>CM031595.1:179431235-179439900 GCA_018398815.1 Conus ventricosus
CGGCTTTTGGATAAACAAAAAGGTAAACGAATCGGTAAATACATGAATGAATACCAAAGAAATGAATAGCAGTGGGAAAGATAATGGTACAGGCATGCAAGTCAGAAACAGATCTACCCCACCAGGAGAGAAGTGACACACTCAAGATCCGCAGGTATGGGTTAAAAACTTGCAACTTAGTGCGCGCCATCCTCAAAGGGAGGCAAGCGCGCACTTTCTGACACATCAGGAGGGAGACAGAGAGGCGTGTATTTTTTACACATACGTGCATGCATTTACAAAGAAAGGTACACATATCAACAGGCCAGAACATATACTACCACAACCATCACCAAATCCACATGTACACACACAGACAAAAGTGTGTGCATGCACGCGCACGTAATGATGCATATCTGCAGTCATGCACGCATACTGATAAACTCATGTTCACACGCAAACGCGCTTGCTGCAGCCGCCCACCTACGCGTGTACGTGCGTGTGCGCGCGCACACACACGCACGCACGCACTCACCACACACGCAACACACACACACACACACACACACACACACACACACACACACACACACACATAAGCAAGCGCACTCAGGCATGCACATGTGCACATAAGCATTCCCTCCCTCTCTCTCTCTCTCTCTCTCTCTCTCTCTCTCTCTCTCACACACACACACACACACACACACACACACATAACCATATATATATATATATATATATATATATATATATATATATATATATATATATATATATATATATATAGAATGCTGAACAATTAAGTAGTGGGGGAAAACAAGTGCAGGCTAACAATTCTTCAGTCGTTATAGTAATGACTTGGCAAAGATTTTAACTTTAAAAAAAAAAAAAAAATATATATATATAATATATAATATATATATAGTCTTTACGGTTAGAAACGCGACAAAATCAAGAGGCAAATTGCAACGAAAACTTTAATATGATACCATTTCATTCACAGTAGACATATTTCAAAGCGGTTTTTTTGCATAGCATTGATTGAAATGTGATCTTTTCAGATAAAACTAAGCACGTATTGTCACTGTAAAGTTTTCAAGAGTTTTCGCCCTTGGATCCAGGCACCCGCGCAAAGGCCTCAATATCGGATGTGGCCACCTCCAGCAATCACGGTGAGATTGCACCGATTTGGCATGGAGTTGACAAGTCGATCAAGAAAGGCCTGAGGGACTTGGTTCCACTGACGCTGGATCTCCCGTCTCAGAGCCACAGCATTGTGAGGGCGGTTGGGCTGCTCGTTGATGCGGCGTTTCAGGAAGGCCCACAACTGTTCGATAGGGTTCAAGTCTGGACTTAGAGCAGGCCAGTCTATCATCTGGACATTGTTCTGCTGAAGGAAGGCTTGTGTGACCTGTGCTCTGTGGGCCGGGGCGTTGTCTTGCTGGAAAACATATTGGCGGCGTCTTGCAAACAAGGGCACTACGACAGGGCGCAGGACCTGTGCTATGTAGCGAAGGGCAGTGACTCCACCGCCATGACCTGGCTGCAGGTTGAAGAACACTGGTCCAATGAGTCTGTTGCCACACATTGCCCCCCACATCATGACGGACTGGCCGCCCCACAGGTTGTGGTGCTGCACGTACTGACCAGCAAAGCGCTGGCCACGAGGACGATACACGTAAACACGCCTGTCAATCTGATCCAGACAGAATCGAACCTCGTCGCTGAACACGACAGTTCTCCAGTTTGTGTTCCTGTGCCTGTGAACCCAATTCAAGCGGGCAGCACGATGCTGTGGCGACAGATAGTGACCATGGTAGGGTCGGCGGCAGTACAGCTGGTGGCGTCTGAGAAGCTGCAGGATGATGCTGGGGCGAATTACCCTGTTGCGGGGTCCATGAATCTGTCGTCCCACTGAAGAGGCACTTTGGAAAGGGTTTGCCCTGAAGCTACGCACCACATATCGCTCCTGGCGAGCAGTGAGGACGCGTGGCCGACCAGGTCTGGGGGCATCACGAACAGTCCCAGTGGCTTGATGGCGATTTGCAAGACGATAAATGTTCGACCGGTGCACATTTAGCGCCCTAGCGACGTCTTGCACTCTGTTTCCAGCCTCCAACATGCCGATGGCTCGCCAGCGCTCAGGTGACGTCATACGCGGCATCCTTTGGTGTTGTGGTGTTGAGGGAGAAAGTAACCTTTTTTTGCGAGTTGTTTTTTACCCACTGACACCAAACATTGTGGCTTTGCATTTTACTCACCTGTAGTGTGTCCTCTGCTTTTTCACGAGGACACAATTTTCACGTGAATCTGACCTCAGTTAACGACACAGTGGCACTTTGCCGAGTAAGGTGAAAATGCGGCAACTTGGGGACAGGGCCATAACTCCGTCCGTGACAAAGTGATCTGCCCGGCTTTTTCGTGATCAGAACAGAAAAGGCCTAGTTGCACTCAGACACATTTTGCAGTTTGTACAATAACCTGCCAGGCTATGTCGGATTTTCCAAATATTGCAACATTTTGGAGCGGCCGTGTCGCGTTTCTAACCGTAAAGACTGTATATATATATATATATATATATATATATTATATATATATATATTATATATATTATTAATACACACACGTAATACTAGTACACAAAACTGCAGGTCAAAATTTTACACCAGCACGAAGCTCTCCAAGAAAGAAACGACTCGGAATGTTACACTTAGACCCAATACAACAGTTACACCGGGTGAAACGACTCGGAATGTTACACTTAGACTCAATACAGAAGTTACACCGGGTGAAACGACTCAGAATGTTACACTTAGACTCAATACAGAAGTTACACCGGGTGAAACGACTCAGAATGCTACACTTAGACTCAATACGCGGGTTACACCGGGTGGAAACATTACACTCGCCTCTGGTCGGATACATTTTGATGGTTCACTAAAGAAAATCAACGAATATATATGTTGGTGCTTAGTGCAAATTATGTCTTGCCACAGATGCGTGAGTCCTTGAATGTGTCTGTCCATAAAGGCGGCATCGTGGGAGAATCTGGCTGTTTGTAACACGCCTCTAGGATTTGAAAAAACAATCCAAAGAATGAAGAGAGAGAGACAAGGGACCTGTACGAGGTGTAGCTCGATCTGGCAAACGCATATGTATCAGCTCCTAACAGACTGATTTAACTGGTCCTCCAAAAGTATGATGCTCCAAACAGCATCAGAAATAAGTTGAAGTAGCATTCCCATGGCTTCTCCAATGTTTTCCACACAGGTACGCACAACTGACTGGATCAGTCCGCATGTTGGCATAAAAAAGGGGCTGTGAAATTTCTTCAGAACTGTCTGTGTTGGCAGTTGAGGTCATTTTCAAAGCAGCCATGAGCCGTACTGGTTCAGCAGGCCTTGGGACAGTATACCAAATGGCCCCTGTAAAAGCCATCAGTCCTTTCTGCCAAAGAAGATAAAACTCACAAAAAAACTGAAGCAGAGGGACGAGTTACATTCGCTGTAGCCAACCAAGCCATTCCAACAGTGACAGAAGACCCAGTCAAGAGCCTCGGAAGATGGTATGATGACTCCCTGAAAGACACCAAGGGCAAGTAGGGCTCTTTGTTATAGACCAGCATGGTCTTCCTGATGAACACAAGATCAGGTAATCGCGGCTCATGCTCCTCTGGCCTTTGTTGATACATGATATCAGAACTAACACAGCAGAATCAGCGGAAGCCAAATCAACAGAAAATGGCCTAGTGTCCCATCTGAGGCTGTGCTCTATTGAAGCCAAACAAAGCTGAAACTACCCCTGAAATCCATCGTCAAGCACAACAATGTAGGAAAGCCAAAGTTACTGACCATGTTTGAGAACTCATGAGACAAGCCTGTGATATTCGTCCAGCCCGAACTAGTGGCCGGTAGAAATGGAACGTTCAGGAGGCAGTGGACTCTCTAACGAAAACGCCAAGATCAGGAAAATAAACACAAACCAACTAACAGGGACTGGGATCAACAGAAATGAAGTGCTGGTCAAAGGCAAAAGAGAAAGCAAAAGACAGCCATGGTAATACAGAAGTTGAAGAAAGAAGAGGATGCCAAGCGAATCCACGTGGCAGTCCAGCCAAGCCAACAAGGACGATAGACTATGTAGGAAGACACGTTGTAAAGAAGTCTCATCTAGAACAACATATGGCATAAAGCTCCTCACAGGATCAGCTTCATCCTCAGATCTGTGTGTGACCTCCTGCCCTTGAATTCAAACATAGTGAAATGGGGGCAAATCAGTTGACCTTGTGTGTCCGCTCTGGGCAAGATCAATAACAAAAAAAAAAACAAACAAACAAAAAACAAACAAAAACACGCACGCACGCACACACATACACGCACGCACACACGCACGCAGGCACGCACACACACACAAAACAAACCAAACCAAACAACAACAACAAAACACGCACGCACGCACACACATACACGCACGCACACACGCACGCAGGCACGCACACACACAAATAAAAAAAATAAAAAAAACACGCACGCACGCACACACATGCACGCACACACGCACGCACGCACGCACGCACGCACGCACGCACGCACGCACCACACACCACACACACACACACACACACACACACACACACACACACACACACACACACACCCACCGTGGAACATGTCTCAAGTTGGGCCTGCTAAGCAGACGTGAGCAACCCACGGAAGGTACACACAGTGACACAACCAAGTGCTCAGGCAGATTGTACATGTGGTTGGCACTGCCATATTGTACATGTGGTTGGCACTGCCATATTGTACATGTGGTTGGCACTGCCATATTGTACATGTGGTTGGCACTGCCATATTGTACATGTGGTTGGCACTGCCTGTGACTTTGGCCTCATGAAACAGCTCTCGATTCCTGGTAAGAAGACCGAGGATCAGAAATCACTGAAAGGCCATTGCAAAAGAATCACATTCTGACTGGATCCCTATTAAATGAAAAAGTACTATTCCACCAAAACGGAAGAAACAGATTACAAGACAAACACGGCCCGTTTCGACCTGTTTGGTCATCTTCAGGTAAAACAAAGAACATTCAAGACAATGAAAACGAAAGGCGAACAACCACTTCTCTCATCAAACTGGGCATCGAGGTCAATTTTGCCCCCAGTGAGAGATCTTCGTTCACATCGTCTTGATCGTTGTTTGTCTTGCCTGAACAAGACCAAAGAAGTCGACGTGCGTTGCGCTTTGTCTTGTGATTTGTTTGTCACTCTGTCCGGCGAGCAGTATTTTTTTTTTCTTTCTACGTTTGTTTCAGTTTCAGCCCGCAGCCACCTCATTTTGAAACTAACTGGATTCCTCTTGTCCATGTGGAACAAAAGTGAACTTCATAATTAGGCCTAATGAGAACGTAGAACACACGTCCGATAGCTATGTGGGTCAAGAATCAATCAACAAAAGGCAACGCCGTGAGATGCCCACCCATCCAAGAGGTACTGGTTCGAATCCCGCCAGCGTCAAATACACGTTACAGTGGATGGGCATCTAGGAGTCATGACCTGGTTGTGGCTCCGCCCGCTCAGAGTGGGATGAGTTCAGGGTCAAACATGTGTCTGTGGTGGGCTTCTTTTCTGAGGACCTGCTGTCAAGCTCTCCATAAAGTTTCTACGTACTGATTTTGAAGTAGAACACGAAGTATACGAAGAGCTGAAGAATGTTAAAAATCAGCCCGATGTGCGGTGGTGCAAACTGAGTTTGGACAGTAGTTTTAAATGGGTCTGAAGGTAGGTTAAAAGCTCTTGGACTGCCTACCCTAAAAACAAGACGAGTGAGGGGCGATTTGATCCAAGTCTATAAAATATTTAATTGTGTTGACAATATTCCTATTTCAAATTTTTTTTTACTGCATCAAGAGTTGATATTATCAGAAATAGTGTGGATAAAATTTATCATGAATACTGTCGCACTAACCTAAGGAAATTTTCTTTTAGTAACAGAGTAACAAATCTTTGGAATAAATTAACCCCTAAAATTAAACGTGCACAAAATACTAACCGTTTCAAAAGCTCTATCGATGATAGTGTATTATTGAAGACTATTTATTTTGACTGTGATAAATAAAGACCTGACCGTGTGAAGACAGATAACACATAGAAGGGACATGTAAAGCCAGTTCTGGCTATAATTGCTAAAGGCAATTGTCCCTACAAACCTAAACCGAAACCTGAAACTATATACAGGGTCGAACTTTAATTAAGGACCACTTATACACAGTCTCTAGAAAGAAAAACCGACAAACGACAGAAACTTTATAAATGTTTAATTTCATTATCAGTGAACAAGATTTTATCACTTTCATCGAAAAAAAAATCATTCTTTCTGATTAGACAGGGGAGCCTGAATGAGACTACCCCCCAAAATGACATTCACAAAAAGAGTGTTTCTTTACAGTCTGATCAAAACCGAGTGTGCCCCCCTCGTGCTGCCACACAATCCACACAGCGCTCCCTCATGGTGTTGACTGTTCTTGTAATGAGTGCCTGGGGGAGGTTTGCCCACTCCTGCTGCAGGTAGTGCAGCAGCTCCTGTCGATTTGCCGGAACAGGGTGATTTTCTTGAACTCTCCTCCCAAGCTCGCCCCAGATGTTCTCAATAGGGTTCATGTCCGGGCTGTTTGCCGGCCATGGCATCCTGGTGATGCCAGCTTGCACCACAAAAGTGTTCACGGCTCGACAACGATGTGGGGTGGCATTATCGTCCATGAACACAGCCTGAGCCCCAATCTG
This sequence comes from Conus ventricosus, assembly GCA_018398815.1. Lineage (NCBI taxonomy): Eukaryota > Metazoa > Mollusca > Gastropoda > Neogastropoda > Conidae > Conus > Conus ventricosus. The sequence goes on from CM031595.1 coordinate 179,437,996, forward strand.
CTGGAGTGCTGGGACAACCAAAGGCCGTAAAATCTCCTGCAGGTAGCGTCGTTGGCCGTTCAGGTTGCCATCCACATGGTACAGGGGAGTCTTGTGGTGACTGCTGATGCCCCCCACCCCCCCTCCCCCCCACCCCCATACCGTGACGGAGCCACCACCAAAAGCGACGACCTCCTGGATGACGTCATCTGCCAGCTGCTCCCTGGGACGCCGCCACACCCGAATGCATCCATCTCGTGGCTTAAACTGGAACGGGGACTCATCAGTGAAAAGCACCATCCGCCACTGCCCCCGGTCCTGTCGATGAGCTGGCACCGGGCCCACGACTGCCCTGGGCCGCTCATTTTTGGTTTTGGGAGGGCGCCTTGCTCGAAGGTTGGCAGCATTGAGGCGCCGCCGATGGTCATCCACACACTGCTGTGTTAGTGGCAGCTTTGGAACCGACCCCTGAGGGTTTTGGAGATGGTGGCCGGGGCCGAAAGCTGTCTGGGGATTGAAACCTGTTCTCTTGCAGTGGTCTTTTTTGGCTGGCCGGACGGGGTCTCTTTTTGACATTTCCAGTGGCTTGAAAAACGTTCTTCCCCGAATAAAGACGGAGGGGGGACCTTGTAGTCTTCTGGCACTTCCGAAGCCAACTCGATCCGCGCCTGAAAATCGCCCGGGCCCGGGGCAAAATCAACATTTTGCGCCTTTGGGGATTTTGGTTAGAAAAATTTATGCCGTTGGGGCTTTTAGGGGCACCAGTCAGTAAAAAGTTCTGCAAGTTTGGTTTTGGCACTGCATTGGAATTTCAGTGCAAAACCCGGTTTGAAGCAGTGTTTTTCTCTGTTTAAAAAACAAGCAATTTTGACAAAACCAACTTTCAACCCCCCCCCCCCCCCCCCCCAGGCCGCACGTGACAAATAAGACAGTTTGCAAGCTTTGCGGGAAAAACTCTGTTAACCCCCTTTAAAACCTTCCCAGTCGAATTCCGAAAAAAAGCATTGCTTGTATTTTTGGCCAATTTAAAAAAAAAAAGGCCTTTTTTTTGGGGTGGTCCTTTAAAATTTAAAATTCCCCTGATAGAAAGAAGATGATATTGCTGTTTGTTAATTGCCCCACTCAATTAGCTCTACAGATCAAAAAGTAAATAAATGGGGGCCCCCCGTAATCCTACGCGTATCACTAACGGGGAAATACGGAACCAAACTACATATCCCCAAAAGACTATTACCCGAATCACTAAGTGTCATTCGCAAGACGATTTCCCTCATAACTTGACCTATACAAAATTTTTTTCCCCTACGTTTCCAGACCCGTCTTTATCCTACGTATCTAGTCACCTATACACACGATTTAAAAAAAAAGAAACAAATTACGAAAGTGGCGGTGTGTGTGGGTGTGGTGGTGTGTGTTGTTGGTGTGTGTGTGTTTTGTGTGGGTGCGCGGCTGCGTGGTGCGTGCGTGCGGCGTGGTGCGTGCGTGAGGTGTGTGTGTGTGTGTGGTGTGTGGTGTGTGGTGTGTGTGGTGTGTGTGTGTGTTGTGCCGGCTGGCGCCGGTGCGGCGTGGTGCCGTGCTGGGCGTGTGTGTGCGTGCGTGCGTGTGTGTGTGTTTGTGCGCGCGCGCGCCAATGTCTGTCAATTTCCTTTCTTTCTTTTTCTCTTCTTTTCTCTTCCGTCCCATTAGTTACAATACTGGTAAAAACCCCCCTGGGATGCCGGGGGTGCCATGGGGTGGCATGCAAATTTAGCGTCCCTGCCAGTCCCAGGGAGTCTAAGAGGCGACTAAGGTGCCGGCCCCCAGGGTTTGGGGGGGGCCAGGGGTAACAACCCTGTCCCTTAAAAATATTTTAAGAAAATAAAGTTGGGGTGGGGGTGGGAACCGGGGAAAAGGGTGTTACAGAACCAAACCAGAGGGATGGGGGGC
>CM031595.1:179440900-179548400 GCA_018398815.1 Conus ventricosus
CCTGTGTTAGTGGCGCTGGAACCGACGCTGTGGTGGAGATGGTGGCTGGTCGAAGAGCATGTTGCGGATGAACCTGTCTCTCTTGCAGTGGTCTTTGGCTGCCTGGACGGGGTCTCTCTTTGACAGTTCCAGTGGCTTGAAAACGTTCTCTCAGCCGGAATGATGACGGAGTGGGACACTTGTAGTCTTCTGGCCACTTCTCGAACGCCAACTCGATCCTGCAGCCATGCAATCGCCCGGGTCCGGTCAAAATCAGACAGCTTGCGTCTTGGAGGCATTTTTGTGTTATGAAGAATTATGCACGTTGGGCTGCTTTTAGGGGCATTCCAGTCAGTAAAATGTTCTGCAATGCATTGGTTTTGGCACGTGCATTTGGAATTTCAGTGCAAAACCGTTTGAAGCAGTGTTTACTCTTGCTTAAAAAACAAGCAATTTTGACAACAATCTGCAACTTTCAAACCCCCCCCCCCCCCCCCCCCCCCCCCCTTCTGCATGCCGCACGTGACAATAAGACAGATTTCGCAGCTTTGCGGTATACTCTGTTAACCCCTTAAACCTTTCCCAGTCGAATTCTTCGAAAAAAATGCATTGCTTGTATTTTTGGCCAATTTAAAAAGAAAGGGCCTTTTTTCGGGGTGGTCCTTAATTAAAGTTCGACCCTGTATATAGAAAGATAGATAGATATTGCTGTTTGTTAGATTGCCCGACTCGATATCTATGCATCTATCAGATCAAAAAGTAAATGAAATGTTTGGGGACATCCCGTAATCACTACGTATCGATATCACTAACGTGCTAAAGCTCTACGGAACACTAATCTACATATCCAAACGACTATTACCCGATATCACTACAGTGTCATTCGCAGACGATTTCCCTTCATAACTTGTACCTATACAACTATTTATGATTACCACTACGATTCCAGACACCGTCTTTATCGCTACGTATCTATGTCACTCTATATCACTACGATTTAAAAAAATGAAACAAATTACGAAAGAATGTCAGTGTGTGTGTGTGTGTGTGGTGTGTGTGTGTGTGTGTGTGTGTTGTGTGTGTGTGTGTGTGTGTGGCGCGTGCGTGCGTGCGTGCGTGCGTGCGTGCGTGCGTGCGTGAGTGTGTGTGTGTGTGTGTGTGTGTGTGTGTGTGTGTGTGTGTGTGTGTGTGTGTGTGTGTGCGCGTGCGTGCGCGCGCGGTGCGTGCGTGCGTGCGCGTGCGTGAGTGCGTGTGTGTGCGTGCGTGCGTGTGTGTGTGTTTGTGCGCGCGCGCGCGCGCAATGTCTGTCAATTTCTCTTTCTTTCTTTCTCTCTCTCTCTTTTCTCTTCCTGTCACCATATAGTATACGTAATACTGGTAAAATATTAGTTCATCTCTCTCTCCTCCTCTCTCTCGCTCTCTTCTCTCTCTCTCTCTCTCTCTCTCTCTCTCTCCTTTAATTTCTTTTGCTATTGTTGGTATTTTAAGTCATGACAGATACACTTTCTTTCGACCATTCCTCTCTCGTCCACCCCAATTTGTCATAACCTGCTGCGACAGCAGCCGAATAACTGACATTTACTATGTATAAACGCTCTCTCTCTCTCTCTCTCCTCTCTCTCTCTCTCTCTCCTCTCTCTCTCTCTCTCTCTCCTCTCTCTCTCTCTCCTCCTTTTAATTTCTTCTTTTGCTATTGTTGGCATTGTTTTAAGGCATGACAGGTACACATATATAAACTCTCTCTCTCTCTCTTCTCTCTCTCTCTCTCTCTCTCTCTCTCTCTCTCTCTCTCTCTCTCTCCTCTCTCTCTCTCTCTCTGTGTGTGTGTGTGAAGCGTGAAATTGACAGAATTCATTTTCTGGCCGAAAATCAATTTTCATAGTATGAAAATCGATTTTCTGTGCAAATACTTACCTTACCAATAGACCAATAATCAATAACCAGGTGCAAATTACGCCGGTAATCAATAACAGGCCCCAACAATCAATAATGGGCCGAAAATCAATTTTATGTGCAAATTATTTACCAAAATCAATGTTAGGTGCAAAAATCAATAACCGGTCCCGTAATCGATTATCAGACGTTATTTGCACCTGGCTATTGATTATTGGCCTATTGGTAAGTAATTTGCTTATAAAGTTGATTTTCTACAATGAAAATTGATTTTCGGTCGGAAAGTGAATTGTGTGCATTTCACGAAAATCAATTTTCATGCTACGAAAATCGATTTATGTGCAAATTACTTACCAATAGACCCGATAATCAATAACCAGGTGCAAATTACGCCAGAAATTAATAACCGGCCCCGATAATCAATAACGGGCCAAAAATCAATTTTATGTGCAAAACATTACCAAAATCAATATTAGGTGTAAAAATCAATAACGGTTCGATAATCGATTATTAGGCGTTATTTGCACCTTGTTATTGATTATCGGGCCTATTTTGCACATGAAAATAATTTTCATTCGATGAAAGTCGATTTTCGAACGGAAAGTGAATTTTTGCATTTCACGCTTCATCTCTCTCTCTCTCTCTCTCTCTCTCTCTCTCTCTCTCTCTCCTTCTCTCTCTCTCTCTCACTCTTCTTGTTCTCTCTCTCTCTCTCTCATTCCAATTGGCACAGAGGTCTAAATTTAAAAGTAATGCCTAGGTTTCTTTTTGTTTGTTTTGTTTGTTTTTCTTTGTTTGTTTTGTTTTGTTGCTCCATATAAAATTTTCATGAATATCCCATGAATATATATCTAATGAGAGAGAGAGAGAGAGAGAGAGAGAAGGAGAGAGAGAGAGAGAGAGAGAGAGTCTTCGCTTAGTCATGTAGCAATAGCACACGTATTCAAACCCCTACCTTGTTTTGGCACTACGAGAAGTAACGAAAAGTAGCTAAAAAGCGGACTGCCCTCTGTCACTAATGGACATTTTGATTAGCTCTATATAGATGGCAAAAACGGAGAAAGAAGTTCGAAGGCTGACTTGCGATCTCTATTGGCTACTGTCCTTTAGCACTCGTGGCAGTAGCTCTACATACTTTCGTGTGTTTTGTGTTTCTATTTCTTTCTTTAGCACTACATGGCAATAGCTCTACATGATGAAATTGTAGAACTGCTGCACTGACAGCGCTGATTTTTGTATAGAACAGACTAGGCCTATTAACTCATCATCAATTAAATACCGATACTGTTTGAGCACAACGCCTTCTGCCCACCTTGTTGAGAGAGAGAGAGAGAGAGAAACGGGGCGGGGGGGGGGGGGGGGGACAGAGAGAGAGAGGAGAGAGAGTTCTTAGATTATCTCTTTCTGTCTCTCTGAATCTCTCTTGTCTCCGCATCTCTCTGTCTCTGTCTCTGTCTCTCTCTCTCTCTCTCTAATTATCTCTGTCTTTGTCTCTCTCTAATTATCTCTTTCTCTCTCTCTCTCTCTCTCTCTCTCTCTCCTCTCTCTCTCTCTCTCTCTCTCTCTCCTCTCTCTCTCTCTCTCTCTCTTCGATTTCTGTATTTTGGTAATTTCAATTATCGCAATTTAATGCAACTCGGAACTCTGAACATTTTTATTGTACTTTGGCCTTAGGCCAGGGGCTCTTGGCCATAATGCGGAGGAGGGATGGAACTAGGAAAGAAATTGATTACAAAAAGTATAGTTTGACGCACTAAACCATCCACATATACTCAGGGACTCAGGAATTTTAACGTAAGGTCACCAACCCTCTAGCTATGGAAACACGCGTGTACTGACACATTAACTAAAGAACTGTAAATGAACAACAAATTAATGAGTAACAATGACTCCTGTCACCAAATACAGAGAAAAACAAAGCAAAAGCAAAGAAGGATCAATACAATCTTGTAACAATTAAATGTATTCCGTCTCTTCTCTCGGGTTTAAAGCATAAAACATGAACATTGCAACATATTAAGTCAGGATACAACTTGGATTCTGTAACAAGTATGACAATCCGGTCACGTACGATACCAGATCATGTACGGCACGATGTTTCGTACGACACGAGGTCACGTATGGCACGAGGACACGTACGGCACGAGGTCACAAGCGACATGTGGTCACAAGTGACACGAGGTCACACACGGCACGTGGTCACGTACGATACGAGGTCACGTACGGCACGGTAGGTAGGTGGGGGAACATAGACCCTGGGGGAACATAGACCTGGGGGAACATAGACCTGGACCTGGGGGAACATAGACCTGGGGGAACATATGGTGCCTCCCCTAATGGGGACCTACTGACATTATCCAGTAGTGATTGCGCTACACCATCCCCATACAAACGGGCCGTTGTCACTATTTGTCTTTCTTTCTGCTGTAGAGCAAACGGGCATAGCAATATAGACACGTAGTTCTAGAGAACGCGAACATGAATAGCTTTTTCGATACATGGTCAATTGTAGTGAAATAGACACGTAGTCTTAAAGGGTCGTTATGGTTTACGACACGTAGATCTATCGGTCGTAGGGCTAATAACTGGTAGTGCTTTAGATACGTAGTGATTGCGCTACGCATATGTATAATGTCATTGAAATGCATGGCCATAATGCATACTGTCATGTGCTGATTAAAAAATATGCCTATGAAAAGAGTTGAAACACGTTTCTTCTCGGCCTTTTTCGCCAACTCTTCTTCTTCTTCTTCCGTTGAGTCTCCACAATCAACAGGCTGATTATTATGAGACTATGTAGTAGTAGTAGTAGTAGTGTAGGGACGTAATCAATACATAGGCCGTTAAGCCTTTCAATGTCCTCTCGTGTTATTATACTTTTATGACAGGGTTGAAAATGCATGCAATCTAAATTTTCCTTCTTATTCATCAAAGCTTCTAAACTGTACTTTAAATTTCAAGTCTTCATCCAGCAAATTCTTAAAAACATTAGTATTTTTAGCAAATTTAAATGCAGTTGGCAAACTGTTTCCAGTTAGCAATAACTCTGTTACTGAACTTGAATCTCCCCATATTAGTATGAAACTGCTTAACAAATATTTTGCCTTCCGAATTTCTTGTTCTATCTGTTTTAACAGCCTCAAAAAAATAGTCCCACTGTATGTCCGTTTGCTGGTGAAATATTTTGAACACTTCAATCAAATCCCCTCTAATACGTTTACCTTTTAAAGAGTGCAAATTTAAGTAATTTAATCTATCTGTATAAGACATGTTTGTACATTCTTGCAAGATTTTAGTAGCTCTTCTCTGTACTCTTTCAATTGCCATTGACTGTCTTTTCAAGTGTGGGTACCAGATTATATTGCCATATTCAAGATGCGGTCTAACCATAGCTTTATATACTTTAAAAACGTTTCTTTATTTAGGTAAATAAAAGTTCTTTTTATTAATCCAATCATTTGGTTTGCTTTATTTATACACTTTTGAATATGAGTATCAAAAAGTAAATCTTTATCAAAGATTACACCCAGATCCTTTTCTTCCTCACATTTCTGTACCAGCCTATTTCCACCATCTATTTTCATGTTGTATTCATGTTCTGGATTGTTTTTGCCAACATGCAAAACTTTACATTTTTCAACATTAAAATATAGATTCCACTTGTCTGACCAGTTTTGGAGGCAATTTAAATTTTCTTGCAGACTATTATAATTATCTGATTTGTCATATATTTTTGTGTCATCAGCAAAAATTTTACAAAAACTATTTACCTCATCTGGAAGGTCATTTATAAAAATAGTAAACAGTACAGGTCCTAAAATGCTCCCTTGGGGAATACCACTCATAACATCTTTCTCTGTCGACATACAGTTACCCACTCTTACTCTTTGTTTTCTATTTGACAAAAAATCTTAATCCAGTTTAGCAACTTACCTACTATACCGTATGCTTCCATTTTTTTTTCAATAATCTCTCATGCGGGACCGTATCAAAAGCTTTACGGAAATCAAGGTAAATTTATATCAACAGAGTACTTATTCTCTAGCATGTTAACTAAATCTTCCATAACTTCAAGTAGTTGTGATATGCAAGACCTTTTTTTACGAAAGCCATGCTGGCATACTGCAAACAAATTATTATCAGTGAAGTGAGATACTATGACATCTCTTATAATGGATTCTAGCACTTTGCATGCAATGCAGGTTAAGCTTACCGGACGATAGTTGCCTGGCTCAGATTTTGACCCTTTTTTAAAAATAGCAGTAACTTCTGCCGATTTCCAGTCAAGGGGTAATTTTCCTGTCTCTAATGATTTATTATAAATCTTACTGAGCGGTACAGCTAACTCCTTACTTAATTCTTTAGAACTTTAGGTGGTATTAAATCAGGTCCCTGCGCTTTTGACTGATTCAATTCAAACAACTTCTTCTCTACTGCAGCTGAAGTAATTATTATATCTGTAACTGAAATTCCATTAGATTTACTACATTCAATAAGATCAGGTATGTTATTGTATCTTCATTAGCAAAGACACTTGCGAAGAACTCATTTAAAACTTCAGCTTTCTCCATATCTGACTCGGCCAACCCTCCTTTACCATCATTTAGAGTATTTACCCCTGTGTTTACTTTTGTACGTTCTTGCACGTATTTCAAAAAACATTTGGGATTTTTTTTACATTGTTCTGCTATATTACGTTCATAAACTTTTCTTGTTAATTTGATTCATTTTTGCTCTTATTTCGCATTCTTGCATATTTACTGTATTCTTTCCCATCTTTTCGTCAATAATACCTTTGAAAAAGATTATATTTTTTCTTAATCATTTTAAGTACTTTATCATTCATCCAAAGTGGTTTAAGCATTTTATTTTGGCTACAAATAGTCTTTGGAATACATTCGTCATACTTCTTAAAACTTCGCATTTTAAGACATTCCACATTTCCTCGACATCCTGTTTCATTTGTAAGCAAGGAGTTGACACTCTCTGAAAGCATTTTCTCATTTTATTATAGTCTCCTTTCTGTAAATCAAATTTGTACTTAGGGTTTTCTTTAGTCTTTTGTTTGGAACATACAGTTCAAATGTTAAAATCAAAATTAAAGTTAAATCTATGAACGGGAGATCTGCTGCAAAGAAAAAAAAAAAAAGCACATATGCTGATAAGCACATACGTTCAGAGGGGCACAGCATATTAAAGAAACTAGTGCAGGTTTAACGGGGGAGGGGGGAGAGAAAAAAAAAAAACTTTCATGAACACGTTGTGGTGATTTGCCAAGCAGAAGGTCACATCCGACAAAATTCCAATACGTCATTTGATTGGTTACAGAACGGAAGTAAGAAGAAATAAAAACATGGCGTCGAATCTCGCAAAATTTGCACGATGAAGGCTAATCAATTTACTTTTACCAGTTTTAGGAAAGCAGTTAACTCAGATTCGTTCACACCCGTTCGAACAGTAGTGTATTCTGAAACCGGTGCACTGCTGGGAAGCCAGTTTCGTGTGTAGTTCGGCTGGTGAAGGTGGCCTGCACCGTCCACCCTTCCTGCTGACTGGCGGCTACATTAGTCGCGAGTTCGCTGCACTGCTGGAAGAGCACGAGCTGTTTGTACCAACGATGATGACGACGACTATTCTGTTAGCAGACGGTAGGTCCACTACACAATAAACTGAGAATGGTATTTGACGTTGTTTCATTTACTTCAAATCATTCTCCCTCCCCCTCCCCCACCCACACCCACCACCCCCCCCCCCCCCCCCCCCCCCCCCTCATCCCTTCCTTTCTGAAGTACATGCCACTTTCCATACTCTTTGCACATAATTTGTGAAGATTCTCCATTTAGTATGCAGAGAACCATTAGTGCAAGAAAAAGGCCAGGGGAAGTGGGGGAGGAGGGGGGGGAGGAGGTTTCCCCTAGAAGGACTTTAAATTTGCCACAAAATTAACTTCACTGACGGTGATAATATGCATTAGGAAATAACCTCTCAGTGTTTCATCCAGCCTTATCATTTTCATGATCTGAAGGAATATTTTGTGGGAGCTTTCTATTGACTGTTTAATCCAGATGAAAGGCAACAACCTAAAAGTACTTGTGCCCAAACTCGGGAAAAAGGTTCAGTTTGACACTTTTTGCTTCCCTTTGACTGTTGTAGTAATGTGGTTAAGTGGCAGTTAAAATGAATTTTCTGAGAAAGTTATTACTAGTACCTAAACATTCAAAAGTATCCGTGAGTTGGTTGTGTAACCTCTCTTATCCCGATATCAACCTGTACATATATTTGTAATGAAACATTATGACCCACAGGCAAACAAACCATTTGCCTGTGGAGCCAGCAGTGATGAGTTCAAACTATCTTGCCCCTTGAAATATCTCAGCATGAAAACCCTACACTGGTCTGCAGGAGAGGAATGCACCCTGCGTTCATCATGCTGTGCCCCAAACATGAGGAGCTCCCACAGATCACAGCCTGTATGGCGATTAGGCTCTGGAACTTTAAATGTTAAGCAATATGTATTTTTTAAACTTTTTAATGAAAATTTAAGGAAATGGAACATTGTAGTTTGTATTCTTTCATCATGCTTTTGTATCTTTCCTCATCTGTCAGCCTGTCTATGCTCTGTACATTATTATGTTACAATGGTAATTTTTTTTATAATCTACCTAGTAATGCTTATCAATTGTCATACGATGAAACTTGCTGTTTTAACCAATTAAGACTTCATCATAAGTCATTAATCTGATATATATCCTGTGAAATCTTATGAACATATTACAAAGATATACAAACTGCAATAGAGAGCATTTTAAAAAAAAAAAAATGCATATTTATGAATTTATCCTTAAAAAGCACCAATAGACAGTATGAATGATGTTCAACTTCCTGCTAGTACTTGGTTAGAATTGTCTGAAAAACCTCATGGATGCATAAAGTAATGGAGACATTAAATACTGATGAGTAAGCCATTTTATTATCTTCTGATAAAGGCCTCTGTGATAAAAAGCTGATTTAGATAAATCTGAAGTGGACTGAACTTGGCTAGTAAAGTAGTATATATTGTATACCGTACCACACCTTCACAAACCACCACAAGTCTTTTGCAAATTCAGTCTATGTCTGAAGTTTCAAGTTGAGAGGTGGGATGCAAAGAGTCAGTTTACTGTCAGGCCCTTTATCGTTCTTTTTAAAAATGGTTTGTAGAACTGTATTTAAATTTGATAATATGACATTCACTCAGCGCCAGTATAATACAAGTTTAAGCCAGTTGTTTGAAATTCAAAACAGAAACCAGTAAACTTTGGTGGAGTATTTTCAAAAGATATGATCTTGTGGTAAATAAATATTTGAGGGGGAAAATTGTTTGTGGATCATGAGAAATGTTTTAATAGCAGAAGAAAACTATAGTTCTTGTCTATTGATGAGAACCGACTAATACACATTCAAGTGTGAACTCCTGTATCTTAAAATTACATAATGAGTTAGGAAATATAGTGTGGAAGTTTTGAATAAAGCAGTCTTCTTTTGATGGTAAATACTAAAAAAAAGTCAGATGTATCCATTTTGTGACATGCTGAGGAAGTATGGAATATTGTTCTTGTATTGTTCTTTATGTTGTAGTCTTCATGCAAAGGGCTATAACATTACATGTCTGTCTGTTGTAGAGTCTTCATGCAAAGGGCTATAACAGTACATGTCTGTCTGTTGTAGAGTCTTCATGCAAAGCGCTATAACAGTACATGTCTGTCCGTTTCAGAGGGCAGTCCCATGTCAAATTCCCAGGATGTGTGCAGTCCAACTCTCAAGATGTGTGCATCATTGGCCTCTGGAATTTTCCTCTTCTGATCTCATATGAAGATCTTTGTGCAAGAAACCTGACACTGCCTCACTCATCTGCGTTTTGTTTGTTACAACCAAACCAGTCTGAATTAAGATATTACCATCATATAAATGTAGGGTTGCTTGATCATGTTGAAATGAAATACTGCACCTCAGGCCATGGCATCAGTTGTAATGTGTGCCAGGTTTTTCTTTTTGGTATGTAATCAATAGTTTCTGTCCTGTGATTTAAAAGTACAATGTTTCAAGACCTAGTGCTTATCTAGTTTGTTCTGTCTGGTACATTTTTGTCCGTCTTTCTTCATTATTAGTGTATTGTTCAGTTTGGTTCCTTGTCTTTATGTCAGGTTATTAAGCACTTCAAAAGCTGATTTAACATATATTGCAGTATTTGATTTTTCTTTTGTGAGAATACTTGTCTTCAATCGTTTTAAGTGCTGTGATCACCTTTTCAAGAGCTGTGTGTGTGTGTGTGTGTGTGTTTTGAGAGTATGTGTTGAACCCATCAGGTATAGTACAAAATGTGCATTGGTATTTGTGTTATCAGATTCAAAATTTAAATTGAAGTGATGGTTTGAAATGATTCCGCTTGTTCTAAGGAACTCGAATTAAATATATCTTCATTTTTCATTACAAGTTGCACAGTGTTCAAAGTTCACAAAGCAAGTTTAACCTTTCCCATGTTTCCTGTGTACCAGTACCCAGACACAACAAAGAAACCTATTTGAATGTTGCAGGTTCTTGTCAATAAACAGTAAAAGCACATAGTAAAGCCATTGTTAAATGTATGGGTACTGAAAGACCCACAACATCCAGACGGTGCGCTTGAAAGTGAGGTCTGGTGGAGGTTGTTGCGAGCAATTTGAAAGATCCAACATCAATGTTTTAAAACGAAGCTTTTTTTCAACTTTTCTTCCTGACATTTCCTGTTTCTGTGTTCTCCTTCCAGACGTGGGATACCTTTGTGTACAAAATCTTTGTGGGATCCATGAGCAGTAAACTATATTTTTTTCTTTAATGAAATATAGCTTCCCTTTTTTCAAACTTTTTTTTATCCAGCTCAGATCCAACATTTTTTTATCAGTCATTGATCTGTTTGGAGTGTTTTTTGCTTCTTTTTCATATTACCTAGTGATTTGATCTCTAGGACTCATTGGTCATTTTGTGTCTGCTGAGTTGACCTTTATGGCACATCTTTGCTATGGTTTCGATTTTGATGGAGTATTCATTGCATGCCTCTCGTAGCAAAGTGTGCAGTTATTGCAGGTTAAGGATCTCTTTTTTCGTTCTTATTGCATATTAATTTGAAAAAAAAACCACTTGTTTATGACAAACCAGATGCTTGTTAAGAAATCCCATACTGTTAAGCATGAGGCTTTCAGTGGGAAGACAGGCAGTAATATGACGGTGTTTTTGTTTTTTTCTTTTTTGGCCGTTTTTCGCCCTGCAGACTGTTACCAAGGTTTCCTGATAACACCTGTTGTTAAATTGGATTGAGTAATCTTCAGATGGTGAACATTCATAACATTTTTCTAGAATCTGTTTCCAGTTATTTCTGCACATTTTGAAAATTGTTTGTTTAGTAGAGTTTGGTTTTCTAGCAATACCTTTCACTTACAGAATGGGAAAAGAAAAAAAAAAGGAAAAAAGGGCGTGTGGCATGTAAATGTTACACATGATGCACATACTATGTCAAAGGCAAGTGATATTCGCTGCTTACAGATATTGTATGGCATTATGGGCCATGCACGTAATTTTCCTTTTAAAAATGATTTCATTTTCTCTTCAATCAGAACCGACCTAGAGATTAGTGTTGGTCAAGATCTGCCTGGTGTTCCAATCATGACTAGAAAAGCATTATTCTGGAATTCCCCTTCATCTGCGGGGCAAGTTCAACTTGCCACCAAAGTGGGAAAAATAATCCTGATAAGGCAATAAATGACCTAATTCAAATTAACAGCAGCATGCATTAAGCGCTTAGGGCAAAGTGGCTGTGACTGACTGATGTTTTGAAAGAGAGAGAGAGGAGATCGATCCATGACAAAGTGTACCATGTAATATATGGCTCATTGTATGTATTTCCTCTTGGCTGCAGTGGCATTTCATAGGACAAAAACAAACACAAACAAAAGAAAAAAGAGAAGTAAGAAGAGAAAAGCATGTTGTAAAAATATATCCACCTTTAGTTTTACTGTTGGTGGGCTGCTGGTAATGTTTGTTCTGATGGAGATACATGTTTTGAAAATCGCAACTGCAGACTTTGAGGTTTGAATCAGAACTGAAATCAGCTTGAAGCTTGGTGATCTCCTGTCCATGTATTCTCTAAAGTCTTACTTTCTCACTGATTTCGTCATTGTTTATGGTCACCTTGACAGAGAAAAAGTCAGAAGATGGTTTCAATGGCAGAAAAAAATGATGCGAGTACTAAATTTTGATTTGAAGTCGGAAGTGGTGCAAGTAATTGCAAGGTCAAAAAGAAATTTTTTATGGCTATTGGTTTTGATAATTTATGTAACAGGAACTTTGTTGATATATTTTGTATTCTCAATTATATCTTATTGTAGTCTCTTCCTGAAGATCTCTGAACTTTCCCGTTCTTGTTTTCAATAATATATAAAAATATATTAGTTTCACAGTTCAGTTTTCAGAATTAACTTTATATCTATTGTGTGTGTGTGTGCGTGTTTGTGTGCAGACTTTATAATACACCATTGTGTGTGTGTTCGTGGTGCATGTGCACACACACAACTTGGAAACAATATTTAACTTTGAGAAACAAGATCACTGGTGAATACGCCATGTTGTGCCTGCAAGGGGGTATTGAAAACAAACAAAAATATCTTTAAAATAAATATCTGAGGCCTTCCAAGCCCTGCTCCCATGTGATGCTGTTCTGTTATTTCCCTTTGTAATCCATGCCAATGGCGAGTTTGGTATTAAAGTCAGTGGCACAGGCTGACCCATGGTGGCTGTGGCTGGAGCGATGTGGAGTTCAAAAGCTACGGCCTACCCTCTTTGTGGTCAGTTGGGAACATTGAATGCAGTGTCCTGAGGATGCCGAATCCGATCAGGCATTACTGAATGCCACCAGCTGACCACCAGCAAATTGAGCAATGCAATGTCCTTGGCAGGTGTCCTAATGCTTAAATGACCAGGCAGTAATGCCATGACTGGTGACCCAATGCCCAAGAGACCAGGCAGCAATGTCATGACTGGTGACCCAATGCCCAAGACAGCAATGTCATGACTGGTGACCCAATGCCCAAGACACCAGGCAGTAATGTCATGACTGGTGACCCAATGCCCAAGACAGTAATGTCATGACTGGTGACCCAATGCCCAAGACACCAGGCAGCAATGTCATGACTGGTGACCCAATGCCCAAGACACCAGGCAGCAATATCATGACTGGTGACCCAATGCCCAAGACACCAGGCAGCAATGTCATGACTGGTGACCCAATGCCCAAGACACCAGGTAGTAATGCCATGACTGGTGACCCAATGCCCAAGACACCAGGCAGTAATGCCATGACTGGTGACCCAATGCCCAAGAGACCAGGCAGCAATGCCATGACTGGTGACCCAATGCCCAAGTGACTAGACAGCAATGCCATGACTGGTGACCCAATGCCCACAATGCCATGACTGGTGACCCAATGCCCAAGTGACCAGGCAGGGATGCCATGACTGGTGACCCAATGCCCACAATGCCATGACTGGTGACCCAATGCCCACAATGCCATGACTGGTGACCCAATGCCCAAGTGACCAGGCAGGGATGCCATGACTGGTGACCCAATGCCCACAATGCCATGACTGGTGACCCAATGCCCAAGTGACCAGGCAGGATGCCATGATTGGTGACCCAATGCCCACAATCCAGCAATGCCATGACTGGTGACCCAGTGCCCAAGTGACCAGGCAGCAATGCCATGACTGGTGACCCAATGCCCACAATCCGGCAACACCATGTCCTGACTGCAGGCCCATACCTTCCCATGGACTGGGGTGGTCTGGAATGGCAACAGGACCCGCAGCATGGGGCCAACATCACTCCGTCATTAACATGGCACCGAACGTGGAGTCCGAGTGCCAGGCTTTGGCAGCGACGAATATTCACAGCTGACTCTCTTTCCTCAACAACATTACCCCACACCCCCACCCCCCACACCAAAGAAAGGGCACAGTGAGACAGTGTTGCGATGATAACATGTCACCACTGTGTTGTTCAAAGTCGAAGCGTGAATGGTGAAACGTCTCTCCACTATGGTGTGGACCAACTTCACATGAATAACACTAAGTGGAGGCAACCCAGGATATGTTTCTTAAACACACACACACACTAACAAAGAGGAATGACTTTAATGGGAAAATTCTATAAGCTGTTCTCCAGTGCAAAACAAAAAATCATTACGATGACCAAAGAAGAAAAAAAGTTATATGCACATTTATATGTGAAAACTGTTATAGCAATTCATAAAAAAACATGCATGTCACACATCAAACTTTGGAAATGTTAATTTACTACAAAAAGAACTATTACAATGGCATACAATGCCTAACTAGTGCATCAAAAGCCAACGTTATTGTTCTTTAAAATCTTCCCTTTCTTGCAAAAATTCACAGCAGAAATTTTGGTTCCAAAACCTCTGGAACTGAATTTTAAAATATCTACACTGAAGTATGTTTCCTCTACATCCCAGATAAAAGTTTAAAAAAAAACAGTACTGATATAATTACTGTGAATAAAACCCTCAGATCGTATGTTAAACCTACACAGAAACCCTCAGACCAAACTTTAAATCCACACAGAAACCTTCAGACCAAACTTTCCATCTAGGGAAAACCCTTCAGATCACACTTTTAATCTACAGAAAACCCTTCAGATCACACTTTCAATCTATAGAAAACCTTCAGATCACACTTTCAATCTACAGAAACCTTCAGATCACACTTTCAATCCATGGAAAACTTTCAGATTACACTTTCAATCTTAGAAAAACCTTCAGATCACACTTTCAATCTTAGAAAAACCTTCAGATCACACTTTCAATCTACAGCAAAACCGTCGGATCACACTTTCAATCTACAGAAAACCCCTCAGATCATGACTCTGATCTATACAGAACCCTGAGATCACACTTTTAATCTACACACAAGCTATGAAACCCTCAAGCCAAAATACAACTAGAACGACCACAGATATACATGGTAACAGACAGCGAATTTCAAACAAATGTTTCCTCATCAGACTCTTCCACTGACAGACCAGTGCACAACTCTTTGTCACACATTTTTATGAAATTTACTTGTGGCATCTAAAGAGGACACATTTGTAGAAAATTTACTGGTATGTTTTGTATCGCATATAATAGTAATACCTATTACTCTGCACCATTTTGGGGTAGTTAATCTGCATTTTAGTTCGTTTTCAAAAGCATTGCAATCTGTGTCAGTCTCACATAAACGCTCGTATCACCCTTTCATCAGAGTTCCACTAACACACCCTGCTCCACCTTTGTATCTTTGATGTTTGAATCTTGAAGAAAGTGTACTGACTGGCAAGAGTGCCCAGTAATGGTTGTTGTCATGACTTCACCACATACTCCACTTACCCTGTCACATTTTACAGACCCCAAGACCGACAGTGGTACATGGAGTCCTGATCTGTCTGCCACACAGGACACTACAATTCCTCTGACACTAGTTTCATCATTAGCAGTCTAAAGGTTAACAGCCATGTTCTAAAAAGGAAAATGCCCCCCCCCCCCCCCCCCCCTTTTTTTTTTTTTTTTTTACTTTAATCTAGTTATGGTCTCTTCTTCGTCTAAACCTGCTTCACAATTTTCAATTGTTTGTACCATGACAAGTTTCGCAATAATTCTTCCTCCGACTCTTCCACTTACAATAAAAAACACTCCTCCCCCACCTTTTGTTTTCTCCCCCCCCCCCCCAAAAAACACACACAAAAAAGCCACATGTAAGCAGGCAACCAGCCTTTTTTTTTCCAAATGACTAAAATTTCAGTTGTAACATAAAACACACCAGTCATTTCATGGCACATTCATACATTGTACAAACAGTTGGTGCGTCTGTACAATGTACAAACAGTTGGCGCATCTGTACAATGTACAACCAGTTGGTGCATCTGTACAATCAGCAGCAAGACAGAGGCATTTAAGTCATCCTCCTCTTATCAGTTCCCCAATCCTATTCCAACACTGATGCAATGTCCCAAACACTTGTTGGCCACTCCATGCATCATCAGTCTGGGCATACCATGTCCCCATCACTTAAATCTCAAAATCAAACCAGATGAATGCATTCAACTATTCAATGCATTTAGCGATGTTCATCCATTGTTTATAACCCAAATCTATTTTCAGCCACTAAACTATGGCACATGAAAGACTTTATGGCGAGTATCATACAAAAGCACAAGAAGAAAGTTGAAAAGACATTGAAAGCCTGGAGTCATTAAAGCACTATTGTCATGTCTGCTGTCAAGCAGTGGTGAAAACTTTGGTGAAAACTACACGAAGCGGGACAGAAGTCTTCCTTACAAAGAAAAGGATTCAAATTATTTCTTAAATTCAAAGGAAATCTGTGTCACCGGAGAAGATAAAAGGTTCATGCTGCAGACACAACCATCCACAATACTACACACACATCATTCATCACCCACATAATCTATACAGTAATTTGTTCAAAGAAAAGGTATGTCTCTTAAAGCAAAAATCCAATTACTGTGAAGCAAGTCTACAGCTTGAATGATGGACCACCAGAGGTCAAACTCGGTGTTGCAATGGTCCACAAACTTGATTACATAGTCTATGATTCCAACACAGTCTCTAACACTGGAGGTAAAAAGAGCAGGGAGGAGGAGTGGGGTGGGGGTACAGGAAGCTAAAGAGGGTTGTCGGTGCACACAGCAATCTCCAGGGTCTAGCTGCCTCAGGGCCACAGCTAGCCATCCAGCTTCAGCTTCTTGTTCTCCACACAGTACTTCACCGCCTGCAACACCAAGGACAGCAAACTGAATTCAAAACATCTGACATATCAAGAAAATCATAGCCATTACCTGACATATCCTTTTTGAAAAGGTTCAACTGTGCTAACGGCTAAAAAAAACCAATCCACACAAAATACAAGTTCATTTGATCCACCTTCCCACTGCCATTCGCCGAACTGCAAACACTCAAAATATAGCACAGTGTAAAAATGGTAGATATACTCTACTCCATGAAACCTGTTTTCATACCATGCAGCAGCCGATACAGCTTCCTGCAATAACTGCAACAGTGGATATTGTCTTTTCTGTAGATCTATCAATGCACTTTGTGATTCAAGCACACACAATAATCTCTCTTTTTACAATAAATCCAATATGGTGTCTTAGAGATGGATCTATCAAAAAAGAATAACTTCATATGTAAAAAAAAAAAGTCTCTTGTGAATTATTCGTCAAAAACCAATTGGTTGGGATTTTCCGTTTGAATATAAGTTGAAAATACATCCATCCTACTGAGGCAATCAATATATGCAGACTGCATTTGTGTGTCCATCTGTGGTCTTAGTCTACTACAAACCGGCTAAAACTTTCAAGACAAGGCTTTTTTCTTTTTCAAATCTAGAACCCTGGAAAAGTCATTAACTTACTCTTTACAAAAACAAAAACTTTCTTCTTGACTGAAACTTTCCCCGAGACAGGAGTCACACTTACACAGCTGCTTTCAAAATCAAGCAAATCACACGTCACAGCGCTGATCTGATAAACCTCATCCACAAACAAAATCAAGCAGATCACACGTCACAGCGGCTGATCTAATAAACCTCATCCACAAACAAAATCAAGCAATTCACACGTCACAGCGGCCGATCTAATAAACCTCATCCACAAACAAAATCAAGCAAATCACACGTCAGAGCGGCTGATCTAATAAACCTCATCCACAAAAAAAATCAAACAGACACACGTCAGAGCGGTGATCTCATAACTATCCACATCAAATCAACAAATCACATGTCACACGCTGATAAAACCTCATCCACAAATGAGCACTACAACAAAGTTTGAAAACAAAAAAAGTATGTGCAAATACTAGGCCATTTTCTCTGCTAACATACATTGCAGCGTCTGGCATTGTGGATGCTGGCACACCAGACCTCGGGTCCCTGGCTGCACTGCACAGGAGACATGGCTGGCTGCAGCTCAGCCATCGGCATGAAGAGCAGCGGTTTGGAGGCAGAGCCGCTGGCGTTGCTTTCAGTCTTTGTGCCATTGCACAGGTTCAGTTGCTGAAGGGGAAGAACAAAAACACCCAGCGTTTATGATGAACACAGTGTGGAGCTATACCAGGCATTAGTAATGGAGACACACACACACACTAACCCGCAAACCCAAACTCAGGAGTAATACTTAAAAGTAATCTAAGACTCAGAATTGTTGTTGGTCTGTTGGTTCCTTTTAACAGGCAGATCATAACTATCATTTCAACAGGACAATGTTCTACAGTGAGCGATTAATTTCCTTCATCTGCAACTTTGTTTTCAATGCAACAAAAAGACGTCAATGGTCGAGCTTGACAGAAAAGGTTTCTGATTGGTTGCACACTGCATGGAAGCTATTTTAGAAAGTGTATACCTCGCTTTTAGAGACATTGCATCAGAAAATGTTTCTGATTGGTTGCACACTGCATGGAAGCTATTTTTAGAAAGTGCATACCTCGCTTTAGAGACAACGCATCTGCAACCTGACTGTCACACACAAGGGAAGAAAGTGTACTGCTTAAATGAAGCATTCCTACCAAAAAAACAAAAAGGGGGGGGAGGGGGGGGAGTGACTTTTTTCTAAAATATTAATTTTACTGCAGACAAGCACAATGTGGCCTAGCTTTTATACTGTCATAATACATTTTGCCCAAAGTGTAAAACTCGGCAGGTCTGTGTTTTCTGAAATATTTCCATAAGTACAAGCATGCATCTGGAATTTGTATTTGTGCTTGTGAGTGTGTGTTACCATGCATCTGTAATTATGAATGCGAGTATAACAAATTTCACGTTAACATTCCATCAGCAATCTAAAAATCCAACAGAATGTCCACTTACGGTGCACAGCTTCTGAGGGTCATCGTACTTATTCAACAGGTCAATGAGCAGAGGCTCATAGGTGTTGACAATCTGCACGCACTGAAACACACACATAAAACACTCAGGTATTTACCTAATCTGCGTATCTCTTGCACCTGCATACACACGAGTCCATGTGCAAACACAGAAAAGTCTGGGCTGCCCATAATGCACTCACATACTGACCATTCTTTTGACTAAGATGAGCAGAACAGAGAATAATTTCTATGGAGCTTGACACTCATCTTTTTGTTTTGTTCCTCATCATCCATTATGGATAAAACATGAAAATACCTTCCCCATGATTACATAAACAGATAAAACTTTTCTACCTGACTACACTAACTGTAATAATTCATTTCAGCAGGATGAAAGGCACGTGACAAAATAATGAAATCAGTAATATAAGATCAAGAAAGGCTTGAAGGTTTTAGATACTGGAAATATTGACTTCCTTTCAAAACGAAACCGAGAAAGACAAATCCAGCTGAACACACTGCACAAGAAAACAACTTGCCTCTGCTCGGTAACTGGCTGGCACAAGCACACAGACTTCATCCACCAGCTCTTCGATGGTCTTGGCATGCTGAGGGTCGTTGATGTACTGTCGAATGTAGCCCACCACCGCCTCACAGCCCTCGCACATCTCCCCACTCTTCACCACCTCTGGATGAGCCACTGCCACACAGTCAGACCACCACTCACACCACTGACCACACCAAAGTAATGTGGAGAATGTGACCTAGTTAAGATAATGTTACTTATAGCCCAGCCGACCGCAAAGGACCACATCAGGGCTGAGAATGTGACCTCATGTTTGTAATGAAGTAAATAATGACTAAGAGCAAAGAATATGGTCATGACACATGTGCACTGCCTACTACTTTTCTCTCATTCCATCCACTACTGGCCCAAAACAAAGCCAGGCAGATGACTGGCACCTGCTGCTGAGCTGATGACCATCCCATCCACCCAATGGTCTAGCGCCGAAGTTATAGCTCTGTCAGAATATATTTCATCATGACACTCAAGCATCAGTCCAAGGTAAACCAATTAAACCATGAGGATGATCATTTAACTACATCCATGCAGTTCTTTTGTGTAGGAAAGGGGTAAAACATTAATCCCATCAAGAAATCCTGTCTGCTCTGATTGCAGTCTACTGCTCTTGAAGCATTAACACACTTCCTGCACATCTTCAAACAGCACAAGCATTAACACACTTCCTGCACATCTTCAAACAGCACAAGCATTAATACACTTCCTGCACATCTTCAAACAGCACAAGCATTAACACACTTCCTGCACATCTTCAAAAGCATTAACACACTTCCTGCACATCTTCAAACAGCACAAGCATTACACACTTCCTGCACATCTTCAAAAGCATTTACACACTTCCTGCACATCTTCAAAAGCATTAACACACTTCCTGCACATCTTCAAACAGCACAAGCATTACACACTTCCTGCACATCTTCAAAAGCATTAACACACTTCCTGCACATCTTCAAACAGCACAAGCATTAACACACTTCTAGCACATCTTCAAAAGCATTAACACACTTCCTGCACATCTTCAAACAGCACAAGCATTAACACACTTCTAGCACATCTTCAAACAGCACAAGTATTAACACACTTCTAGCACATCTTTAAAAGCATTAACACACTTCCTGCACATCTTCAAACAGCACTGTTAAAACCACGAACGGCATAATTCAGCTACTTTTAGCAAAGCAAAAAATGTCCAACATGCCATTCCCAGCTTGTTCACTTTCAAAAAAACAAGTTGAAAACCTCTGATCACAACTGCTCATTTTTGTAGTCTTTTAAGTCCACTCCTATCCCCACCACGTGACAACGTCCATGTGTCTCACTTGATTTACGATTAGCGACAGGCAAGACATTGTATCCCCACCAGTGACAACCGTCCTTCATGTGTCTCGCTTTGATTTACGATTAGCGACGGCAAGACATTGTATTCCCCACCAAAACCGTCTTAGTGCCTGCTTGAGATCAGAAAGACATTGTATTTCCCCCTCCAAAAGTATTAGCCTATGCTTGACCAGAAAAATGGCTGAACAAATTGTGTTTACCAATATATTTGCCTGCCACTGAACAAGTCTGACTTTGCATACAGAAGCACCGCAATATATACTGAAACAGCTGCCAGCAGCATTGTCATACACACTGAATCATGAAAACCTGGATTGGAAAAACCGGATACAGTACGAGACTTTGGTTGATTATGCATTTCGCAAATTCTTTTTTCCAGCAAATTTTTCTTCCCTCAGATGTTCGTTTCTCCAGCCTCTGAAAGTCATTTCATTTCCTTGGAAAAATTTGGATCCAAGAGAAGCCTGGAACTCCAACCTGGAATACACTTGTCCTTGGCAAACACTGAAGCATTCTAGTGAACACATATGTTGTTGGTACTCGAGGTTTAAACTCGGTGATAAATCTTATGCATAAATGTGCGTCTTCAACGCATGAAATTTTTGTTTGACGCACTGCGACACAATGAATTTCTCCTGTACACATTGCAACTCCAATCAGCGCATCATGTAAAAGCACTTTAGGCCAATCTGTCTCAATACAAGTCGATTTAAAAATGTAATTTTCATCAACCCGTTTTAGAATGTTCTGAACTGATGCACAACAAACTTCCACTTTTGAACTCTTCTCTGCTGAAAACCAACAAGAGTCATCAAATAAGACAAGCCAAGTTTATTATTGGACCACAAGATAATGTGATTCGGCCAGGCGTGAACAGCATGGAAAACTGTGTAATTCGGCTTTTCAGAATCAAAATTGACGGTTCGTCTGTGGCTTGTGGGTGATCATCTAATGAATGGAACAAATGACAGGCGATGTATGCAACACGACCAATTCAGATAATCAACATGGCTCCATTATGGATGTAGGAATGTGTAGTACACAGTACAAGAGTAGCCAGCCTACATAGTTTCATGAAAGGTTCCATGAATATTCATCATATGCCTCTTGTCTGACCCCAGGCTCCTGATGATCATTGCAAGGAAACTTGAACATGGTCAAATAATAAAATGTTTCATACTGGCGGAACGGGCTCACGTTGTATAAACGCTATATGTAAAATTGCAAAGAACATCACAATCTCACTGTTTAATTCCTGAAGTAGAGGTATTCACACTTATTCACTTCAATAGTTCAAATCAACATTTACTAACATTGGAACACAAAATCTAAATAAAGAACATTTAGCATGATCTGGAGCCTTTTCTTTAAAAAATCAACTTTGTTGATAGCAGATCATCCATTTCTGTCTTTCTCTGTGATTTTATGTGTGAGCCTGTCAGAATGCACTGTGTGTGTGTGTGTGTGTGTGTGTAGTGTGTGTTCAGTACAATTACAAGCAGTTATAAAGTGTGACCCCTAAATATTCTGGAAACCCCATGAAAATTTGGAAATGAGTTTTTTTGCATCTAGTCTGACCCCTAATTTTTCGGCAATAATTCTCACTGAACCTGCAGACATTTTGAGGGCCTCATGTAAAAATCATTCAGGACACTTTAAAAAGCAAGCCTAATACACTTTGAGTCTTACACACTTGGTGGAGAACAGCCAACGTGGAAAATCTCTGAAAGAGGCCGGGGTCCAGGGCCCAGGGAAAGGAGGCAAAGCCCCAAAGGCCGTCCATGGGTGTGGCCCATGGTGGGGGCCCCAGGGAAAAGGAGCAAAGCCCCAAAGGCCGTCCATGGGTTGGCCCTGGTGGGGTCCCAGGGAAAGGAGGCAAAGGCCGTCCATTGGTGTGGCCCTGGTGGGGGCCAGGGAAAAGGGGGCAAAGGCCGTCCAGGGTCGTGGCCCGGTGGGGGGCCCAGGGAAAGGGGGCAAAGGCCGTCCATGGGTGTGGCCCTGGTGAGGGGCCCAGGGAAAGGGGGCAAAGACCGTCCATGGGTGTGGCCCTGGTGGGGGGCCCAGGGAAAGGGGCAAAGGCCGTCCATGGGTGTGGCCCTGGTGGGGGGCCCAGGGAAAGGGGGCAAAGCCCAAAGGCCGTCCATGGGTGTGGCCCTGGTGGGGGGCCCAGGGAAAGGAGGCAAAGGCCGTCCATGGGTGTGGCCCTGGTGGGGGGCCCAGGGAAAGGGGGCAAAGCCCAAAGGCGTCCATGGGTATGGCCCTGGTGGGGGGCCCAGGGAAAGGAGGCAAAGGCCGTCCATGGGTGTGGCCCTGGTGGGGGGCTCAGGGAAAGGGGGCAAAGGCCGTCCATGGGTGTGGCCCTGGTGGGGGGCCCAGGGAAAGGAGGCAAAGGCCGTCCATGGGTGTGGCCCTGGTGGGGGGCTCAGGGAAAGGGGGCAAAGCCCCAAAGGCCGTCCATGGGTATGGCCCTGGTGGGGGGCCCAGGGAAAGGAGGCAAAGGCCGTCCATGGGTGTGGCCCTGGTGGGGGGCTCAGGGAAAGGGGGCAAAGGCCGTCCATGGGTGTGGCCCTGGTGGGGGGCCCAGGGAAAGGAGGCAAAGGCCGTCCATGGGTGTGGCCCTGGTGGGGGGCTCAGGGAAAGGGGGCAAAGCCCCAAAGGCCGTCCATGGGTGTGGCCCTGGTGAGGGGCCCAGGGAAAGGAGACAAAGGCCGTCCATGGGTGTGGCCCTGGTGGGGGGCCCAGGGAAAGGGGGCAAAGCCCCAAAGGCCGTCCATGGGTGTGGCCCTGGTGGGGGGCCCAGGGAAAGGAGGCAAAGGTCGTCCATGGGTGTGGCCATGGTGGGGGGCCCAGGGAAAGGGGGCAAAGGCCGTCCATGGGTGTGGCCCTGGTGGGGGCCCAGGGAAAGGAGGCAAAGGCCGTCCATGGGTGTGGCCCTGGTGGGGGGCCCAGGGAAAGGGGGCAAAGCCCCAAAGGCCGTCCATGGGTGTGGCCCTGGTGGGGGGCCCAGGGAAAGGGGGCAAAGGCCGTCCATGGGCGTGGCCCTGGTGGGGGCCCCAGGAAAAGGAGGCAAAGGCCGTCCATGGGTGTGGCCCTGGTGAGGGGCCCAGGGAAAGGGGGCAAAGGCCGTCCATGGGTGTGAACCTGGTGAGGGGCCCAGGGAAAGGAGGCAAAGGCCGTCCATGGGTGTGGCCCTGGTGGGGGGCCCAGGGAAAGGAGGCAAAGGCCAAAAGGCCGTCCATGGGTGTGGCCCTGGTGGGGGGCCCAGGGAAAGGGGGCAAAGGCCAAAAGGCCGGATATGGGTGTGGCCCTGGCGAGGGGCCCAGGGAAAGGGGGCAAAGGCCAAAAGGCCGTCCATGTGTGTGGCCCTGGTGAGGGGCCCAGGGAAAGGGGGCAAAGGCCAAAAGGCCGTCCATGGGTGTGGCCCTGGTGGGGGGCCCAGGGAAAGGGGGCAAAGGCCAAAAGGCCGTCCATGGGTGTGGCCCTGGTGGGGGGCCCAGGGAAAGGGGGTAAAGGCCGTCCATGGGTGTGGCCCTGGTGAGGGACCCAGGGAAAGGGGGCAAAGCCCCAAAGGCCGTCCATAGGTGTGGCCCTGGTGGGGGGCCCAGGGAAAAGAAGGCAAAGGCCGTCCATGGGCGTGGCCCTGGTGGGGGGCCCAGGGAAAGGAGGCAAAGGCCGTCCATGGGTGTGGCCCTGGTGAGGGGCCCAGGGAAAGGGGGCAAAGGCCGTCCATGGGTGTGGCCCTGGTGGGGGGCCCAGGGAAAGGAGGCAAAGGCCGTCCATGGGTGTGGCCCTGGTGGGGGGCCCAGGGAAAGGAGGCAAAGGCCAAAAGGCCGTCCATGGGTGTGGCCCTGGTGGGGGGCCCAGGGAAAGGGGGCAAAGGCCAAAAGGCCGTCCATGGGTGTGGCCCTGGTAGGGGCCAAGGGAAAGGGGGCAAAGGCCAAAAGGCCATCCATGGGTGTGGCCCTGGTGAGGGGCCCAGGGAAAGGGGGCAAAGGCCAAAAGGCCGTCCATGGGTGTGGCCCTGGTGGGGGGCCCAGGGAAAGGGGGCAAAGGCCAAAAGGCCGTCCATGGGTGTGGCCCTGGTGGGGGGCCCAGGGAAAGGGGGTAAAGGCCGTCCATGGGTGTGGCCCTGGTGGGGGCCCAGGGAAAGGGGACAAGCCCAAAAGGCCGTCCATGGGTGTGGCCCTGGTGGGGGACCCAGGGAAAGGGGGCAAAGCCCAAAAGGCCGAAATGGAATCTATGCCGTTTTTAACACCCTTTCATGGTCTCTCACGATAGGGCATTTACTATGCAGGAACAAAAACACAATCAACCAAACAAACTTAATTGCACACAGACACTGATCAATAGTACACACACACACATACACACGTACATGCAGAGAAAGACAGACAGGGAGAGGTGGGGTGGGAGGAGGGTGAAGGAATAGACAAGCACATGTAAATTTGATAGATTTCTATTTAAAAACAACAAAACTGGTATGTTTCAACAGTTATGCATATAACCTGGTAATGAAAGAACAATATCTTTTCATTGTGGACACAATTACTGCCACTTCTCCTTTCTTGCTTTTATAACCAAGCCCACCGCATGGGTACTACATATGTGTATCACTAATCAGGACTGTCACAACGTCAAAATGAAATCCACGGATGTTTGTTTTTAAAAAAAAGGGAAGCGGAGGGGGGGGGGGGGGGGGGGGGGGGGGGGGGGGGGGAATGATCAAACAACGATCAAGAAATCCAGTCTGCTCATTACGATCAGTGCCCTTGATGCATCAACATATTGACATAGAAAGAATCTTACACATGAAAGCGCATGAAGTGTCTATGATCTTGGCAGCCCAGCAGGGCCATGGGGGAACAGCAAGTGGCGAGGAATGGTGCATCACTTGCCCTAACACCTGACAACAGCAGGGCCATGGGGGAACAGCAAGTGGGAGGAATGGTGCATCACTTGCCCTAACACCTGACAACGTCAATGCAAGTTTCATCAAGGTGTCACTGCAAGAGGACTAGTCCATAATTTGACTCTATTCCACACTTGCTAAGTTTCAAGACCACACTGCGCAGGATTTGCAGCTGATGGATAAATGAATAAACCATTACAATGAAAGGATTTAACCCTTCAACCCAAGGTCTCATGGACACTGCTAAGCAGATGTCTGACCCACACATTAATCCCAGGCACAGGTCAGGCGTCAAGTACCTACCTAACATTGTCTGCACCATAATCATCATTGTATGCATGTGTCTGCGTGTGTGTGCATGTGTGTGTGTGTGCACAGGACATCTAACGGTTGTGAGCAAGAGTGGGCTGCAGCAAAGTGTGTGGTGTACAAGTAAACCTGAGAATAAACAATGCTCTTTTCAACTCACCGTGCACAGGCTGGTCACCCACACACAGCCCTAGAAGGGTGCACACGGCCTGTGGTGCAATCTCCTTCAACAGCAGGTCCATGATTTCCTTGCCATACTTCTGGACAAAATCGTCACATGTGGCCGTGTACTCATCAGGCAACAGACCGCAAACCTTCTCCAGCCCTGCAAGGATCTCCTCCTGGAACACAGAAATGCTGGTGGTACCTGCTGCTCTGCTGTATATGTAAAGCCACGGTAACAACAAAGTTTATAGATAATAAAACCACGTCTGTGAATGCCCTCCCACCCCTTTGGACGGATTCAACAGACAGCACATCTACACAACATATCAGCCCTAGGAATGCCCTTCCACCCCTTTGGACAGATTCAACAGACAGCACATCTACACAACATATCAGCCCTAGGAATGCCCACCCACCCCTTTGGACAGATTCAACAGACAGCACATCTACACAACATATCAGCCCTAGGAATGCCCTCCCACCCCTTTGGACAGATTCAACAGACAGCACATCTACACAACATATCAGCCCTAGGAATGCCCTCCCACCCCTTTGGACAGATTCAACAGACAGCACATCTACACAACATATCAGCCCTAGGAATGCCTCCCACCCCTTTGGACAGATTCAACAGACAGCACATCTACACAACATATCAGCCCTAGGAATGCCCTTCCACTGCATCTGGTGTGATTCAGCACATTGCATATCTACACAGTGTATTGGTCCTATGAACGTCTTCTCAGTCTGTGTGGTGTGATTCAGCACATTGCATATATACACAGTGTATTGGTCCTATGAATGTCTTCTCAGTCTGTGTGGTGTGATTCAGCACATTGCATATCTACACAGTGTATTGGTCCTATGAACGTCCTCTCAGTCTGTGTAGTGCGATTCAGCACATTGCATATCTACACAGTGTATTGGTCCTATGAACGTCCTCTCAGTCTGTAAGATAAGATAATGTTGCTTATAGCCCAGCCGACCGCAAAGGGCCACATCAGGGCTGTCACCACGTTAAAATCAACTCACCAGTCATTTAAAAAAAAAAAAAAAAAAAAAAAAAAACCAACTTTCACACATCTCGTTAAATGACATCGTCTGCAAACGCACCAGAAACTTTGTTAAAAATCTTTCTGCCGTAAAATCTTAAATCAGATGAAAAATGTTAATCTCTCTCAAAAACTCAAGTATCACATCAGGCGGGACATCTCTCAGTCTGTGTAGTGTGATTCAGCACACTGCATATCTACACAATGTATTAGTCATATGAACGTCCTCTCAGTCTGTGTGGTGCGATTCAGCACATTGCATATCTACACAATGTATTAGTCCTATGAACGTCCTCTCAGTCTGTGTGGTGCGATTCAGCACATTGCATATCTACACAGTGTATTGGTCCTATGAATGTCTTCTCAGTCTGTGTAGTGTGATTCAGCACATTGCATATCTACACAATGTATTAGTCCTATGAAGGTCCTCTCAGTCTGTGTGGTGTGATTCAGCACATTGCATATCTACACAATGTATTAGTCCTATGAAGGTCCTCTCAGTCTGTGTGGTGCGATTCAGCACATTGCATATCTACACAATGTATTGGTCCTATGAACGTCCTCTCAGTCTGTGTAGTGTGATTCAGCACATTGCATATCTACACAATGTATTAGTCCTATGAACGTCCTCTCAGTCTGTGTGGTGTGATTCAGCACACTGCATATCTACACAGTGTATTAGTCCTATGAATGTCTTCTCAGTCTGTGTGGTGTGATTCAGCACATTGCATATCTACACAGTGTATTAGTCCTATGAACGTCCTCTCAGTCTGTGTGGTGTGATTCAGCACACTGCCTAACTACACACCAGATCAGTCCTATTGATGATATCATTCACCAAAAAATACAAATGAATCACTTGTGACCTTCCTTCATATTTGAAAAAGCAAAACAAAAACAAAAAGAAAAACGCATTTGCGTGCATTCAGACAATCAGCATCCACACATCCTAACTTGATCAGCACAAGAAAGAAAAGGACCTGGAGTTCATTGGTGGAAATGTCGCTACATTCATACCACTGAAAACTTCCATAAAATGACAGAAAATTGAGGTTCTACCAAAGAAAGTAGAAAGGGGAAAATGTTCACTCAACCAAACCCTGCTATATTTTCCTACTACAGACTTGAAGCTAGCCCTTCCGCGCCGCAAGGCGGAAGGTGGAATGTGCTCACCACCTCGAGGCGGAAGGTGGAATGTGCTCGCCACCTCGAGGCGGAAGGTGGAATGTGCTCACCACCTCGAGGCGGAAATGAAGGTGGAATGTGCTCACCACCTCGAGGCGGAAGGTGGAATGTGCTCACCACCTCGAGGCGGAAATGAAGGTGGAATGTGCTCACCACCTCGAGGCGGAAGGTGGAATGTGCTCACCACCTTCCAGCCAGCCGGTAAAACCGCAGCTCGCGAAGCAGATGCACACAGTAAAAAGAGAGAGTAAAGAGATAGTATCCGCGTTGTTAGACTACTTCAATTAGTTTGCAACAGAAAAACACAAAATGCTACATCGACATATTGACAACAATCATGTGGTTTAATTAAATTTTGACATTACTATCTATGGGGACCACTACAGCAACATCAAAATCACGGATTATTAGCACTCATTTTATCAATGACCTCCATTTTTCATAACTTTCAATAGTTTCAAACACACTTTAAAACAGCCATTATCACAACTGATCACACACATCAAAGTCAAAATTACTTTATTATCTTAAAAACAAGAAATTAATACCGTTTACAACGGTTACAATACTCTGTTAAACACAGTTTTTCTGTTATGTTGGAGACAATATTGTGAGAACATAAATCACTTTCAACATTTCAACCAGCCTCTCCATGTTCTAAACCACCAAATGTCTACACAGAAGCTGGCTCATCACATACCTCTGTAGCATTGGTGCCGATCATGGATTCCAACTTCTCCATAACAAATGTACAGATTTCACACTGGGGGGAGAACTGGGCTCTGTCTTCTGGTTGAGGGGACATGAGACGGACGTTGGTCACTGCCTTGCTCAGCGGCACCAACACCAGCCCAGGCTTGTCCTCCCTCTTGGTGCTATTGCAAAGGCCCAGCGTCTGGCAGATTGTCGGTGGGTCCTGCAAAAAACAAATAACAAAAATGTAGCGTCTTATGGTGTGTGTGTGTGTGTGAATGTATGGAGGTGTGTTCATATGTATTAAGCACAGGAGAAGGAACATTCAGAAAAAGCCAATTCCTTCAGCTTTCCTTTCATTATGAAAATTGAAAGGTGCAAAAAAAACCCCCAGTGTTTCCAGACGGGCTATGAAGATTCCATACGTTAAACGTCTTTGTTTTGTTTGGATCTATGATGGAACGGACGTTTACTTGCACACATTTTCCTGCATCACTCTACTGCTGAAGAGGAAGTGGGGAGCAGGGAAAGGAAGCTTTCTGTGGGGACCCAAGTGCAGGAGATTTTTCAGGGTTCCGACAGATGTGACCAAACAAAATTCCATACTTTTACCAGACTTTTTCCAGGGCTCTTCATAATTTTTCCAGACCTCAGAATGTGTGTGTGCGTGCACCTCTGTATGTGATTACCATGCCAAACACATCAGAAAAGAACTGATTTAATGAGAGCAGGGCATTCAATATTTACCAAAACTTTCATCTCTCCTCTCCACTTTCCAGTTATGTTCAGCACCACTTATCCATCAGCATTTGCAAAGAGAATCCAAAAAATGTCAATGTTATTACACTGTAGTTATCTAACTTCTTCATTCTCAAACTATGTACACAATATCAATAGTTTCCTTCCAACACAAAACAGTACAGTTGTTTCTTTTTCACGAAATTACTAGTAACACTTGGAAACAACTGATACTGGAAGCTACTGATGAAAATGCTTCCCCCTGCAACTCTATTCTTTCAGTTCTGCCAGTTTCTCGTCAAGTTCCTTCTCCAAAGCTCGTGCCTCCTCTTTCTTTTCTTTCGCCGCCCTTCTCAGTGCATCTGACTTCAATGTGAGAGAACTTCTGAGTTTTTTCTGCTTGCTCGGCAAAGTCATCAGCAGTTGAAAGTATGTCTGAGACAGTTTGCTCAAATTTCCTCTTCTTTGATTTCAGCCCTTCTATTTCTTCCAAAGCTTCTTTTCTCTTTTGCCCTGCCTCAACTTTCTCCTGTTTTTCCTTGTCTTCTTTGAGTCACGGTCATTGTTGGAGTCCGAGTCATTTTGTCTGAAAGCTGCATCATTTCTTGATGTTTCTTGCCTGCCGCGTGGCTTTTCAGAGCAGCTCGCCCATGTTCCCGATGTCGAAGTCTTTCTTGCACAGCAGGCACCGTGCTTTTGTCTTGCATCCATCGGAAGCAGGAGCAATCCATTTGCGATAATTTGTATTGTCTAGCCAGGCTTGGCTAAACACACATTTTCCCATGTTTTCTTTAATATTTCGACTCTATTTTCCCTCACAGCGCTGCTGACTCGAAAGAAAGTTAAGCAATGAAACCAACTGCGCATGCCCAACGCTTTTCACAGTAAAGGGGAGCTACTCTGCAGAAAAAAAAATGTCTGCTAAACCTCCAGCCAGAGGAAATCTGAAAACCGCGATCATTGTGCGTGATTTAATTTCTGTTTTTATTCCTATTTCAATGTTTTTGTAAAGAAACTTAAAGTGAAATTCGACATCATGAAAAAGTTTGCACAGCTTTTACAAAATTCCAGGACTTTTCCAGACCACAAATTACAAAATTGGCCACAAATTACAAAATTCCAAGACTTTTCCAGCCCTGGAAATGATTTTTCCAGACTTCCAGGACTCTGTAGGAACCCTGATTTTTGCAGCCCTCTGCCTGAGGTAGCATCTGGCCTTGCTTTCCCCCAGTGCACACTGATGACAACCTGGCAGACCTGACCACCACTGACCTCATTTACGCACTGTGGGATCTAGGATGATCTATACATATGCAGATTGTACTTCCTGTGTATGACACGCTCCTCTTTGAAAGTACACACTTTGGGATCTAGGATGATCTATACATATGCAGATAGTTCTTCCTGTGTATGACACACTCCTCTTTGAAAGTACACACTTTGGGATCTAGGATGATCTATACATATGCAGATTGTACTTCCTGCGTATGACACGCTCCTCTTTGAAAGTACACACTTTGGGATCTAGGATTATCTATACATATGCAGATAGTTCTTCCTGTGTATGACACGCTCCTCTTTGAAAGTACACACTTTGGGATCTAGGATTATCTATACATATGCAGATAGTTCTTCCTGTGTATGACACGCTCCTCTTTGAAAGTACACACTGTGGGATCTAGGATGATCTATACATATGCAGACTGTATTTCCTGTGTATGACACGCTCCTCTTTGAAAGTGACCAGCTACTGCTTCTATCCGGGTGGGGGCCAAAACCAAGGCCACCAATCTGCTTCTTGCCAATGCCCAACAGGCTCCATAGTAAAAACCACAGCTGCAAGTGCCTTGGTTTTTCCTTCCAGCCCCACACTTGGCCTGCTGCATGAAAATCAATGCTCTTTTCACAGATGAGGCAGAAGCATCTTTATTTATGGTCTTTGTTCTCACTACCTCAGCCAAAATTCTCTGCTCTGTTCAACCACAGACACTTGAAAACACATGACTTGACCACAGACACTGTCATAAATCATCACTCTTAACCGTCAACTTCCAAACCGAAATGCCATTCTGCACATGGCTTATGGGAGAAAGATTATATCCCTTGATTCCTGGCACATGACATATAATTCCCTGGTTTCAAAAAGCAAGTTTTTGCAACATTGGCCATTTTGGGTTGTATGTAGAATAACCTATTTTCAAATTTTACTTCAATCTTTTGTCGTCTACTTAAATTTTTCCCATCCATGTATGATTGTGAGCAAGTGCTCAACTTTCAGTGGTTACAACTGGACCAATACACAGATCATTTCTTGAATTTCCAGGGGACCCAAGGCCCTTGAAAAAGTTTCTAGAAGTTCAAACATTTCAAGGAATGTACACGCCATAAAGACATCCCTGAATTCTTAATAATTCAGTAAAAATCAAGTCCATTTTACTCTTAATCACTAAGTTAAAAGACAGTAACAAACACAAATATCAATTATCGCTCTCCAAACAGCAAACATATCTTTCTGAGAAAAAGAATCCTGACTGAAAAAGGAAAAAACCATTAAATACATACCAACTCAGCAACCAACACCTCGAACACCAAGGGCCCGTACATAGCCACATAGGTCTTGCACTGAAAGAGTAAGCAACAGTCAATCACCAGTTCAAATCTCCATAAAAAGCAAACACCAAGGGCCCGTACATAGCCACATAGGTCTTGCACTGAAAGAGTAAGCAACAGTCAATCACCAGTTCAAATCTCCATAAAAAGCAAACAGACAGAACAAAACAACAATCCAGCTAGTTTACTTAACTTTTGGAGTCAGCATAGGCAACGCGAGTCCATGGATTCACCCCATATCAGTTTGCCTACAAGTAAGCGTGCGTGGTGCGTGCGTGCTTTGGTGTGTTAGTGTACATGTGGCCAATGTGTGTGTGTGTGTGTGTGTGTGTGTGGAAATGTGTGTATGTGTGTGTGTGAGTGTGGCAATGTGTGTGTGTGTGTGTGTGTGTGTGTGTGTGTGTGTGTTTGTGTGTTTTGTGTGTGTGTACTTTGTCATGTGGCCAATGCGTGGTGTGTGTGTGTGTGTGTGTGTGTGTGTGTGTGTGTGTGTGTGTGTGTGTGTGTGTGTGTGTGTGCGGGGTGCTTTGTGTGAGTGGGGCCCAATGTGTGTGTGTGAGTGGGCCAATGTGTGTGTGTGTGTGCGTGTGCGTGTGTGTGTGCTTTTGTGTGGTGTGTGTTGTGTGTGTGTGTGGTGTGTGTGTGTGTGTGGGGACCATGGCGGGGCATGGCAGGTGAGGGAACTCAATTACCAACACCACGTACAGCCCCCGCAGTACACATGGTCAGCTATCTGAGGGGGGTTTAAGGACACTCCCGCCTTCCCAGTTTGTTGAGAAATTTTGAAAGAAACTTGTATGTGGGGATATGCAGCCAGTCAAGGTTAAAGTGATAGTCTATCCACGATGCAGTGCAAAAACATATCAAAATTGCTCCTAACACCTTGCTTCCTATACAATCAGACCATTTCATGGAATTTCCACAACCAGAGACACAGCATGAATAAATGTGACTTCATTTTTCATTTATGCCCCGGTCGCTTTCCCGGGGGGGAGCATAGGCCATCAACGACTCTTCGCCATCGCACTCTGTTCTGGGCTGTTCTGGTCATTCCAGTCCAGTTTGGGGCCCTTGTTGTTTCAAATAAGTCTCCCGGGGTGGAGACCTTCATTGCCCCGGTGAATGCTTTGGTTCATTGTCGTCAATGCTTCTGTAACTCGTCTTTTTTACAGGCAGGGTTGTTAGCCCTACGCAAACCCCTTTATCCTCGGGGCGAGGTGGTCTGCCTTGTCGCCCCTTACGACATGCATGGCAGGGGAGTGGGTCTATTCTATGCCCAACCCAAGGGCAAATAAATGTGACTATCACAGAAAAAAGACTGGCAAGAAAAAATGGCGCCCGCCAACTCCATGTTTGCTGGTCCTCTCATAACATCAAGTTCTTTTGTTTACAAATTAGAAAGGAGCTAATTCACCAGTGTAAACAAAATTCATTTTACTGCCAGGGGAACTAATTTTTTTTAAGCTTTTTTTTCTTTTTAAAAAAACACAAATCACAGAATATCAACAATCATATTTGGGGAAAAAAAACAGATTTAGCTTTTTATGAAAAAATACTACTTTGTAAATAGTTATTACTCTGTAACAGTCACTTTAAGTTTTCACATAGGTGGAAAGATTATGCTAAGTTTGTCAATAATATAAACATTTGTGTAACCACTTCCCCAAAAAGGGGGATAAACTGGTTTTTATTCCCTGTGGATTTATTCTTATGGACTATGGCGAGTCTGCAATCAGATATTATCCACAGCGGATTTCCACCCCAAACTTCAGGGAAATTGTCCAGGGGCCCATATTTAATCTTTTCCCCTCTTTTCCCCAGTTCTGTAACCTGTCACAAACCAAGCAAAACCAACAACTAAACAAAACCAAAACCCCAGGTAATGAAGAACACACATCAAAGGGGTCACACCTGAGTTGAAAGGTTTCCAGGCAGCAAGGGGGGACACTTTGTTTTCCAGAGTTGACAAGATCTCATTCTGAAACAATGTTATTTTCATCCTTGGACTTGTCAACACGGGTACATAATTGCAGTTTTACATTCCGACCACACAAAATCAGGTAACACCAACAAGATAAGATAAGATAATGTTGCTTATAGCCCCGCGACCGCAAAAGGGCCATATCAGGGCTGTCACCATGTTAAAAAACACCCCACCAGTCATTAAAAAAAACAAAAAAAACAAAAAAAAAAACTTTCACACATTTGGGTTTAAAAGACATCGTCTACAAACGAACCCGAACTTTGTTAAAAATCTTTCTGCCGTAAAATCTTAAATCAGATAAAAATGTTAATCTCTCTCAAAAACTCAAGGATCACGTCAGGCGGGAATCCTGAACAGGATCTTCATGGGGCTCCGCCGTTAAATGTTTGTGTCTACATCGTGCAAGTCCCAAAACTCTAAAGAACATGTTTCATTGTGAGTGGCGCATGCATGGAATGACACGGAGCTTCTTCACTCTTTAAAAAGGGAAGAATGGGTAAAATCGAATGGCCCGGGGTGCAGCCGGCACAGAACCGTTTCCTCTTTACGACCACCGAGTAGATGGGAGGAAGTCTTTAAGGTTTGGACGGATCTGAAAGAGTTTGTTATTCGTTTTGGTGTTCCAATCCTCCCGCCAGAGGTCTCTCACATAATCGTTAATTTTCGGTTTCACACATGAGCAGGGGAATATGTGTTGGACAGTGTTCTCCCTTGTGGCGTTTTGGCTAACACGATCAACCATTTCGTTCCCGCCGATTGCCAACAGGGCCAGGATCCAAGCAAGACGTAATGGTGTAACCGTCCGCCTTCAACATTGCTAAAGTGTTCAAAAAAAGGTAAAAGTTCTGGTTGCTGAAGGTTGAGGCCAGCTATGGCTCCAAGCTGACAGCGAATCCGACTGAACCAGAAAGTCCATCCTCGAAAGAATGGGTGATTATCTTACAAAGCCAGTACTAGAGCAGGATGTTCGCAGAATAAGACAGAAGCATCTGAGTGTATATGTTCCATACAATATCTGAGAAGGAGCCCAGGGCAGTGGCTGCACAGGCACCATCCATCCTCTGTCTTGAAATTCAGTGAAAACGTTTTGATAGGATGGGAATTTGGAACAGAGCTCGGCATACAAAGCTTTGTACGCCAGTGAGATGGTAGGACTCCTTACGGAAAGCTGCGAGTCAAACGAATCTCTGTGTATGTGAAAAGGTCCATGAGGTTGATCCGGAACTTGGTAAAATCGGAAATACTCCAGGTTCTATACCTGCATTCCGCACGTGAGGCTGCATACGTAGTCCACACGGCGGGAATACATTTGGGTTTGTTTCAAATCTTACTTGGAACGGAGGGTCAAATACAGTCATAGGCAGGATTTGCGGTTCTGTGAAGAGTCGGAGGTTTTTAATTCAAAGACTGTTTCAGCTGCGATTGGACAGTGAAAGGTTCACCTTGCTCTGCGTACAGGCTGTACTAAAGGGGTGGTGCGGAACGATCCAGAAGAGGTCGAAGCCATTGATGGTGGATAGGGTCAAGAGTTTGAGGTAGGTAAGATGATTCTTGAGGTTACGTACACTGCACATAACCGTAGTCACATTTTGGAACGGACCTGGGCTCTGTAGAGGTGCATCAAAGTTTTCTTATCAGCGCCACAGTCGGTGTGTGCTACGACCCGCAGAATATTCAGTGCCTTTTGGCAAGCAGTTTTGAGGTTTTTTATATGGCTGAGAAAGTTAAGTTTTGGTCAAAAATGACTCCCAGAATTATTTGGGCATCTTTAACAGCTGGATTGGAGATTTCCCTACTTGAAGTTCGGATCTGGAAAAAAATGACGGAAATTTATGCGAAAGTGAATACACTGGGTTTTTGTAGCAGAAAGGTGAATCGTTTTCATCCGCCCAACGATGGATTTTATATACGCAAAGCTGTGAGCCTGCGCTGGACACTCGGGAAGGTTCATGTTGCGTAGACAGCAAAACATCACAAACAATGTGAGCAGTCTGAACTGCTGAACTGATTGAAACAATGTTGTTAGGATTTTAATAACTCTAAAGAGGGCAGGTGACGGATGCTCCCCGGTGGCCACACCACTCCTGCTCGTGGACATCAGAGAGATGGTGCCACCGGTCATGAAACTGTCTTCTGCCAAATAATTTAGATTAAAATGAGGAAGTTGACCTCGAAAACCAAGATCGTGGAGATCATGAAGTATCACCGACTTCCAGGTGGTATCGGTTTAGCGCTTCTCCTTGTCGAAGAAAATTGCATATCTGCATGCTGTATGTTCATTAAAGCGTTCCAAGTGTAGTATTCCAGTCGAATCAAATGAGTCAACGGATAATACGCTGTTTGCGGAAACCACACTGTTCATTTCGCCATATGGCCATCGGTTTCCTGTTTCCACATGAGCCTTGCATTGATCCATTTTTTCCATCATATTAAGGGACACAGCTGGTCAAAGCTATGGGACAGGTAGTTAGTTGGATTAGATCAGTTATTTTCCAGGTTTGGGGTTGGGAATAATGAGGGCTGTCCGCCATGAGGAGTGGGAAAAAAACCTGTAGTCCACAACGTGGTTTGTATACCGGTTACAGGATGTTACAGACTTCTTGCGAGAAGATGTTTCAATGTTGTTAAGGTAGGTTCATCTTACCTGGAGAGGATTCGCTGATAGAGAGTTAGGCTGATTTCAGATGTTTAATGGTAAAGGATGATTGTAGCTTCATGTTGTCGGATGAAAGGTGCAGGGACGATTTTTCTTTTTGGGCTTAGTGTTTGACAATAGTGATGATTATTAGAAG
Source organism: Conus ventricosus (assembly GCA_018398815.1). Classification (NCBI taxonomy): domain Eukaryota; kingdom Metazoa; phylum Mollusca; class Gastropoda; order Neogastropoda; family Conidae; genus Conus; species Conus ventricosus. The sequence continues at coordinate 179,478,076 of CM031595.1, forward strand.
AGGAGGAATTCTTTTCATGGTTGAAGCAAGCAGTTTAGCAAACTGCTTTCTTTTCCGTTATTAAAAGAATCCTGAAAATTGAGATGGTTCAAGTGGACAGGTGTATGCCCTTTGATTTTCGTAATGATCTTCCATTTTTTCTTAGAAGTGTTTGTTGTCAGCTGGAGCTAGATAGCTTCTCAGGACCGACGTTTTTTACTGATTTTAAAAGTGGGTCTTGATTTAGCACGGAGTTTGATGGGCTCGAGCGTTGGGACCGTTAGCGTCGTTGAGTTATACCTGACGCTGAGCCCGTTTTCTAACTTGGAATTTGTTGGCATTCTGCATAAACAGGGTGTTGTTGGCATTTGAAGTTTTGTCGGAAGACAACTGGAATACAGGCTTTAGCACATTTTTTCATATTACTTAGTCAGTGATTCAGCTGGGTCAGGATCTGAAGAACAATCAGTGTCCTGGAACTCCTTGGAAATGTGGTCTGCAAATAGGATGTAGTTTACTTGACTTTCTTATATTAAATGCTGAGAGGACTGTGACGTGTTCAGTTTTTACCAGGAGGTAGATGGGTCAGGGAAATGGTCACTTCCGTGCAGATCGTCATGGAAGGACCACTCATAGTCCTGGACCAGCGAGGGAGTCACAAAAACCGACATAAATCTAAACACGAAAGTGAACTGTGAAGAAGGGAGGTAAGTTGCTGATCCGTAGTTTTCAGACAACCACAAATCCAAATCCGAAAGGACATCCTCAATCAGTGACCTCTGGATGACGAACGGTTAACTACCCCAAAGAGGGTTGGACGTTTTTTTAAAAGTCACCCAACAGCAAAAATGGTCGAGGGAGTTCTCTATCAGACTGAACAAGGTCCTGACGACAAACGGGACAGAAAGGTGAGAGTAAAGAGAACAGATTGTCACAGTCTTGTGGAGAGTGACTCTCGCAGCTACAGCCTGAATGGGAGGTACGAAAGCGGTTGAACATAGGACTATACAACAAGTTTTGTGTTGGAGAATGGGGCTACACGCCCCCCCCCCGAAGTCCCAACGTGGATGGTTGGGCAGGTTTTGAAAGAATATTAAAGCCAGAAAGAGTAGGTCTTTCTGGCTTTGATTTGGAGTTCTTGGAGAGCCTCGACCACAAGGTTTTAGAGACTGACACAGAAGCTGCCAGTTCCTCGAAGTTGGAAATTACTCACACGGAATTTCCATGGAATTTTGTAAGATCCATGGTGCTAGTGGGCGAAAAGGAGAGAGATCAGGTCATCTCCTCCTCAACATCTGCTGTAAAGTCTGTAATTTGTAGCTTATTTTCAACTGGACTATCTGCATGACCTGCTGGCCGACTTGCAAACTCAGGTGAAGTTGGTCTGGCTTGGGAGAGGTGGAGGTTTCTTCCTTTTCTCCACATTCTCCACACTGGGTTTGAACTCCCTTGCCCGCATTGGCAACTGGACAGATGGGAGATCGTGTCGGGGGTGCTGGTTTTTTTTTTTAATCTGCAGCAGCAGAATGTTGTAGATTGCTGGGCCAGTCTGTGGGGTGGAGGTTTTTTGGGCCTCCACCAGGGGCACTCACTTTGGGATGAGAGGTGGTGGGACCTTGCTTCCACCAGAGCTGGACAGTTTTTCCTTGCAATGTCTTCGAAAAGTAAGTTTTTCAGTCTGACAGACCAGACTGACCGAGTTTGGAACTGTTGGAACTTTCTTTACGGTCCCGAAGCTTACGGAAGAAGCTGTCGGCGGACTGACTGCCCACAACATGCTTGGGCTTTCAAAAAGGAGATCTTTTTTCTGTTCTTAATCCTTTGTATTGCCGATTCCTTGATTCACAGAGGGCAATTCCGTGATGAGGAGGGATGGTCGCCACCGCAGTTTGCACAATGTGCCGGGATTCTTTACACGCCAACATGGGTTGCCTTGCAGAAAACCACACACCTTCCTGCCCAGACATACGGTCTCTGACATTGGACAAACTTTGGTCATCGGGAAGAAAGCACCTCAAACGGGGACGGAACGTAACAACAGAACACGGACTTTCAGGTAGCAGACTTTTTGATGACGGAGGCTGGCCTCAGGGTTGCAGAATGTCAGAAAGAGGGGGTTGGTGTCACTCTTTCTGCACCCTTCTTTACTGTCACCCTGCGTACTCCGTCACACACTGGGATGCCAGTGTTGTCCGTTTTGATCTCGCTCAGAAAACACCTGATATTCCCTGCAGCGAATCAATCACTTTTGTGAATTTAATTGTTTTGTGGGGGAGTTACCACATGATCTCCCGGTCCACAAGTTTCGCTTGCCTTCAGCAGCTGCTGTTCAGATTCTTTTTGTGACTTACATTTGATTAGAGTATAGGAAACCATTCTCATACCTCTTGATGGACCGAGGGTCACCTGCTATACCTTGAAAGCCCTTTTGGATAGCAAAAAGGGGGCAAAGCTGAAGGGGTCGTTCTTGTCAGTTCCTTCCATTACGAGCCAGGAAGCCCAAAAACCTGTCTTCTGTCGTACCTTCAATATCCGAATCGCTGTCAGATTCGTTTCCCCTGATATAGGGGATGATGCCTTCCTCTGTTTTGGGGGAGGTGTTTGAAACAAAAGCCATATTGAGTGAATTTGTGTTTCATCCCTACCTTACCACCCACCTTGGAGTCCAAACTAAGGGGCCAGGGCCAAGAAACCAATGTCTTGGACCCCTTCAGGCTTCGGGAGAGACATACGACAGCAGATGCAACCAACCCTATACCACTGATAATGCTCAACTCACGGGAACAGGATGTAGATGAGGCCACATGCAGCGGCGTTTATTGCCAGCTGGGGTACTGCCCGTTCTTGACCCAAACCCAAGAAGGGAGAGACGATTAGTTCACCAGGCCATAAAGTGTATCCCTTGTCTAGGAGAGGTCCGAGCCCAAAGTGCTTGTTGTGTTGAGAGCGCTGGCCCTCTCAATCACTGGTTCTCATTCCCCTACGACACTGTCGCACCGCACGGCAAACGCGGGCGGATCTTAAGGGACCACAGAGAGGAAAAGGAGTGTGGAAAAGATGACTTGAAGGGGAAGACGAAGATAGATAAGAGCCAAATAAGGGAGCAGAAAACAAGAAAGAGAATGGCGGGGTTACTCTTAGTCAGGATCCTCACCACTTTGCCTATCTGACATGGGAAGCCCTACCAGGGGCATCAACTCCTTTTCCTCGTTCGCTTAGGCCAAACAGCATCTGCACCTCTCAGGCCTAGAAGCAGTGGGATACAAAACCGCCTATCTCCAAGTATTGATGCACCCCGCTAGCAAAGCCTAAGGGCTCACTGCGACAACGCAAACCCTCCCGACCACGACACATAGGTCGCAACCCCCGGAGGGTAACACCAACAAGTTCTTTTCTCTTGTATTTAACAGTTTTCAAAACCACAGTCAGCCATTATGAATTATTCATTCCATCTTGAATAGTTGCTCAGGATGAGAGAAAGAGTCATTCTCCATTGTGGGGACACTCAAGAAGACATAGTATTATTGCTTCTGGAGGCAGAAGCAGGGAAAATCTGTACTTTTCACTTCTCTGGAAACTCACAAGAGATCTCCATTGACATGAAACATTGCTTCACAGACTTGATGAACTTTTCACTCAGTTTCCACATCTTTTATCTCGGCTAAGTATTGGATGGTCGTATTTGGACTGGTATGTACGTCTACAGCTACTTTTTCAGAAAGAAAATGTTCTTTATCCCATTCTCACTCTTTGAACAAGCACCAGAAATGGAAATGGTTGGTGTGGCAGCAGCAGAACAGACATGCCGACCCAAAACATCTAAATTTTTGTTGCAGCATGCAAGTCAATCAATTCTCCATTGTTTACAAATGGATATCCTTGCAAACAAAACAAAAACTGCGCCTTCCAAGGACTGATTCAGGTGTTTACTTATCATGGGTTGACACCAAGTAAAGGCAATCTTGGGTTTTCATAATCCGATTTCTGGCCCGAGTTGAAAATTGGTTTACCTCTGGAGTAACAATAGACGGAGGGAAATTTTGCCATGCATAAAATTATGCATAGGCCTTCATGGCTTCGGTCAGATTTCAGCCTGAGACCTGAGAACGTGGGACCCCCCCCCCCCCCATGATGTTTAGGAGGGAGGAAAGAGCACAGCTCTTAAAATGAGGACTGCCAACGTGCATACAATGAAAAGCTGGACAGACTTTTCACAAACTGGGCTTGGGTAGAATATGAGGCTGCCCGAGGGTAAGGGGAAGAGCAAAGTTAGACTTGGTATACCAAAGGTGAGCCTCTCAAGAATGAAAATGCTGGGAGGTACCCGGTAACTGCTGGCAAAAGCCATCAATGCCTACCATGGTTCTGAATGGACTTGTCAAAAGGGTTCCCCCCCTGGATACTGCTGGCCAAACCAACAAGGACTACCTTGGTCGAACTGGGACTTGTCAAAAGGCCCCCCCCCCCCCCCCCCCCCCCCCCCCCACCCCCCCACCCCCCCCCCCCCACCCCCCCCCCCACACCCCACCCCCCCCCCCCCCCCCCCCCCCCACCCCCCCCCCCCCCACCCCCCCCCCCCACCCCCCCCCCCCCCCCCCCCCGGTACTGCTGCCAAAGCCACAAAAATGCCTACCATGGTCAGAAATTGACTTGTCAAAAAGAAAAGATAAGTCAGTTTTTTCCCAATGTTATCTGTCCTCCGACCTGGAACTGAACCAAGGGTTGTGCTTTTGTTGCTGCTTCCGCAGCTGGAAAGCCTCGCTGCAGGTACCTGCCCAGTGCTCAGCCTTGCCCACAGCATGGCTGACATCCGAGGTTGAAAAGGCTGACATGGACAAGTTGAGGAGATGCTAACCAAATACCACCTTGGTGTAGTTTCTATTCTGCATTGGCTTAGCAGATCCAATGGCCAAAACAGGCGATTCAAGCATAAACAGGAGGCAGTTTGGAAATAAAAGCAATGTGTCCTGTCATTTAGCAAAGTTCCTCTCAACTTTTGTTGCGCTTCTGGACCTACACACTTTTGAGAATGCATAAACAGCAATGTTTATGGGGCAATAGAAGCAATTGAGGTTATAACAGATGCTGTTGAAAAAACAAACTACTACTTGCAAAGTTTCTGGAATGTTCTTAGAGAAAGAAGCCTTGTGAAGCAGCAGGAAAGAGGGATGAATCTCTAATCATAGACCTGTTTGCTTAGGTTCCGCAGCATTTGTTAACACATTGTTGTGGATCCCAAAGGGCAGAGGTAAGGTGTTCTCTTGGTGAGAAAAGAAAAAGAAACTGATGCATGTTTCAACGTAGTCAGAAGTGTATTGTTTGTCAATGGGGGATCACTCTGGATTGAGTGGAATCTGATGAGAAGGCATACTGAAACATGAGGGGGATCCTGACAGAGGAAGACACTGTTCGTGCTGAACAGGACCAAGGAAAGTCTTGGGTCAGGCTGGGGTGAGAAAACATACGTTTTTTTAATGACCAGAAGTCAGATGGCTGACTGAACTCATCAGTCCATAGATGGTCTCTCTTACAGCGATACCCCTTACTGCTAGGTGGTGTTTCGGAGTACATCCTGAAGGTCCTTGGCAAGATCCATGCATACATTCACATCCGCACTTCCCTTTGGCCTGCTCGCTACACCAAGATGGGAAAGGTATTCTACTGACAGATGCGCAGATAAGTAGAAGAAAGAAAAAACAAAACAACTACCCATCCAACAACAAAAATTAAAAAAAAAAGGGGGGGTGGAGGGGGTGGAGGTGTGGGAGTGGGGAGGGTTTGTGGGGTGGAGGGTGGGAGTGGGGGCTCTACTACCCAGAAATAAATTTATTTCATTTTTCCAACACCATTTTTCCCGATCAGGATAAGATTAGTTAAATAATGTTGTTGCTTATAGACAAGCCGGACCGCAAAGGGCCACATCAGGGCTGTTATCTCAACGTTAAATCAATCCTAACCAGTCTTTTTAAAAAAAGCGACAAACTCCTTTCACAACAAGCTCTTTAAATGACCATTGTATAGAAACGTACCTGAATTCGTTTAAAAATTTTTTCCGTTAAAAACTTAAATCAGATGAAAAATGTTATTCTCTCTCAAAAATCAAGGATCACGTCAGGCGGCAGGGACATCCCTGAACTGGATAGATAAGATAGATAAGATTATGTTGCTTATAGCCCAGCCGACGCAAAAGGGCCATTCTGGGCTGTCACCACGTTAAAATCATCTCACCTGGTCATAAAAAAAAAAAAAAAAAAATAAAACAATTTAATACATATAATTTTAAATGACATGTCACAAACGCACCAGAAAACTTTGTTAAAATCTTTCTTCCGTAAAATCTTAAACAGATGAAAAATATTATTCTCTCTCAAAAACTCAGGATCCACATCAGCGGGACATCCCTGAAAGGATCTTCATGGACTGCCGCTGTTAAATGTTTGTGTCTACAATCGTGCAAGTCCAAACTCTAAAAGAACTTGTTCATTGTGAGTGGAGATGACATGGAATGAATCACGGAAGCTTATTCATCTTTAAAAGTAAGCTTGGGTAAATTACGAATGGCCGGTGTGCAGACGGCACTGAACCGTTTCCTCCTTTACGACCTCCGAAGTGGATGGAGGAAAGTCCTTAAGGTTTGAAGGATCTGAAAGAGTTTGTTACTAGTCTGTGTGTTCAATCTCCTGCCATGAGGCTCTAACATAAGCGTTAAACTTGGGTTTCACATCTGATACTGGGGTATAAATGTTGGACAGTTTCTCTCTTGGTGGCGTTCTGGCTATACGATAACCAATTTCGTTCACGCACGATGCCAACATGACAGGACCCAATGCATGGTAATGTTGTAACGTCCGCTTTCAACTTGCTAAAAAGTTCAAAGAAAGCATAAAGTTATGGTTGCTGAAGGTTTGCGGCCTGCTATGGCTTCCAAAAGCTGACAGCGAATCCGACAGAACCAGAGAATGTCCCTCTTTGATGAATGGGTGATTATCTTCAAAGCCGTACCCAGTGCAGTAAGTTCAGCAGAATAGACAGGAAAGCTCGGGAATGGATTTGTTCCAACAGTTCTGTGAAGGAGCCCAGGGCAGTAAGTAGGCTGCACTAGGCCACATCCATCCTCAGACTTGGAACAGTCAGTGAAAAATTTTTGATAGGATGGGAATTTCGAACTGGGTCAGCCATACTATGCATTGTACGCCAGAGTGCTGGGTAGACTCTTGCGAAAGCTTGCAAGATGAACGAATCTCTGGTGTGAAAAAAGGTCCACGGTGGTTGATCGGAGAGGGAAACTTGATTAAAATCGGAAAACTACTCCTGGTTTTAGACCTGCATTCCGCAGTGAGATGCATACGAAGACCCAATACGGGGAATACATTTAGGGTTTGTTTTAAAACTTACTTTGGAATGGAGGGGCAATGTCACAGTCATAGGCAGGAATTCTGCAGGTTTCTGAGAACAGTCGGTTTATATTAAAGTACGGTTTCAGCCTGCGGTTGGCAATGAAGGTTCGCCGCCTTGCGTACAGGATCTGTACACAGGGTGGGCGGACGCTCCATGACAGAGACGAGCCATTGATGGTGGATAGGTCCATAGAGTTTGAGGTAAGAGGGTCTTGCCGGTGACGTTGACAGCTCATCAGTTGTCCTGTTTGGATCGGACCTAAGGATCTGTAGGAGGTGCAGATAAGTTTCTTATCAGCGCCCCTTTCTGTGCGCGCTACGACTAAGCTGATTAGTCAGGCGTTTCTTGGCAGAAGTTTTGTGGTTTTTGTTGGGGCTGAGAAAGTAAGTTGTGGTCAAATATGACCCCCCGTAATTTGGCCTCTGTAAACAGATGGAATGGAAGGATTTCCCTATTGATGTTCAGGAGTCTGGGTATTTCTGACGTATATGTTGGGATGGGGAATTCTCTGCGCGTAGGGGCGGGTTCGTTGGGGGGGTGGGGGTGGGGTAGGTGGGGGGGTGGGGTGTTGTTGGTTAGGGGGTTGTAGGGGGGGGTAGGTGTTGTTGGTGTGTTTTTTTTTTTTTTTTTTTTTTTTGTTTCTTTTGTTTTTTTGGTTTTTTTTTTTTTGTTTTGTTTTTTTTATTTTTGTTGGAGAATAGGTGATTTGAAACCGTTTTCATCCGCCATCGATTGGATTATTATCTCGCAAAAGTTGGAGCTGCGCTGGACACTCGGGGTCAGGCTTTCCAGTGCGTAGACAGCGAATTCTATCCACTATCTATGAGCAGTCTGAACCCTGCTGAACTGATTGTACAATGTTGTTGATTTTAATACTAAAGAGGTGCAGGAGGACAGTATGCTCCCTGGGGATCACCCAACTCATGCTCGTGGACATAGAGAGGAGTGGTGCAACCGGACCTGAATCTGTCGTTCTGCCATAAAAATTTCTTGAATAAAAAGCGGAAGATGACCTCGAAAACCCAGATCGTGGAGATCATGTAGTATCCACGACTTCCAGGTGGTATCGTAGGCATTCTCCCAAATCAAAGAAAATTTGCCAATGCATGCTGTTTGTTCAGAAGGCGTTCCTAATGTGTAGATTCCAGTGAAACAAAAATGGTCACTGTACTCCGATGTTTGCGGGAAACCACACTGTTCTTCTGCCAAAAGGGCTTCGGTTTTCCAGTTCCACTTAGAGCCTGCATGGACCATTTTTACCATCAATATACAGACACAGCTGGTCAAAGCTTGGCGACGGTAATTAGATGGATTAGAAAGATCTTTTCCAGGTTGGGGATGGGAATAATGGGGTTTCCGCCAAGAGGGTGGAATGGCAACCTGTTGTACCACCTGGTTGTATACTGTACTGGATGTTCCGTCTTCTTGCGGAAGATTGTTTTCAACAAGTTGATAATGGATTTAATCTTTTCCTGGAGAGGGAATCGCTGAAGAGAGCAAGGCAGATTTCAGCTCAGTTTAACGTGAAAGGAAAGATTGTAGTCTTCCATGTTGTCGGTTATGAAAAGTTGCAGGGTTGATTTTTCTTTTTAGGGCTTTCTTTGTTTTGACAAAAGGGCTGATTGATTAAATGAGGAGGAATTCTTTTCTAATGGTTGAAGCAAGCAGTATTAGCAAATGCTTTTTCTTGTTAATTAAAGAATCCGAAAATTGAGATGGTTCACAGGGGGACAGGTTTTCTTCCCTTTGATTTTCTTAATGATGTTCCACACATTTTTTCTTGGAGTTTTTGATGTCAGCTGGAGCAGAAGCTTCTCCAGGACGACGTTTACTGGTTTTTAAAAGTGTGTCTTGATTTAGTCGGGTTTCTGATGGGCTCGAGCGTTGGGCCCGATGGTCGGTGGTTTTATACTGCGCTGAGCCCGTTTTCTTACTTTGTATTTTGTTGGCATTCTGAATCGAACAGGGTGTTTTCTGGCATTTGAAGGTTTATCGGAAGACAATGGAATACATGCCTTTGCACATTAATTCTAGTGTTAGTCAGTGATTCAGCTGGGTCAGAGACTCTGAAAAAATCAGTGTCCTCGAAATCACTTAGAAACAGTGGCTGCAAATAGATCCCATTTGCTTTCTTATAATTTTAATGCTGTGTGGACAGAGTCGTGTTCAGTTTATACTGGTTGATTGAAGGACACGGAAATGGTCACTGCCGTGCAGATCTCATGGACTGACCACTCATAGTCCAGGACACAGCGAGGGGTCACAAACGACAAATCTAAACACGAATGGTTGAACTTGTGGAAGAATGAGGTAAGTTGCCGTCCGTCGTTCAGAACAACACAAATACCAAATTCCGAACGGACTCCTCAATCAAGCTGAACTCTGATGGACGAAACCGGTACTACCCATAGAGGGTTGTGACCATTAAAGTCACCCAAACAGAAAAATAGGTCGAGGAAGTTTCCCCTAAAAGGACTGACAAGGTCCTGAGACAAAAACCGGGACAGATGGAGGTAGATAATGAGAACAGTTGTGTACTGTCCTTGTGGAGAGATTTGACTCTCGCAGCTACAGCCTGAAGGAGAGGTAGACAGAGCGACAGGACGATACAACAAAAGTTTTGTGAAGGAGAAGGGCTACACCGCCCGGACAGTCCCAACGTCGGATGGTTTGTGCAGGTTTTGAACGAATATTTTTAGCCAGAAAGAGTAAAAGGTTCTTCTGGTTTGAATTTGGCGTTTCTGAAGAGCCACAACAGAAGGTTTTATAGATTGTCACAGAAGCTGAAGCTCCTCGATGTTGAATTTTAGCCCACGGATATTCCAATGGAATTTTGTATTTTCCATGTGTGCAGAGGCCCGAAAAAAAGAGAGAGAGATCAGGTCATATCCTCCTCAACATCTGCTGCTTATGCTGTTAATTTTGTTTGCTTAATTTCAATGGTCTATCTTGCAGACTGCTGGCAGTAATTGCCAATCAGGTTGAAGTAGGTCTTGGTTTGAGGCAGACGTGGAGGTTTCTTCCTCAAACTCCACCATCTCTAACTAGGTTGAACTCCATTGCACGCACGGGCATGGACAGAGGAGTTACGTGGTAGGGTGTGTTTTTTAATATGCACTGCAGCAGATGTTGTAGATGCTGGGCAGTATGAGGGGTGGCGGATAATTTTTTTGCTCACCAGAGGCAGTCAATTTGGTTTGGGGTGGGTGGTGGACCTGCTTCCCCACGAGCTGACAGTTGTTCTTTGCAGTGTCTTGGAATAAGTTAATTACATCAGTCTGCTGCAGGGGACTCTGACGAGTGGATACATTCTTTACGGCCGCCGAACGAAGCATATAAAGATGCTGAGGGCGTCTGACTGCCTACTACATGGTTTCGGGCCTCAAATAAGGTGATTTCTTTTCTGTTTTAATTCGTTGGATAGTGGATTCCTGTATCCAAGAGGGCAGTTTCGTGAAGAGGAGGGCATTTTCATGGTCGCCTCGCAGTTAGCAACAATGTGCCGGATCTTTTGTCAGGCCCATCATGGGTTGACCTGACAGCACACTCCGCACACCTCCTGCCCAGATCAGCGGTCTCTGACATGTCCAAACCTCTGGCACCGGAAGGCCATCTCATTTGGGTCGGGTCATACAGCTGAACGCGGACGTTCAGGTAAGCCACCTTGTTGACGGAGGCAAACACGGGTGGCAGAAGGTCAGAAAGAGGGTGGTTGGTGGCACTCTCTCTGGCTCCTTTCTTGACTGTCACCCTGTGCACCTCCCGTCACACCACTGGCACGCCCCAGCCAGTTCCGTGTTTATTTCTGCCTCTGAGACAACCATTAGATCTCTGCAGCGATTCACACCTTTGATGAATTTAACTGTTTCTCTTATAATTATGGGGAGTTCACACGGGATCTCCCTATCCACTTAATTTGGTTGCCTTCAGCAGATGTCAGACTGTTTTTTTTATTCTACTTTGAACCTGATGGATGGAGACATTTCGCACCTTATTGAACGGACTGCGGGTCACCTGCTAAGCCTTGAAAGCCCTTTTGGGACAGCAAAAGGGTCTGAGACGATAGGGGTCTTTCCTCTCCGTCCTTCCACCACGAGCCTGGAAGCCAGAAACCTGTCCTCTGTAGTTAACCTCAGTATCTGAATCGCCGTCACTTCGAAATCCCCTGAAACAGGGGGACGACTGCCTTCCTCTTCCTCTTTGGGGGGGATATTTTTTTTTTTAAAGAAGTCTATTTTAATTTATGTAATTCATCCCTCCCTTCCCCCCAACATTGGAGTCCAACTAAGGGGGCCAGGGCAAGAAACCTATGTCTTGAACCCCTTTCCAGGATTTGGGAGTGGATATACGACCAAAACAGAACACTATAACCCCCTATCCCCCCTGATTCATGCTCAACTCCCCGGGGACAGAGAGCTGTGCACTGCAGGGGTTCACTTGCCAGCAGGGGAATGCCTGTTCTTGACCCAGCCCCAAGAAGGAGCCGATTAGTACCCGGGCCAAAGTGTACTCCCTGTCTTGGTGAGGTACGAGCCAAAGTTGTTGTGTTGAGAAACGCTGGCTCTCTCAACAACCAGGATCTCATTTCCCTCCGACACAGGTCGCACCGCCACGGCAAACGCCCGGCGGATCTTAAGAGAGACCACAGAGAGAAAAGTGTAAATAGTGTGTTAATAGAAGACTTGAAGGGAGGCGAAGATAGAAACGGGCCAATTAAGGGAGGCAGGAAAACAAGAAAAGGAAGGAAAGGGGGGTTACGTCTTAGTTCAGGATCCTCACCATAGCTATTTGGACTTGGGAAGCCCTACCACGGGGGCATCAACTTCTTACCACGTTTCGCTTAGGCCAGACAGATCTTCACCTCTCAGGCCTACAAGCAGTGTGAAAAAATAACCAGCTCTTTCTCCAAGTATTGATGCCCCCGTAAGCATAGCCTAATGGATCAACTGGACACGCAAGCCCTCCGAACACGGCAGGTTGCAACCCCGGAGGGCCCTGAATACAGTTCTTCATGGACTCACTGGTAAAATGTTTGTGTCTCACATCGTGCAAGTCCCCAACACTTCTAAAAAAAAGAACATGTTTCATTGTGAGTGGGGCGTGTGTGGCGCATGACATGGAAATGCACCACGGTGCTTCTTCACTATTTAAAAGGTAAGAATGGGTGAATTCGAATGGCCGGTGTGCTGCGGCACTAGAAACGTTTCCTCTTTCGACCACCCGACGTAGATGGGGAGGAAGTCCTTAAGGTTTGGACGGATCTGAAAGAGTTGTTACTCGTCTGTGTGTTCCAATCCACCTGCCAGAGGTCTCTCAAATAAATCGTTAATTTTGGTTTCACTTCTGAGCCAGGGGAATAAATGTTGGACGTTTATCTCTTGTGGCATTTCATTGGACTCAACGATACAACCATTTCGTTCCCGCCAATGCCAAACATGACAGGGAAACCCAAAGCTAGAGTAATGTTGTAACCATCCGCTTTTAACTTGCTAAAAAAGTTCAAAAGAAAATGTATTTAAAAGTTTGGATGCTGAAGGTTGCGGCCAGCTAAGGGCCTCCAAAACTGCCTGCAATCGACAGTACCAGAAAGTCCCTTTTCGTCGATTGTGAGATTATCTTCAAAGCCAGAACCAGAGCCAGTTAAGTTCAGCAGAATAGACAGAAGATAGGAATGGTTTATGTTCCAACAGTATCTGAGAAGGAGCCCCAGGGCGTAGGCTGCACAGGCCACTCCATCTTCAGACTTGGGAACGTCAAGTGAAATCTTTTTGATAGTGATGGGAATTTCGATCAGAGGGTCAGCATACATGCCTTTTACGCCAGAGTGCTGGTAGGACTCTTATCGAAAAGCTAGCAAGTTCGAAACGAATCTCTGGCTTGGAAAAAGGTCCACGGAGGCTGATCCGGAAACTGGAAAAATCCGTCACAACTCCTAAGTCTAGACCCTGCATTCCGCACGCGAGGCTCGCATACGAAGACAAAAGGCGGAGTTACATTTAGGGTTGTTTTTTCAAACTTTCTTTGTGATCGGAGGGTTCAATTTTTTCCCCTTTTAGTCTCGTTTCTTTACTGATGTTGAAATCAAGGACCTTCACTAGACGTGCCTTGACTGTATTTCCATTTCTGTTCTTGTGATCACGGAAGAACATTTGAACTGTTCAGTTGAAATGTTCTTCACATTTTTCGTTCTTTTTTCAACCCTTTTTTTTGGCAAGTTGAAAACTCTTTCTTCCCCGCCAACAGAGGTCCTAATACACGAAGTGGAATGTGAACATGAGCATTTCAGGCAGTAACGTTGTTCAGGCTTAACAAGCAAGTGTTTATGTCTGTCTATACAACAGATAAGGTTTATATACTGATAACCCTTACCTGGCTGTCTGTTATACACAGAATCAGGTTTATATGATAACCCTTACTGGCTGTCTGTCTATACACAGTTAGGTTTATACTGATAACTTACATCACTGTCTGTTATAAACAGATCAGGTTTATATTGATTACCCTTACTGGTGTCCGTCTATAACAGATCAGGTTTTATTATAACCCTTACTGGCTGTCTGTTATACACAGATCAGATTATATTGATAACTTACCTTCACTGTCTGTCTATACAACTGGTCAGGTTTATATTGATAACCCTTTACCTGGCTGTATGTCTATACATGTCTATTACACAGATCTGGTTTTATATTGATAACCCTTACAGGCCTGTCTGTATATACACTGTTCAGTTATATTGATAACCCTTACTGGCTGTATGTCTATTACACAGATCAGCGTTTTATTGATAACCCGTACCTGGCTGTCTGTCTATATACAGATCAGGTTTATATTGATAACCTTACTGGCTGTCTTTACACAGGATCCGGTTTATATTGAAACCCGTACCTGGCTGTCTGTCTTATAGACAGATCAGGTATATATTAATAACCCTTACTGGCTGTCTTGTCTATACACTGATCAGGTTTATATTGATAAACCCTTACCTGGCTATAGCCAAACAGGGTCATTTTAATTCTTTCATGCCTGTCTGTAACCAGGTAAAGATCACATTTAATTGATCATACCAGTCTATATGCAGACGAGAGTTGTCGAACGCTCAACCCTGTCTTATTACAGATCAGGATTGCATTCATGATGCATCCCCTGTCTATATAGCACAGCAGCTACATTTAAATCGTATCACACTATCTACTTACCAGATCAGTGTTACACAAATTTCCTCTTGAGTCTAAATAAAAAGAACTGAGTTTACTAACTGGTCATTCTGTCTATAAACAGATCAGAGTTAAACTAACTAGTCATTCCTGTCTATAAACAGATCAGAGTTTAAACTATCTGGTTCATTCCTGTCTACAAACATAATCAGAGTTAAACTATTTGGTCATTCCTGTCTTAAACAAATCAGAGTTAAACTAACTGGTCATTCCTGATCTATAACAATTTCAGAGTTAAAACTAATTGGTTCCATTCCTGTCTCTAAACAAAATCAGAGTAAACTAATGCGTCATTCCTGTCTATAACAAATCAGAGTTAAACTAATTTGGTCATCTGTCTATAAAAGAAAAGGTTCATATTTGTGTAACTTACCATCCCTGTCAGGTTCGTTTGGCAACAGACAGAACTTGAGCTAGAAATCATACTAAGTTTTCTCGCTGTCATGCATAAGACAGTTGGAATGGGTCAAGTATGAAACACTACCCTTTCTTCCTCCACCTCCCACCCCAAAGAAAAGAAACATTTCTTTCATCATCTGACAGCTTGCAGGTTTCCCTTCGGTTTGTCCCTGTATCAGTTAATTGCATAATGGGAAAGGTAATGTGCAACAGCACTTAATATGAGCATATACTTTTTCTTTTTCTTGGTTGGGGGTCGGTGGTTTGGGGGCACGCCCCAAAACAATACCTTGACAACAGCGGCTTTGACTTTCTTCATGATGTCTTGTGGGTGTTGAGCTGGCACATAACTTGATCTGTGTGTGCACAGGTCCACCGGGCTCTGTGCACTACATACAGAGCAAACATGAAGCATGCACACACATCACGACGTTTTTTCTGCCCCCACCCCCCCCCCCCCCCCCCCCCCCCCCCCCCCCCCCCCCAGTTCAAAACATGAAAGGCTACAGAAGCTGTCTGTTACTCAATAAACACATGGATGTTCACTGCAGGTCAGCATTTCTGTTACACAATAAAAACATGATGTTCACTGCAGTCAGCATTGTCTGTTACACAATAAAACACATGATGTTCACTGCAGTCAGATTTCTGTTACACAATAAAACTTGATGTTCACTGCGGATCAGAATTTTGTGACACATTAAACACATGCAGGTTCACTGCGTCCGCATTATACCTGTCTGCCGAAAATGGGCTTGGTCCAAGTGTGTGCACTGCACATTCCTGTGGAACTATCAGTCAACAATGTGGCCGATGCTTTGCAGTATGCTACTTGTGTTTGTACAACTGACAGTTCAGAACACACTCTGTGGTTGTTTCAGCCATGTGTTGTACAACTGGACAGATCAGAACACACTCGAGGTTGTTTCAGCCTGTCGTTTGTCAACTGACAGATCAGAAACACAATCTGAGGATGTTTTCAGCCTGTGTTGTCAATCGACAGATCAGAACACATCTGAGGATTGATGTTTCAGCCTGTGTGGTACAAGCGACAGAAACAGCAGAACACACTCTGAGGAGGATGTTTCAACGCCTGTGTTGTACAACTGTCAGAACAGAAACACACTCTGAGGATGATGTTTCAGTCCTGTGATGTACAACTGACAGATCAGAAAACACACTTGAGGAGGATGTTTCAGCATGTCTATGGGGTTGCCAGGCCTGAGGTCATCTTGATTCAAGGGGCGTACTGACATGACTGCTGGAACCCTGTCACATGAAAACTGTTCATCCCACATTCTGCCACTTCCATAACATACCCGCCAAATCAGTTGAAATGGAGACTCAACTGCTCTCACAGTGTGACAATGTCATCCATATACCTGGCACCAAAAAACTAAAATGGAGCGTATAAGTCTACTGAATTCAAACAAATGTCATTTTGTCCCATAAAAAAAATATTTATCTGTTCTCAATGCAAAACTTGCTACATGCTTGTGCTTACACGACTGTCAAATCACACAAGGTACTTGAATCCCAGTCTCATTAAAATCAAAAGATCAGGCTAGACGAGCAGCTGACCTGAAAATATCTCAGAAAAGCCAGGGTCCAGGGGCTGCCCTTGTGCCCTGGTGGGGTCCAGAGGCAATACCCTGTGTGGGGGGGTTCATGGGTGGAAGCTCAATGTTCATGTGGTCGTTTGTTAAATGACCTGGCAGTAGCATGGGGGAACATGTGTTCGTTTGATACACAGACCCGTACCCTGGCAGTAGCATGGGACATTGTGTCGTTTTTTGATACAGGACGGGCTGTAGAATGGAACAGGTGTTCGTTTGATACACAGACGATTGGCTGTAGCATGGTAACTGGGTTCGTTGGATTCAATTGACCAGCTGTAGCATGGTTATGTTGTTTGTTTGATACACAGACCGGAGTAGCTTGGTTCATGTGAGTTTGTGTGATTCACTGACCAGGCAGTAGTATGGGCATGTGTTCGTTGATACATAGTCAGGGACAGGTAGCTGGGTACATGCGTTCGGTTTGATACACAGGATCCGGGCAGTAGCATGGGACATGTGTTCGTTTGATACTCTGACCAGGGCTGTAGCATGGCATAATGTGTTCGTTTGATAACAGGCATGTTTGAAGGAAAATCAAGTTTGTCCCTGAATTGTCTTTGGGGGTCATGGGGGCGGGGCACCATGGAGGCGGGAGTTCAGAGGACAGTGCCCCTTGTGGGGTCAAGGGGGCAACGCCCTGTAGCTGATGGTTTTTCAGCAATGCTAGCCTGTAATAAAGCCTCTCCTTGAACTAATTTCAGTTCTTCATACTAAGCAATTTCTGCCACAAAATAAGCTCTCCTAGAATCACTTTATCAGTCATTCCTTCAACCCAAAGGAGGTTTTAAACCCAAGTAGTCACATAGCAAAAACGAGTACATATCTACATTGCTTTAGGTGGCATACATTAAGTCAAATTGTAAACGTTTTACTTACTATGTCAGTGAAGCACACACACAGTGTACACACAGGAGACCCCTCATTTTGCACAACTTTGGTCATCATGTCCAGCACCACCAACACAGCATAGCACAGCAAAGTAGTGGTCTATTTCATGTCTTGAGTTCCAGTTTTGTTTACTATGTTCAATTCTTTTATGATCTGTCTCCTCTACATTAGTTACTCCTTTTACTTTTTACATCTATCTGAATACAGTACAAAATGAGTTTAAGTTTTGTGTCTCTTTTAACGTACAAATTTAAAGTTATGTGTCTCTTCAGTGCAAGCAATGTGAATGAGATGAAGACTACTTTTTGCCTGATTTCTCAGCCATCTGCTTCACGAGCAGAGCCTACTTTTTGTAATGTCCAAACCTCATTCTCTTTGCCTCCTGTCTGTAATGTTCAATGGCTGTTCTCTTTGAAGCCAGCCAAATGTGTTCCTTCTGGAACAGTTCAAACTTTTTCTTTCTTTCTTCTTTTTCTTTCTCCAAAATGTGGTGGTAAGTCTATCAACTGTGGTGGTAAGTCTATCAACTGTGGTGGTAAGTCTATCAACTGTTCCAAGCACGACGAAAACGTTTCATTTTCGTGGCTCCTGTTCAGCCAATCCCATCGCCATTTGTTTGCCACACCAGCATCAATTATCTCCTGTCGCAGAATTTCGCGGAACTATGTCTGTACGCTTTGGCATTTTTTATTTTTTTCCTTCTTTTTCTTTAATCTTGTTCAAATTCGATCACGTCGACCCAGAGCGGAAAGCAGTGGCGAATGTCACGAAAGCGCATGCGCGGAAGTAGTCCTGCTCAATGCTACTTCTCGCGAGACGAAGGCTTGAAGTGAATGACCTGAAACGAACTAAGTGGGCTGGTCTCGTCGGGCACGGCTCGTTTTTTTTTTTTTTTTTTTTTTTGCTTTTCGCGGATTTCCGCGAATTCGCGGACATGTACCATGCCTGGATACACAGATCGGGCAGTAGCATGGGACATGTGTTCGTTTGATACACAGACCAGGCAGTAGCATGGGACATGTGTTCATTTGATACACAGACCAGGCAGTAGTATGGGACATGTGTTCGTTTGATACAAAGACCAGGCAGTAGCAGGGCACATGTGTTTGTTTGATACAAAGACCAGGCAGTAGCATGGGACATGTGTTCGTTTGATACAAAGACCAGGCAGTAGCAGGGCACATGTGTTCGTTTGATACACAGACCAGGCAGCAGCATGGGACATGTGTTCGTTTGATAAAAGACCAGGCAGAGCATGGGACATGTGTTCGTTTGACACAAGACCAGGCAGTAGTATGGGACATGAGTTCGTTTGATACAAAGACCAGGCAGTAGTATGGGACATGAGTTCGTTTGATACAAAGACCAGGCAGTAGCAGGGGACATGTGTTCGTTTGACACAAAGACCAGACAGTAGCATGCCTATTTGCTGTCTTTGTTCTCCCTAACTCAATCAAAATATTCTGCTTTGCTCAACTACTGACACTTGAAAAGGACTTTTTTTTTTTTTATACTAAAAGTAGTTTTATGATACACTTACCTGTCCAAACAAATGCCTTTTCTCCCATTATGTGGGACATCAGGAATGCCTCCCTCCCCCAAAAAATCATGGAGGCGGGAAACTCACTCTACTCAACCTACTGGAATACATGAGAGGTCTCCCTTAGAGACAGGTGCTCAATTCACTTCAAAACAAATCAGTTTTCTCCCTTTTTCCCAACTGCGGGGAGGAGGGAGGGAGTTCTAGATGTTTGAACAGGTAAGTATATCATAAAACTACCTTTAGAAGGAAAAATCCTTTTCTCCATACACACCTGTCCAAACAAACGCCAGAATATCAAAAAGGATGGTGAGATCTCAACTGGGAGCCAGAAGTTCAAACTCAAGCACAAGGCTGCCCTCTAATTCAATCCAGAGCTTGGCGCCAGCACCAAAATGGTTTTAAATAAAGATTCCTGGGGGTTTAAGGATTGTCCCTGCTCTCCCTTATTCAATGAACAATCAAAGTAAAACTGAGTCAGGATCAGGAAAACAAGATGACCCCTGAAATCAACCTAGCAAAGACAGGTTCCCAACCAATGTCTAGCAGGTTACTAATTGTTCACAATGAGACATAAAACAGCACAAATTAGTCGATCAATATGCATTCACAATGACTCAAGTCAATGTGGTAGCCAGGGCCAAATCAGTTTGTCACCAAAAAGTTAAGTAAGTGGGCTTGTACATATCTGGGCACAAAAAATAATTCCGGAAGAATATTTTTGCCATGATCCCAAATAAGTCGCAGCAAGCAATGTCCAAACATAGATGTACAAGTCAAATGAAACAAGATAAGATACAGACTCCAACCCCTAAGAGACCATGTAAATAAGAAGCTCATGAGGCATAAGAAATGTTTGCTCTGAGAGAAAGAGTAAGTACGAGACGCACATTTACCTTTGTCAAACAAACACGATGTGATGAAATTGTTTACACAATTTTGTAACTTTATTTTCTCCAAAAACACAGTTTCTTTAAGTGCACAAGAAATCCTACAAATTAGAATTGTAGAATATAGTTCACTCAAAGCACAGACCATCCCCTGATACCATCATGGGTGAACAACAGGTTGAAGTGCCCATACAACAACTCTAAAAAATTGGAAACTGAAGTGCCAGGGAACCAGTAAACCAGTAACGTTTGTTTCTTTTATACGGAAACTAAGACAAAGTAACTTGTATTCAAGGCTGCACAAACTTTTAAACTTAATATGGTCAGCAATTGCACATAGATCGAATCTTATCTATAGTGGGGAAAAAACAAGCGCAGGCCAAACTCAACTGACTTGATATAATGACTGTGGCAAAGATTTGACTTGAAGAAGGCTGGTAAATGTTAGGATGGTGCAAACGAGGGCTGTGTGGGGGGGGAACTGGATTTGAAGTTGACAACTGGGAACATGAAATTAAAAAATACATAACCTAAAATGTTCTACCCGTTGCTTGTTCTGGCAGTGGGGTGGCACATCACCTGTGGGCATGTCATTGTTTAAATCGCACCAACCCAGTGAAAGAATTTGTCCCCTCCCGCCCTTCCGACTTCCAATCAGTCCCACACAAACGGCATCTGAATCGAGATGCAGCACAGTTAGTCCTGAGGTCCTACAAGTGTGTTGTCTTTGTTCGACGCTCTCAATGTTTGGCATCTCGATCTGAGAACGCTCTGTAAAAGCTGGGATGCATGGTCGCTGCGCTAAGAGCGATATTGTGCTCGACGAAAAATCCAGTCACCAATGGTTTAGCCCCAATTACCCTTTTCCTAATTTCATCCTCTTTTGAGGTGTCTACAGTCTGAAAAAAAGTGTTGATGCTGGAAGAATTCGGCGCGTTAGAGGAATCGATGTGCTTGCGTGACTCAAGTGACGCTTCACATCCACCATTCCCGCGATTGGAAATTGTGAAGTCTGACTCGTAAGTGGTACACCGTACACAATTACACCTTTAGCCGAAGGTCGTATGCAGGGGAACTTTTCCGAGTATTCTTTTCGGAACTTTTGACCAAGTTTTTTCTTTTTCGCATCTTGTCCAAAACTTTCTACTCCACGTTTCGACATTTTCGTAGCTAAAACTTCAAAAAGACGCCAACTTCGCTGAATGGTAAAGATGGGAAACGAACTGCGCATGACCGGAAACACTTCTTGAAGATTACTGGTTATACGCACGGCGCCATGCGTGTCTGTACATAAGCCGATTTTTTTGGTCCGTTTTTTTTTTTTTGTTCTTGAAAACTTTCAATGCGTAATTTTTTGGCTAAATGCGTAAGGGCGTAAGAATTAACACTTGGGCGTAATAAATTACGCGAAATGCGTAATGGTTGGCAGGTCTGATTACAGAGCCATTCCTCTGAGGACGTATCCCAAAATTCATATTCATCATAAAATTACTCTGCGCTTGGGCAAGAAAAAAGTACAGTATACAGAGCCTTTTGACAATGGCCATGTCCAAAACAAAATTATCGCAAAACCATATTCAAGCAGGTGATAACAATCATGCACCCTAAAAACACAGTGACCTTCCAAACTGTGCACACATAGAAGAAACAAAGGCCATTTGATTGCTTTGATAAGTTCATCTCCAAAGGCACAGAGCCATTCCCTGATGGATGTGCAATGTGAAGGGTTAAAAAGGTACCACAAAAGCAATAACCCATGGCTGCGACCATCTCTTTAGACCTCCTGGAAGTGCCCTCTCTCTCATTTTTAAACCCAGCTCCATTTTTTTTTTTCCCAAGACGACAGGAATTAAAGACTAACCTGGCACTGCTAAGGCTGCACACACAAGTTTCACTCTTGATGGCCTTCTTGCTGAGTGATGGGGTCCTGCTGGAGCAAGTCCTAAGTGAGCCGATACTCGAATCATGGCCTTGAACAATAACTGGGGAAACGTCTCTTCTTCGTCACAGCACCCAAGGCCCATGGTTACAAATGTCTCAGTGAACTTTAGCAGCTTGCAAAACTGAGGCTATCTGACTTCATATAGATGAAAAACTTGCATTTCGTAACAGTTCCCTTTGACCTTTTTTTTCTGGTAAAGCTTACCACTTGTGCAGCCTACAATGAGAAAGTTACTTGGGGAAGGTGGCCTTGCCTGCCATGACTACTCCACCCAAACTGTCCAGAGCCTCCATGTCTTCAGCAATATCTCTGAGACAGAACCTGTCTAAGGTGGTCTTCGTCTTCCGGCCTGCAGAGCAACATACTCAGTAACCACAATATTCTGCTGGAGCGTGAGACTGGCTGATGGAGCCCAGACTTCATGTGCCCTGATGTCCTCTCTGGGGGGGAAGAGGTTTCTGGCAAAAGACACAAGGCTGGCAGATGACCTGTTCAAGCTAGGAGCTTCTCGTCTGGAGTCTTACAGTGGCACGAAGTCTCCCATGCCATAGGCGCGGATCATGGGAGTCTGATTCTGTCCTCTGAAGGAAGGCCTTCAGTGCACTGACAGGACAACTAAGCTGCTCCACCTTTGAATGTCTGGGCCTGGTACCAGATGATGACGAAGCCAGCGGAGAAAGGTCAACCATCAGAGGCCACTCAACTTTGAAGGGTGTACAACTAGACTAACACACACATCATCGCCACTCAACTTTGAAGGGTGTACAACTAGACTAACACACACATCACACATCATCGCCACTCAACTTTGAAGGGTGTACAACTAGACTAACACACACATCGCACATCATCGCCACTCAACTTTGAAGGGTGTACAACTAGACTAACACACACATCACACATCACAGCCACTCAACTTTGAAGGGTGTACAACTAGACTAACACACACATCACACATCACAGCCACTCAACTTTGAAGGGTGTACAACTAGACTAACACACACATCACACATCACAGCCACTCAACTTTGAAGGGTGTACAACTAGACTAACACACACCATCATTTCTTGAATTTCCAAAGAGCCCAAGTCCCTTGAAAAGTTCCAAACATTTCAAGGAATGTACACGCCATTAAGACATCTCTGATTCTTTAATATTTTAGTAGGTTTCCTGAGGTAAAAATGAAGTTCATTTTACTCCAAATCACCAAGTTAACAGACAGTAACAAAACAAATATTAAACATCTCTCCTAGACAGCAAGAATTCTGTGCTGAATGTATCTTCTCTCAGAAAAAATCCTGAATAAAAAAAGGAATAGACCATTCAAAACTTACCAACTCAGCAACCAACACTTGGAACACCAAGGGCCCGTACTGAGACACATAGGTCTTGCACTGAAAGAGTACACAACCATCAATCACCAATTTTAATCTCCAGAAAAAACAAACAAAACAAAATCCCAGCTAGTTCTACTCCATTTTTTGCCTCAGTATATAACACAAATGAGTCTATGTAATCATGCCATTTCAGTTGGCATACATGCAAGTGTATATACATATGTGAGTGTCTGTATGTGTGCGTGTGTGAGCATGTGTGTGTGTGTGTGTTGGTGTGTGTGTGCGCACGTGTGTGAGCACATGCGTGTGCGTGTGTGTGTGTATGAATGTACGAGTGTGCATACTTTGCAAACTGTGAATGTACAAGTGTGCATACTTTGCAAACTGTAACACTGGCGTTTTACGTGGCACTTGCACACACTGTTGGCAGAATGATAAATGCTGATACCACTGTTCTGGCCATCCCCTGCATGAAGGTGTCCCCAAATGGCAAAAGCCATCACTCTGGGCATTTAAGGATTCCAGCACATGTTCAATCAACATGATATTTCCATTCTGAATCATGAACAGTGTAATCCTGCTCACGAACCAAGCAAAAACAAACAAAAAAGCAGACACTGAAGAACACCACGTCAAAGGGATACTCACCAGAGCTGCCAGGTCTCCAGGCAGCATAGGACACACTTTGTTTTCCAGTGTCATCAAGGTGTCATTCTGAAACAATGTTATTTCCATCATTATACTTCTCATCATTTGAGTTTATACTTAGAATTTTCCATTCCAGACCAGACAAGCAGTTCAATTTCTCTCACAAATAATACTATTAAAACTACTATCACTCTGCAATATCCAAGCCATCTTGACAGTTCTCAGGATGTGAGAAGCAGTCAACTCCCTTCACAAGAGCTGTTCTGGGGACACTGTATAGCCATCTTCAAAATATAGTTACAATGGGACTGTTCCTACATAAAGTTGACTGTCCGGTTCAAGTGTCTTAATTCTTCTCGGCATGAATAACTCCTAAAATCTTCTGGAGGCAGAAAGCAGCCAAATCTGTACATTATATCCCCTTCACTGGAACTCCAGAGAGATCTCCAAACAGTGCTTCAGACTTGTGAACTTTTCACTCAATTTCCACATCTTTTTTTCTCCCTAAGTGTAGGATGGCGAGAGGGGATCCTAGTATTTGGTTGGTAAGTACATCTAAAAACTACTTTTAGAAAGGAAATTCCTTTACCACATTCTTACCCGTTTGAACAAGCACCAGAACACTGAAAACGATGGTGGGCAGCAGAACACGGACATGCCTACGCCAAAATCATTCCATCTGGAATGCATGATGTAAATATTGCAAAACTGCAACCTTCAGGAATATTCAGGAACACAGTATACACTGACACAGGAGTGTGTGCCAGATGAGGATGATAAGGGTCATGATCAAAAGAGAGCCACAAAAATGTCAAATCCCTAAATTGTCTCTCTCACCAATGGTCACCTTACCTGGAAGGTGGTGTCTCTGAAAGCGTCCTGAAGTACCTGGACGACATCCTTGCACACATCACATACCACTGCGTTATACCGGGGCTGCACACACAAACACAGGGAAATGTAGTCTTGATATGGACATGAATTTAGTAGAAGAAAAACAAAAAATAACCACCCAACCAACCAACAACAAAAAAGCGGTGGGAGTGGGGATCTTTTACCCCAGAAATAAAGTAATATCATTCTGCACCCATTTTATTTCTCTTTCAGCCTTGATTTTCTTTCCGGATGTTGAATTCAAGGACCTTCACCAGATGTTCCATAGATGTATTTGTGACAAAGCTTCCTTGATTCCATTGTGAGAATGCTGACCAACAAAGATTTGTTTGATTAAGAAGGCGAAAGTTTTGGACAGGTCAACTCAATACCAAAATGTGCTAATTTTTGGCTCTTGTGAACTGCTGAAACGTCTGCAATTTACATGGCCATGAACATGACTGTCGAGTTCTGTCTAATTTGCCAAGCTGAATCATTGCAGTCTAGAGGGGCAAAACAACGAAAATTGAACCATTGTTTTTTTAAAACTTCATTTTTTTTCTATTGTTTATGTTAAAAAGCATGGAAAAAACATATTTGGGCGATTTCAAAGCTCTTGTGTGATTTGGGGACCACAAATGGGGGCAAAATGATGAAAAAAAATGGTTCATAACCAGAACTGTATTTCTATCATAGCAGACTTGTTAGGCACTTGAAACATAACTTTTCTTGTTTTGCTGAGCTATAGTAATGCAATTAGAGCTGACTAACTGCCGCTGTATGCTATGGTCTGACATGGTAGAGTATATGACGCCAAATGCACCCTCATTATGAAAACATCAACAACAGTTTCCATGAACTTATTAATATGAATGACCCTTGACGCAAACTCAATACAGACATGGACACAGTGAAGAAATCGGTACTGAGCACACCAAGAAAGCATGGCTTGAAGGGCTACAAAGTAATATCATCCTGTTACACAGGGTTTTTGGCAACAGACCAGGCATGGTACTGAAGGAAAATCATTTTTCCCTGAAAATGTTTGGGGGTCAGGGGGCAGCGCCCCCTGAAGCTGAAGGTTTTTCAGCAATTCTAGCCTGTAAAAAAGCCTCTCCTTGAACTAATTTCAGTTCTTCATACTAAGCAATTTCTGCCACAAAATAAGCTCTCCTAGAATCACTTTATCAGTCATTCCTTCAACCCAAAGGAGGTTTTAAACCCAAGTAGTCACATAGCCACATTTGCTTTAGGTGGCATACATTAATTTAAGTCAAATTGTAAACGTTTTACTTACTATGTCAGTGAAGCACACACACAGTGTACACACAGGAGACCCCTCATTCTGCACAACTTTGGTCATCATGTCCAGCACCACCAACACAGCATAGCACAGCACAGCAAAGTAGTGGTCTATTTCATGTCTTGAGTTCCAGTTTTGTTTACTATGTTCAATTCTTTTATGATCCATCTCCTCTACATTAGTTACTCCTTTTACTTTTTACATCTATCTGAATACAGTACAAAATGAGTTTAAGTTTTGTGTCTCTTTTAACGTACAAATTTTAAGTTATGTGTCTCTTCAGTGCAAGCAATGTGAATGAGATGAAGACTACTTTTTGCCTGATTTCTCAGCCATCTGCTTCACGAGCAGAGCCTACTTTTTGTAATGTCCAAACCTCATTCTCTTTGCCTCCTGTCTGTAATGTTCAATGGCTTTTCTCTTTGAAGCCAGCCAAATGTGTTCCTTCTGGAACAGTTCAAACTTTTTCTTTCTTTCTTCTTTTTCTTTCTCCAAAATGTGGTGGTAAGTCTATCAACTGTTCCAAGCACGACGAAAACGTTTCATTTTCATGGCTCCTGTTCAGCCAATCCCATCGCCATTTGTTTGCCACACCAGCATCAATATCTCCTGTCGCAGAATTTGCGGAACTATGTCTGTACGCTTTGGCATTTTTATTTTTTCCTTCTTTTTCTTTAATCTTGTTCAAATTCGATCACGTCGACCCAGAGCGGAAAGCAGTGGCGAATGTCACGAAAGCGCATGCGTGGAAGTAGTCCTGCTCAATGCTACTTCTCGCGAGACGAAGGCTTGAAGTGAATGACCTGAAACAACTAAGTGGGCTGGTCTCATCGGGCACGGCTCTTTTTCTTTTTTTTTTTTTTTTTTTGCTTTTTGCGGATTTCGCGAATTCGCGGACATGTACCATGCCTGCAGACTGAACGAGAATGCAAATTTTTTGTTCGCAGTCCTGCAAAGACAAATTTACCGAGGACTGAAACTTACAGATGAAGTATGAACATTATCTATCCCCCACCCTCACCCCACCCCCAAAGATAAAAAAACATCCGTTTCTTTTAGCATCCGACAACTTGCAGGTCCCATCGTTTGCCTGTCTCTGCTAATTCCCATAACAATGAGGACCAGTAATGTGCAACAGCACTTATCCGAGCATATTCCTACATTTTGGAGGGGGGCGGGGGGGGAGTAGGAGGTGTGGGCACATCCCAATCACATACCTTGGCAAACATGGCTTTGACTTTCTTCATGAAGTCATGCTGGGTACTGCTGGTGGCACACAATCGGAACAGAAAGCACATGTCCTGCGGGTTCTGAAGCACACAAACATGCAAACATAAAAGCATGCATACACACACACAATTTCCCCCCCCCCCCCCCCCCCCTACCTGAAGTTCTAAACAAAACAGAAAACAGACTTGCCTGTTACATGATAAACACATGATGTTCATTCCAGTCACAATGTGCCCACGCACACAGTCAGCCTGTGTTGTACAACTGACAGAACAGAACACACAGGGTTCATACGAACTCCCAAGAACAAAATTCAAGGAGTTTTCAAGGAGTGCCTGTTCTATTTCAAGGCTACAATGCTTGCGTAAAAATTGAAAAAAGAAATGGCAGTTTGATTTCTCTGTGTTAAGGTTGATCAAAAAAATTATTTAAAAACAATTTTTTTTTGTACAAAGAAAACAGCAAAAAAAAATTTGTTTTTAAATATTTTTTTTCATCATCAACCTGGACACAGAAAAATCAAACTGCCATTTCTTTTTTCAGTTTCTATCAGAGTGAGTGTGCCAGTACACCACACATTAGAACATTAACAAACCAATGCCAAAACACTAAAATCAGAAAAAGTATGTCCATTTGTAAGAGAACATACAGACTATGCATAGTATGTAAGAGACTGGTTGGAGGGGAAAAAAAAACTAGTTAAAAAAAAAAATTTTTTTTTTTACAAATATCATCGCGTGCATTAATACCAAGGGAGATAATTCCTAACTTCACCCAAATCCTCCCTTGGTAATAGACGGCAATGCAGGATCGCGACAATGTAAAAATTTGTTTTTAAATATTTTTTCATTAGCCTCAACACAGAAAAATCAAAGTGCCATTTCTTTTTGCCATATTAAAAATTTTTGGAGCTGATGGCTTGATTTTCAAAGCAGACCTGTTTACCCCCTCAAAGAGTCTTGGAGTAGCTGAGATAGCCAAAAATAGTAGCAGGGGTATGAAAAGTAGTAGCAAATGCGAGGCCCGCAGGGCCGAAGCCCCCAACAGTCTAGGGGGTCTGGGGGAGCGCTGTAAGCTCCCCAGCGGGGTCCGGGGCGGAGCCCCGGCCGCTGACGCTTTTCCTGCATTCTAAGGTAAAAATAATGTCCTCTACATATGTCTTTGACAGGCTAAAGTGTCTTTCTGCATGAAGTCAAAATAGTATAATATTGTCTTTTTTTTTTTCTTCCCATATATATATACAGTGGAAATCGGTTACCTTGAAATTTAGGGGACTAAATAATTGTTTTGAGCAATCCGTTTTTTGAGGTAACCAGTTGATGATATTTTGATATTACTATATAGTACTACTATGACCGTATTCAATCTTTTTCACAAGTGTCATATTGTAAGAGCAACTATGATGCACACAAACGGTTATGTTCATTGATGTAGCTTCCTTCCTTGAACAATTCAGTCCTACTCAACCAACTATCCAATCAACAGTCACTGTGAATTTTTATTCTTCAGACTCTGATAGTATGCACTTCTGAGCTTCTTGAGCTGAGAACCAGTGAGGGCACCAACAGCATCAACAGGCCGTTTCTTAGACCCTTTCACCACAAGAAGGCTGTCCAGAGTGTCATCAGCCATGCTGGCTCTCTGTTCAGTTTTGTTCTTCCGCACACAGGAGAAAATCCTCTCACAATGTGCGGAGCTGTGTGGAATTGTTAAAATTCCCCTCATCACCAGTGACAAATCACTAAAGGCCCCCTCCTGCAGCAACCCGATACTGTTCCAGATGGCATCCAAGCGCAGTGCTTTCTCCTTTAATTTGTCCTCTCCATTCTCATCCTCCTCTTCTGATGACTCATCCTCATCTTCTTTCCTCTTCTTCTCCTTAGCCAGGCATGATGAAATGTCAGTAGACTGGTACTGGGAAAACTGTTCTGAGACATCAGACACAGACACATTCTCTGGCAGCAAACATGGGAACTTCTGGAGGAAATACCTTACCAGTGGCAGGTCCGTTGCAAACAGGAAGAGCTAACATCTGTGACTCTACAAGGCCAGTCTCTCTGTTGATCGTCCGAACAACCACTGGAAACTGTTTGGTACCAGAGCCCGAGTCGTTGGAGCCATCTGTGGACACAGTGTAGGGACCTTTTCTCATCCGCTCAGCGATGCTTGCAGACTCCTCTCGCGCCATCTCCTTAATCAAGGCTGTCGCTTTGTTGCGGCCACACTGAATTTCTACAAAACAGAAAATTAAAACAGTATAAGTTCATAGTGTGTGTATGTGTATCTGTGTGTATGTGACTGTGTGTGTGTGTATTATGTATGTCATGTTGTGTGTGTGTGTGTGTGTGGTGTGTGTGGTGTGTGTGTGTGTTGTGTGCGTAAGAGACTGTGTGTGGGTATGTGTGTGAACTGTGTGTGTGTGACTGTGTATGTGTAACTGTGTGTGTGTGACTGTGTATGTGTAACTGTGTGTGTGTGTGTTGTAAAAGTGTGTATGTAACTGTGTGTATGTATGTATGTCATGTGAGTAAGTATGTCATGTGTGTGTGTGTATATATATGTCATGTGTGTGTGTAAATATATATGTCACGCGTGTGTGTGCATGTGTGTTTATGTATGTCATGTGTGTGTGGGTATGTGTGTGTATGTGTTTATGTCATGTGTATGTATGTCATGTGAGTGTGTATGTCATGTGTGTGTATGTATATATGTCACGTGTGTGTGTGTGCATGTGTGTGTGTGTAAGTGTGTGTGTGTGTGTGTGCATGTGTGTGTGTGTAAGTGTGTGTGTGTGTGTTGAAAAGAAAACTTGTGTGGGTGTGTGTGTGCGTGTGTGTGTGTGTAAGTGTGTGTGGTGTGTGTGTGTGTTTTGTGTAGTGTGTGTGTGTGTGTGTGTGTGTGTGTGTGTGTGTGTGTGTGTGTGTGTTGAAAAGAAAACTTGTGTGCGAGTGTGTGTGTGCGTGTGTGTGCACGTGTGTGTGCATGTGTGTGTGCGCGTGTGTGTGCATGGTGTGTGCATGTGTGTGTGTGTGTGGAGTGTGTGGGTGTGTGTGTGTGTGCGCGTGTGTGTGTGTGGTGTGTGTGTGTTTAAAAGAAAACTTCAAGGGAAACAAAAACATAACTAGTTTACTTACACTTCTTTCTTAGATTGCCTTCTTTGTGTGTGTATAAATTAATGAGTATTCATGTGACTGTGTGTGTGCGAGAGCGAGAGAGGGAGAGAGAGAGAGAGAGAGAGAGAGAGAGAGAGAGGAGAGAGAGAGGAGAGAGGCAGTTGGTGCATATATCTAGAAACAAAGATCGTACTTACTTCCAGCGATTTTAGAGTCAGGACACATAGCTTGTATGGCTTTTGCAAATCTCCCAGCTGATGGAAGGGAAAGATTTGACTCGACGATCAGCCGGCACAAGATGGCTTCTGCTTTTGTGACATCGTCGTCGATGGAACTGGAGGGGCCTGCCTTAGCTTCGTCGCGAACAAAAAATGAAGTAATGGCTGCACTCTTTACACCTGCTAGTTGTTTGTGCGCCTGAGTGCCAACGTGTTTTTTGCAGTCATTGACGCCGCCGTGTTTCACTGAAAAATGGAGTCGCATATCGTGCTGTGTGCGAACTCGGCTCCTCTCGTTGAAGGAACGAGACAGGTGTAGATGGCTTTTGGTAAATTTCTGTCCTGCTTTACGGTGTTTTTTTGCCGAGTTTGACTGCTTCTTAGAATTGTCCTCCTGCTCCATCAATATTAAATCATCCTCATCATCTGTTTCATGCCGTTTCCGCTTGTCCATTGTGAATTTGTCTCTGCAGATGAAAGGCACAAACACACGGCACGACAGCGAGACGTGACGAGACGTGAAAGTGGGTCAAAGAGCTGTGTTCAGGAGAGCCGATTTTTCATCGCGACAGCGGACTGCGCGGCAGTGTATAATGCAGTAACTTAGGCGGGCGTGCTTTAAACTTGAACCAGTCAAACTGCTGGCGAGAAAAAAACTTGGATCGGCGCAAAAACTTGGATCGGCACTGGGATCGGCGCGCAAGAAATTGCGGAGCAGAAAATGAACAGAAAGCGTAGTTTATTTTTATGGTCGTAGCATCGTAGCACAAGTGCCAAATTCGGAGTTTGCTACGCCAAAATCGTAGAGTAAACAGGTCTGTCAAAGGTTTTCAAGGAGGTTTGGTCAACGGAACCACATTTTATTGATTTTCAAAGGTTTTTAAGGTCTTGAAATTCACTGTCAGAATTCAAGGAGTTTCAAGGAGTTTCAAGGAGCGTACGAACCCCGACACATTCTGAGGATGATGCTTCAGCCTGTGTTGTACAACTGACAGAACAGAACACACTCTGAGGATGATGTTTCAGCCTGTGTTGTACAACAGACAGAACAGAACACACTCTGACGAGGATGTTTCAGCCGGTGTTGTACAACTGACAGAACAGAACACACTCTGAGGATGATGTTTCAGCCTGTGTTGTACAACTGACAGAACAGAACACACTCTGAGGAGGATGTTTCAGCCTGTGTTGTACAACTGACAGAACAGAACACACACTGAGGAGGATGTTTCAGCCTGTGTTGTACAACTGACAGAACAGAACACACTCTGAGGAGGATGTTTCAGCCTGTGCTGTACAACTGACAGAACAGAACACACTCTGAGGATGATGTTTCAGCCTGTCAATGTGGTGCCCATGCCGAGGTCTGCTTGATTCAAGGGGCGCTACTGACCTGACTGCAGGAACCCTTTCACCATGAAACTGTTCAGCCCCACAATCTACCACTTCCATCATACCCTCCAAATCAGTTGAAAAGGAGACTCAACTGCTCTCCAGTGTGACAATGTCATCCATTCATACTGGCCACCAAAACTAAAATGGAAGAGTATAAGTCTACTGAATTCAAACAAATGTTGTCATTTTGTGTCCCATAGTTATCTATCTTAAAACTCTGTTACATGTATGTGCATACACCGACGGTCAACGCACACACTGTACATGAATCCAGTCTCATTTAAATCAAAAGATCAGGCTGAAGAATGGCCGAGTTGAAAAATCTCAGAAAAAGGTCTGGTCCAGGGCGTGGTGGGGTCGTCCAGGGGCAAGATGCTGGTGGGGGATCCATGGGAGTGAAGCCCCCTAGCCATGCATTTTTGTTTGGAAAAAATAGGGTAAAACATTAAATCAATACAGAAATGCAGTCTGCTCTCTCTGCAGTCAAGTTCTCGTGAAACACCAACATGCTTCTTGCAGTACATGTGATCAAAGAGCTCTGTTAAAACCACGATTGGCATAGTTCAGCTTTTTTTTTTTTTTTTAAAGTCGAACATGTAACAACATGCCATTCCTGATGTGTTCATTTTCAGAACCTAAGCCAAAACCACTGATCAAAATTGCTCACTTCTGTAGCCTTTTCCAATTCACTCCCATCTCTAACAGTTGATAGTTATGACTTCTTCATACATCTCCCCTCGATATATGATTTGTAACATACATCATACTCCCCCGCAAAAGACAAAGCCTATTCCTGATGCATAATCAGAAAAACTGAACAAATTATGTTCACCTTAATATTTGCCTGTCATTGCACTAATCTGATCAATGCACAAAAAAGTGCCGCAATTCACCTTAACAGTCCCGGGCTGCACCCCTCCCCCTTGGACTTTCATTCCTCTTGTCTCTGAAAGTGGAAATCCTTGGACCCAAGGACAGTTCTCCAGCCTGAGAGATGTAAAACCATCTCTCTCTCACTCTCTCTTGCTCTCCATCTCTCTCTCGCTCTTGCTCTCCCCCTCTCTCTCTTTCTCTCACACACAAACTTACAGACACACACAAACATAGAACTTCTAATTTAATGAAGAGGGAAAGTTCTCATGTCTGTGCCTATACTTTTGCCTTACCAGCTGCTGCGTGAGGACGGTGAAGAAAAAGCCAACGTATGTGTCCACTGTATCATTACACTGCAACAGTCACAACAGGTCATAGGTCAGTCGAGCACAACAGAAATCCTAAACAAGTAAACCAAACAAACCACAGCTAAAGTGGTCACTATGCTAGGTAAGCATTGTTCTGACTGTTCATCAAAGCGACAGCTAGAACATTCTTAAAATGGCGTGACATTTATGCCACTATGTGCATGTTCACACATACACAAGCAAAACACAAACACACACTAGCACACACACATGCACAACTGAAACAGTGGCACAGACCATTTCAGCCAGGTATCCCAGGCCTGACCAGCGTGTTGTATTAATGAGTATATCAGGTATCTGCTTTTTCTTGTGTACTTATTCCTGTTCCATGTGTACAATATGCTCATGGTGTTGAGTACATCTTGTGCTGTACGGTCCATGCCACCGACTTCCTTGATGACACTGAACCTGTCACTCAAAGGCAGTCCTGAAGCTAAATAGAGATTTGATATATGTATCATAAAATTTTCAGAGAGATGACACTAACACAGGCAAGATACGCACTCTGGCTGCCTACCCAAGATATTCACTCAGGTTTAACAGCAGAAATTTCAAAAGACTGTTTTGAAACATTAACAGAATAACTTCTGGAAAAATTCACATGCAAAAGCCCCACAGTGACTGATTGCACAAATATGGAATTTGGTTTTTCAGGGGGTTTTGAAAAATGGACAAAATACCACTTCACAAAAAATCTTTTAGACAGAAATACAACATAACTGAATATGCACGTTGAAGAGCAAGCACTGCAAGCTTATATCAGCATGAACAAAGCACTCAGCCAAAGAATAACCAGAAAATCATGTGCACCATGGACAGCATGTCAAAGGCAGGGTTCCCACAGATGTGACCAAACAAAATTCCATACTTTTTCCAGACTTTTTCCAAGTCTTTTCATAATTTTTCCAGACCCCAGAATATATGTGTGCGTGCACCTCTGTATGCGATTACCATGCTAAACACATCAGAAAAGAACTGATTTTAATAGCAGGCATTCAATACTTATACCAAAACTTCCATCCCTCCTCTCAACTGTCCTTTCATTTTAATTTGTATGTTCAACATGGCTGAGTACTTACAAGCCAATGTGCTCTCTATTCAATTTTGCATTAATGTCTTAAATTTTGAAATTTTTTGATAAGAGAGAGAGAGAGAGAAAGCGTTTGAGAGTGTGTGTGTGTATGTATGTGTCAAAAAATAGGCCAGTGTATCGCCCTTGGGCTCTTTGATTTTCTCTGCCCCCCACCTCCACCCCATTCAATGCATGATCGCATCCCACACTGAAGTAAAAAAAAAAAAAAACAAAAAAACAACAACTGTTTCTTCAATGTAGAACTCACTTTTCACAATCCTTGGGCCGAAAATAATCAGTCATGGTCATTGATGGAGTCCAAGTCGTTGACCAACCTGTGCCCTCCCCCCTCCTTCTACCACCCCCACTCCACAAGTCCCCCTACTGCCAGTCCTACATGTCTATGTCAACAGCCTTGTGGAAACCCCTCAGTTTTTACACACATCAGAACCATCAAAATGATGACGGCAGATGTTTATAGAAAGAAGAAGCTGCCTGCCGGGTGGCTTTTCAGAGCAGCTTCGCCCATATTCCCGATGTTGAAGTCTGTTTTGCACAGCAGGCACTGTGCTTTTGTCTTGCATCCATCGGAAGCAGGAGCAATCCATTTATGATAATTTGTATTGTCTGGCCAGGCTAGGCTAAACACACATTTTCCCATGTTTTCTTTAATACTTCGACGCTATTTTCCCTCGCAGTGCTTTTGACTCGAAAGGAAGTTAAGCAATGGTACCAACTGCACATGCGCAACGCTTTTCACAGTAAAGGGGAGCTACTCTGCAGAACAAAATGTCGTCTGCTAAACCTCCGGCCAGAGGAAATCTGAAAACTGCGACCCTTGTGCGTGATTTAATTTCTGTTTTTATTCCTATTTCAATGTTTTTGTACAGAAACTTAAAAGTGAAATTCGACATCATGAAAAAGTTTGCACAGCTTTTACAAAATTCCATGACTTTTCCAGACCCATGACCACAAATTACAAAATTCCAAGACTTTTCCAGCCCTGGAAATGATTTTTCATTTTTCCATACTTTTTCCAGACTTCCAGGACTCTGTACGAACCCTGAAAAGGCCCTACTTCTACTATTACTGCAGCCAGATAACTCCAAAGGGGAAAAAAAGAAACCACAATGGGCAGCAAGGCCATCCCTGTTAACACATTCTGATCTCTGCAAAGGAAGAAAGGCTCACTAGATGACCATCAGCAGGGTAAACAGCCAACAAAAAGCTGGACGCAGAACCAGGATCATGCACATGGAGGCTACAGCCAATATACATTCAGAAAACAAAGTAAATCAAACAATCAGAAACACTGGCATTCCTTCACCCGCATTCTGGAAAGAGACAATTGTCACCCCCAGCATCTACAGAGTATGCTAGTAATTAATTCTCTTAACATTTACATGGGGAAAAAAATCTGAGGGAAAGAAGGCACAAAATCAAAGTGAAAGCGAGGAATCCATGAAGTAGAAAGGTAACTACCTGGATTTTAGGACAAAATAAAATAAAAACGACACAGATATTTGTGGTGAACATACCCGGATGACTTACCAATTTTTCAAAATAATCGGCATGGGTGCAGACCTTCTCCTTCAGCTGCTTTTCAATTCTTTCCTGCACAAAGACAGCAAGAGAATCTCGGCACAAAGACAGCAATAAAATCTTCCTCACATCCAATGACCAACAGATCTATCTACAATTACACTACCACCTGGAAGGTCTTGCAACTACACGAATGGCACTCCACTAACGTTTTATTTCAAAACCACTGCAAATCCATGGGTGATCAGAAAAGAGTAAGACCAAATTCAAAACCAAATCTACCCTTTCCCCTATCCCTTTCTGGTATTTCAACCAACAATATGTCGTCATACTTCATTTCATTAAACCTTTTCCATGACCTAGGTACAGTTCAGCACACACAAGGTGAAGCTTAAAGCTCCATAGCCAACTGGCCACAGGGGCAGTGAACTGCTAGAAATTCACGGTGTCAAGGGCACAACATTCTGAAAGATGTAGTTTAACCCTTTCCTTCCACTGCCTTAACCTTTCCTGAAGCCCATCCACCTGGAAAAACAATATCCCTTTACAGGTCCTTTTCGTCTGGTTGAGTACCAACAGGCATCTTTAAGGAACAGCCAAAACTTAGGCTTTAGGCAGATTTATATCCCTGTATTTTTGTGTTCATGTCTAATCATATCCCATTTGCCATCACTCTGTTGCCTGAACTCAAGTATTTGAGCATATCTACACACCTTCATGTTGTTCATGTCCACTTCACCCGAACTATGTGAACTCAGACTCTAAATGCACTCATGTACACCCACTTTCATGTTGAATCCTATCCACCTTCATGTTGAATCCTATCCACTTTCATGTTAAGTCTATCCACCTTCATGTTGAATCCTATCCACCTTCATGTTGAATCCTATCCACCT
This sequence comes from Conus ventricosus, assembly GCA_018398815.1. Taxonomy (NCBI): domain Eukaryota; kingdom Metazoa; phylum Mollusca; class Gastropoda; order Neogastropoda; family Conidae; genus Conus; species Conus ventricosus. Next base: position 179,514,817 of record CM031595.1, read on the forward strand.
TCATGTTCAATCCTATCCACCTTCATGTTCAATCCTATCCACCTTCATGTTCAATCCTATCCACCTTCATGTTGCAATCCTATCCACCTTCATGTTCAATCCTATCCACCTTCATGTTCAATCCTATCCACCTTCATGTTGAATCCTATCCACCTTCATGTTGAATCCTATCCACCTTCATGTTCAATCCTATCCACCTTCATGTTCAATCCTATCCACACTCATGTTATCCTATCCACCTTATGTTAAATACTATCCACCTTCATGTTCAATCCTATCCACCTTCATGTTAAATACTATCTACCTTCATGTCGAGTCCTATCCACCTTCATGTTGAATCCTATCCACCTTCATGTTAAATCCTATCCACCTTCATGTTCAATCCTATCCACTTTCATGTTCAATCCTATCCACCTTCATGTAATCCTATCCACCTTCATGTTGAATCCTATCCACCTTCATGTTGAATCCTATCCACCTTCATGTTCAATACTATCCACCTTCATGTTCAATACTATCCACCTTCATGTTAAATCCTATCCACCTTCATGTTAAATCCTATCCACCTTCATGTTCAATCCTATCCACTTCATGTTCAATACTATCCACCTTCATGTTCAATCCTATCCACCTTCGTGTTCAATTCTATCCACCTTCGTGTTCAATACTATCCACCTTCATGTTAAATACTATCCACCTTCATGTTGAGTCCTATCACCTTCATGTTCAATCCTATCCACCTTCATGTTCAATCCTATCCACCTTCATGTTAAATACTATCCACCTTCATGTTAAATACTATCTACCTTCATGTCGAGTCCTATCCACCTTCATGTTGAATCCTATCCACCTTCATGTTCAATCCTATCCACCTTCATGTTCAATCCTATCCACCTTCATGTTAATCCTATCCACCTTCATGTTGAATCCTATCCACCTTCATGTTCAATCCTATCCACCTTCATGTTCAGTCCTATCCACCTTCATGTTAATCCTATCCACCTTCATGTTAATCCTATCCACCTTCATGTTAAATCTATCCACCTTCAGTGGTCCTATCCACCTCATGTTCAATCCATCCACCTTCATGTTGAGTCTATCCACCTTCATGTTAATCTATCCACCTTCATGTTAATACTATCCACCTTCATGTCTACACATTAATCCTATCCACCTTCATGTTAAGTCCTATCCACCTTCATGTTAATCCTATCCACCTTCATGTTGAGTCTATCCACCTTCATGTTGAATCACCATTCATGTTACATCACACCACCTTCATGTTGAAATCACACCACCTTCATGTTAATCACACCATTTCATGTTGGTCACACCACCTTCATGTTAAATCACACCCACCTTCATTTGAATCACACCACCTTCATGTTGAATCACACCACCTTCATGTTGAATCACACCCCCTTCATATTAATCACACCTCATTTTCATGTTGATCACACCCACCTTCATGTTAAATCACACCTATTTTCATGTTATGTCACACCCACTTTCATGTTGAATCACACCCACCTTCATATTGAATCACACCCACCTTCATGTTAAATCACACCCACCTTCATATTGAATCACACCCACCTTCATATTGAATCACCATTCATGTTGTCACCCACCTTCATGTTAAATCACACCTATTTTCATGTTTATCACACCCACTTTCATGTTGAAATCACACCCACCTTCATGTTAAATCACACCCCCTCAGTGTTGAATACAAGCCCACTTCATGTTGAAATCACACCCACCTTCATGTTAAATCACACCCACCTTCCAGTTGAATACACCCACCTTTCATGTTGAATCACACCCACTTTCATGTTAATCACACCCACCTCCGCGTTGAATACAGCCCACTTTCATGTTAAATCACACCCACCTCCGGTTGAATACAGCCCATTTTCATGTTAAATCACACCCACCCCGCGTTGAATACAGCCCACTTTCATGTTAAATACACCCACCTCGTTAATACAGCCCACTTTCATGTTAAATCACACCCACCTCCGCGTTGAATACAGTCCATTTTCATGTTAAATCACACCCACCTCCGCGTTGAATACAGCCCATTTTCATGTTAAATCACACCCACCTCCGCGTTGAATACAGTCCATTTTCATGTTAAATCACACATCCCTTCATGCTGAATCATGTCTATCACCCTTCCTTTATTTCTTCTGCTACATGATCTGCCAATAACTAGTTCGCTTTCTGTATTAATTTCCATATTTCTTAAGTTTGATTTGCTGTACCCGACCACATTTTGAGGACACAGGCACTGATCAACACACTGACCACCACACAGGCACTGATAACACACTGACCACCACACAGGCACTGATAAACACACTGACCACCACACAGGCACTGATAAACACACTGACCACCACACAGGCACTGATAAACACACTGACCACCACACAGGCACTGATAAACACACTGACCACCACACAGGCCACTGAACAAACAACTGAATCAACATGACCTACTGCATGGTGAAGTCACCTGGACATGGCAATGCTCACCCCTGTGTTGTTGACAATTTCTTGCAGGTCCCGGAAGAAATTCAGGCAATCAGAGCAGTAGTTTCCAGACTGCTGGATAGCCTGCACAAACAATTATATCCACAACTATTGAATAACCCCTCTTTTTCTGTCTGAATGGTATGAAGCTACATATGCAATGTCCTCAACTGTCCTTTGTAACTTATTCATCATCCTTGCTTGGCTTGAACTCCGAGGTTCACTGTGTGCAAGTTTTGCTTCAAAGCAGCCATTTTTAATCCCACATTCAAGATGGTCGCATTCAGTCTTCAGCAAATTGTCTAAACATGACACTTACTGTGCGTTCAATGCGTCATCTATTCTACAAGCACACAACACCCCACTCTTCTACACAGGAGGCGATGGAATTTTACAGGCATGTTAGGGTCTTTTTCTTTCTTCCTCAGATGAATACAGGACCTGGTTTTAAAAGTCTCATCCAAACAACCTGGAGGTGGATGGAGTGTGTACAACTACAAGAATCTGACTCTTAAAAAAACAGTCTCCACAAACCTACCCATCTGGGTAGGAACAGAACCTAGGGCCTGGATTTACAACACAATACTCATACTTTTTTCAGCCGCCCAACAGAGATGTGTAACTTCATGTGTTCCACTGGGTCAACTTAACTTTTTGCTTTGACTAACGCATGATATTATTAGCAGAACACCCTGTACAAACCCAGGGTCAGACCCCTAAGATCAAGAGAACATTACTAGATCAATCAGCCTCTAAGTGTACAACAGGACTGTCAGTCTGCTGAACATTTCCAATGCCTTAATTTCAATGTTTACTACATGATAGTCACAGTCTGAAGATTTCCCATGTCCTTATTTCACAATTTCAATGTTTACTACATGATAGTCAAAGTCTGCTGAAGATTTCCTGTGCCCAAATTTCAATGTTTACTACAGGCTAGTCAAAGTCTGCTAAAGATTTCCTGTGCCCTAATTTCAATGTTTACTAAGGATAGTCAGAGTCAGCTGATGATTTCCCATGCCCTAATTTCAATGTTTACTACAGGATAGTCAGAGTCAACTGAAGATTTCCTGTGCCCTAATTTCAATGTTTACTACAGGATAGTCAGAGTCAACTGGAGATTTCCTGTGCCCTAATTTCAATGTTTACTACATGATAGTCAGAGTCAACTGAAGATTTTCTATGCCCTAATTTCAATGTTTACTAGATAGAGTTAGCTGAAGATTTCCTGTGCCCTAATTTCCATGTTTACTACAGGATTGTCGTAGTCTGCTGACGATTTATCGAAGATTCTCATGACCTAATTTCAATGTTTACTATAGGCTAGTCAAAGTGTGCTGATGATTTAACGAAGATTTCCTCTGCCCTGATTTCAATGTTCACTATAGGACAGTGAAGTCTGCTGAAGATTTCCCATGTACTGATTTCAATGTTCACCATACAGGGGCACCAGTGGGGAAGGGTCCCAAATCCTGAAACTGAATGGCGGCCATCTCACCACTCCTGAAATTTGGATTGTGACCATCCCACCCACTCCACCACTCCTGAAATGTGGATTGTGACCATCCCATCCATTACACCACTCCTGAAATGTGGATTGTGACCATCCCATCCATTACACCACTCCTGAAATGTGGATTGTGACCATCCCATCCATTACACCACTCCTGAAATGTGGATTATGACCATCCCATCCATTCCACCACTCCTGAAATGTGGATTATGACCATCCCATCCATTCCACCACTCCTGAAATGTGGATTATGACCATCCCATCCATTACACCACTCCTGAAATGTGGATTATGACCATCCCATCCATTCCACCACTCCTGAAATGTGGATTATGACCATCCCATCCATTCCACCACTCTGAAATGTGGATTGTGACCATCCCATCCATTACCACTCCTGAAATGTGGATTATGACCATCCCATCCATTCCACCACTCCTGAAATGTGGATTATGACCATCCCATCCATTCCACCACTCCTGAAATGTGGATTATGACCATCCCATCCATTCCACCACTCCTGAAATGTGGATTATGACCATCCATCCATTCCACCACTCCTGAAATGTGGTTTGTGACCATCCCATCCACTCCACCACTCCTGAAATGTGGATTATGACCATCTTATCCATTCCACCACTCCTGAAATTTGGATTGTGACCATCCCATCCATTACACCACTCCTGAAATTTATCACAATTATCACTATTTATTTGTTCAAAACATAAGAGAGAGAGAGAGAGAGAGAGAGAGAGAGAGAGAGGAGAGAGATTTTTTTTATTAAAAAAATAATTCTGAAGAGTTCTGAAACAAAACTAGCTATGCACAAGTCTGCACACCAGTCCCTCTGTCTTTCAATTTGTTTTAAAAATGAATTTTATAGTTCATTTTGAGTTCCCTACAAAAATTTCCAGGACTTTCAAAGGCCTTTTCAAGAATATGAAAAATAAAACTCAAGGACTGTCATTCATATTTCTGTGGCTTTGTACAATCGCTTCAGCATAATCCAGTTAGAAACAGCAGCAAAAGACAGTTTTGGCAGAAACAACCCTGGGTTCTTCATGTTTTATCAATTCTCGGAATAGTTTTGTGCTTTTCTGCACAATCTCAATGGTCCAGAGACAAAGTTTTACAAATTTTTCAGGTCCGAACTTCCCGTTTAATCAGGAAGATTTACACCCCTGACGACATGTCAAAGTCTGCTGAAGATTTCCCATAATTTCAATGCCCTAATGGCAATATTTACCACAGTAAGATAAGATAGTAAGATAATGTTGCTTATAGCCCAGCCGACCGCAGAGGGCCACATCAGGGCTGTCACCACGTTAAAATCAACTCACCAGTCATTTGAAAAAAAAACAAAAAAACTTTCACACATCGCATTAAATGACATCGTCTAGAAACGCACCAGAAATTGCATTAAAAATCTTTCTTCCGTAAAATCTTAAATCGGATGAAAAATGTTAATCTCTTTCAAAAACTCAAGGATCACGTCTGGCGGGACATCCCTGAACAGGATCTCATGGACTCCGCTGTAAAATGTTTGTGTCTCACATCGTGCAAGTCCCAACACTCTAAAAGAACATGTTTCATTGTGAGTGGCGCATGACATGGAATGCACCACGGAGCTTCTTCACTCTTTAAAAGGTAAGCATGGGTAAAATACGAATGGCCGGTGTGCAGCCGGCACAGAACCGTTTCCTCTTTACGACCTCCCGACGTGGATGGGAGGAAGTCCTTAAGGTTTGGACGGATCTGAAAGAGTTTGTTACTCGTCTGTGTGTTCCAATCCTCCTGCCAAAGGTCTCTCACATAATCGTTAATTTTGGGTTTCACATCTGAACAGGGATATAAATATTGGACAGTTTCTCTCTTGTGGCGTTCTTGGCTAAACGATCAACCATTTCGTTCCCGCCGATGCCAACATGACCAGGAACCCAAGCAAGAGTAATGTTGTATCCGTCCGCTTTCAACTTGCTAAAAAGTTCAAAGAAATGCAAAAGTTCTGGATGCTGAAGGTTGCGGCCAGCTATGGCTTCCAAAGCTGACAGCGAATCCGACAGAACCAGAAAGTCCCTCTTTGAAGAATGTGAGATTATCTTCAAAGCCAGTACCAGAGCAGTAAGTTCAGCAGAATAGACAGAAGCATCGGAATGGATATGTTCCAACAGTATCTGAGAAGGAGCCCCAGGGCAGTAGGCTGCACAGGCCACTCCATCCTCAGACTTGGAACCGTCAGTGAAAACTTTTTGATAGGATGGGAATTTGGAACAGAGCTCAGCATACAAAGCCTTGTACGCCAGAGAGCTGGTAGACTCCTTACGGAAAGCTGCAAGATCGAAACAAATCTCTGGTGTGAAAAAGGTCCATGGAGGTTGATCCGGAAACTTTGAAAAATCGGAAACTACTCCCAGGTCTATACCTGCATTCCGCACGTGAGGCTGCATACGAAGCCCAAACGGCGGAATACATTTCGGGTTATTTTCAAACTTACTTTGGAACGGAGGGTCAAAAACACAGTCATAGGCAGGATTCTGCGGTTCTGAGAACAGTCAGATGTAATAATTCAAAGACAGTTTCAGCCTGCGGTTGGACAGTGAAGGTTCACCCGCCTCTGCGTACAGCTGTACACAGGGGTGGTGCGGAACGCTCCAAGACAGAGACGAAGCCCTTGATGGTGGATAGGGTCCAAGAGTTTGAGGTAAGATGATCTTGCGGAGCCGTTACACAGCACAACCGTAGTCCAGTTTGGAACGGACCAGGGCTCTGTAGAGGTGCAACAAAGTTTTTCTTATCAGCGCCCCAGTCGTGTGTTGCTACGATCCGCAGAATATTCAGTGCCTTTTGCAAGCAGTTTTGAGGTTTTTAATATGGCTGAGAAAGTTAAGTTTTGGTCAAAAATGACTCCCAGAAATTTGGCCTCTTTAACAGCTGGAATGGGAGATTTCCCTACTTGAAGTTCCGGATCTGGAAAAAACTGACGGAAATTATGGAAGTGAATACACTGGGTTTTTGTAGCAGAAAAGGTGAAACCGTTTTCATCCGCCCACCGATGGATTTTATCTACGCAAAGCTGGAGCCTGCGCTGGACACTCGGGTACAGGCTTCCAGTTGCGTAGACAGCAAAATCATCCACAAACAATGAGCAGTCTGAACCCTGCTGAACTGATTGAACAATGTTGTTGATTTTAATACTAAAGAGGGCAGGAGACAGTATGCTCCCCTGTGGAACACCCAACTCCTGCTCGTGGACATCAGAGAGAGTGGTGCCAACCCGGACCTGAAACTGTCGTTCTGCCAAAAATTTTGAATAAAAAGCGGAAGATGACCTCGAAAACCCAGATCGTGGAGATCATGAAGTATCCCCGACTTCCAGGTGGTATCGTAGGCCTTCTCCAAGTCGAAGAAATTGCCACTGCATGCTGTTTGTTCAGAAAGGCGTTCCGAAGTGTAGATTCCAGACGAATCAAATGCAGGGCTGCCTACCCCCTTCCGCCTCTTTCAGGGACATACTTTTTCAAAACCAGGGACACTGACTGATTTCCAGGGACACATGCAGCGGTAGCACATATCACAACCACATCAACATTAAAGTGAAAGCTTACCTTTATTTACACTATGTACAACTTCTACAATGCCACTTTGCTTCTAGCGCACTGAAACTTCTTTGCGATGTCCGAGTCAGGAAACATCAATTTAACGCCTCTGTTTAGCTTGTCCAGCGCAGCCATCGGCAAATTCAGTTCAGCTGCAAGGTCAACCATCATCGTTTCAGCTCTTATGACGTCAAAAGTTCCCTGACTGGTTGACGTCTGAGCGCGCTGAAAGAATCCGCTAATGTTACAAGATTTCTCGCTCTCACGGATTTTTGTGTTCTTCTTGTGCTTTTCAGTGGCGACATGACGGGTTATTTCGTCCCTACCTCCAGATCCGATGGAGAACTCACACGCACAAATTTCACAAGATGTGTAAGTCTCGATCTTGCCACGCTTGATGAACGCCCAGGTTTCCGTATATTTTGACAGGAATGTCTGCCGATGTTTCTTCTTCTTGAGAGAAGCCCCATAGTCGAGATCGCCGTCGGCATTTTTTACGCTTTCCCTGTTACGCGTCCATTTTTCTCGCTTTCAAAACTCGGGAAGACGGTGTATGCGCATGCGCACTGGTCAGTTCGGCAATGTTCGGGTCTTTCCGACGGATTTGGTCAGGATGGCCACGACCGAAGTCGGTCAGTCGGTGATCAGCTGACGAACTCGACTTTGTTGTTGTTGGTTTTTTCTCCCGAATTTTTTTTTCGCGGGACATAGAATAAAAAAGTGGATTCCAGGGACAGGCTGCATGATTTCATTATTTCGGGGGACAAATACGGATACTCCGGGACGGTAGGCAGCCCTGCAAATGGTCAACTGTGGTCCTATGTTTGCGGAAACCACACTGTTCTTTCGCCAAAAGGCCATCGGTTTCGAGTTTCCACATGAGCCTAGCGTTGACCATTTTCTCCATCAATTTGCAGACACAGCTGGTCAAAGCTATGGGACGGTAGTTTGATGGATTAGAAAGATCTTTTCCAGGTTTGGGGATGGGAATAATAAGGGCTTTCCGCCAAGAGGGTGGAAAGAAACCTGTAGTCCACACATGGTTGTATACCTGTAGCAGTATGTTCAGACCTTCTTGCGGAAGATGTTTCAACAGTTGATAATGAATTTCATCCATACCTGGAGAAGAATCGCTGCAAGAAAGTAAGGCAGATTTCAGCTCGTTTAACGTGAAAGGAAGATTGTAGTCTTCCATGTTGTCGGACGAAAAGTTGCAGGGTGATTTTTCTTTTAGGGCTTTGTTTTTGACAAAAGTGGCTGATTTGTTAGAAGAGGAGGAATTCTTTTCAATGGTTGAAGCCAGCAAATTAGCAACTGCTTTTTTGTCCGTTATTAAAGAGTCAGAAAACTTGAGATGGTTCACAGTGGGACAGGTGTTCTTCCCTTTGATTTTCTTAATGATGTTCCACACTTTTTTCTTGGAAGTTTTCGATGTCAGCCTGGAGCAGAAACTTCTCCAGGACCGACGTTTACCGATTTTAAAGTGTGTCTCGATTTGGCACGGAGTTTTTGATGGGCTCGAGCGTTGGACCCGAAGGTCGTTGGTATACCTGACGCTGAGCCCGTTTTCGAACTTTGGAAATTTGTTGGCAGTCTGAATCAAACCAGGGTGTTTTTGGCATTTGAAGTTTGTCGGAAAACACTGGAATACAGACTTTAGCACATTTAATCATAGTATTAGTCAGAGATTCTGCTGGGTCCGGACACTGAAGAAAATCAGTGTCCTGGAACTCCTTAGAAACAGTGGCTGCAAATAGATCCCAGTTTGCTTTCTTATAATTTAGATGCTGAGAGACAGAGACGTGTTCAGTTAATACAGGTTGTAGAAGGACAGGGAAATGGTCACTTCCGTGCAGATCGTCATGGACAGACCACTCATAGTCCAGGACCAGCGAGGGGTCACAGACCGACAAATCTAAACACGAAAGTGAACCTGTGGAAGAGTGGAGGTAAGTTGCAGATCCGTCGTTCAGAAAAACACAAATCCAAGTCTGAAAGGACATCCTCAATCAGCAGACCTCTGGGTGACGTACCAGCACTACCCCAAAGAGGATTGTGACCGTTAAAGTCACCCAACAGCAAAAAAGGTCGAGGAAGTTCTCCTATCAGACTGACAAGGTCCTGACGACAAACCGGGACAGAAGGTGGGAGATAAAGAGAACAGATTGTCACAGTCTTGTGGAAGGTGACTCTCGCAGCTACAGCCTGAAGGGAGGTAGACAGAGCGACAGGACTATACAGCAGAGTTTTGTGTATGAGAAGGGCAACACCGCCCGACAGTCCTAACGTAGATGGTTGTGCAGGTTTTGAAAGAATATTAAAGCCAGAAAGAGTAAAGGTCTTCTGGCTTGAATTTGAGTTTCCTGAAGAGCCACGACGGAAGGTTTTAGAGATTGACACAGAAGCTGCAGCTCCTCAAAGTTTGAATTTAGACCACGGATATTCCAATGGAATATTGTACTATCCATGGTGCAGAGGCGAAAAGGAGAGAAATCAGGTCATCTCCTCTTCAACGTCCGCTTCCAATGGAGTGAATTTATTTTGCAATTTGACTGGACTATGTTGGTCTTCAGACCTGCTGGCAGACTTGCCAACAGGTGAAGGTGGTCTGGATTTGGGAGACGGTGGAGGCTTCTTTCTCATCTCCACCATTTCCACACTGGGTTGAACTCCCTTGCCCGCACGGGCACTGGACAGAGGAGTTTGAGGTCGGGTGCTGGTTTTTTAATCTGCCCAGCAGCAGATGTTGTAGACTGCTGGGCAGTCTGAGGGGTGGCGGTTTTTTTGCCTCCACCAGGGGCATTCAATTTGGGTTGGAAGGTGGTGGACTTGCTACCACCAGAACTGACAGATCTTACTTGCAATGTCTTCGAAAACATGAATTCATCAGTCTGGCAGCAGACTGACCGAGTAGGAACTATGGGAGCTTTCTTGACAGCCGAAGCATAGGAAGAAGCTGTCGGCGTCTGACTGCCCACAACCTGTTTCCGGGCTTCAAAAAACGAGATCTTTTCCGTTTTGACGCGTTGAATGGCAGATTCTTGAATCCAAAGAGGACAGTTTCGTGAAGAGGAGGGATGGTCGCCACCGCAGTTAGCACAATGGGCCGGATCTTTGCACGGCCCATCATGGGTTGCCTTGCAGCAAATACCACACACCTCCTTCCCAGAACAGCGGTCCCTGACATGGCCAAACCTCTGGCACCTGAAGCACCTCAACGGGGACGGCACGTACAGCTGAACATGAACATTAAGGTAGCCGACTTTGATGACCGGAGGCAGCACAGGGTTGCAGAAGGTCAAAAAGAGGGTGTTGGTGGCCACTCTCTCTGAACCTTTCTTTATCGTCACCCTGCGCACCTCCGTCACACCCTGGGACGCCAGCTCCGTCTTAATTTCTGCCTCTGAAACACCAGATAAATCCCGGCAACGAATCACGCCTTTCGATGAATTTAATTGTTTGTGGGGAGTTACCCTGATCTCCCTGTCCACAAGTTTTGTTGCTTTCTGCAGCTGTTCAGATTGTTTTTGTGATTTGCTTTGAATGAGAAATGAGCCATTCCTCAACCTCTTGATGGACCGAGGGTCACCTGCTATACCTTGAAAACCCTTTTGAATGGCAAACGGGCTCAGAGCTGAAAGGGTCTTTCCTGCTCCGTCCCCTCCATCACGAGCCAGGAAGCCCAAAAACCTGTCTTCTGTCGAACTTCGGTATCGGAGTCACTATCTGTTTGACAATCCCCTGAAATAGGGGATGCTGCCTTCCTCTTCCTTTTGGGGGAATGTTTTTTAAAGAAGTCATATTTAGTTTATTGTGATTCATCTCCCCCTTACCCACCCACCTTGGAGTCCAACTAAGGGGCCAGGGCCAAGAAACCAATGTCTTGACCCCTTCCAGGCTTCGGGGGAGATATACGACAAACAGAACACTACTACCCCTATCCCCCCTGATCATGCTCAACTCCCGGGGACAGAGAGCTGAGCACTGCAGGGTTCACTTGGCCAGCAGGGGAACTGCCTGTCTTGACCCAGCCCCAAGAAGGGGAGCCGATTAGTACACCCGGGCCAAAGTGTACTCCCTGTCTAGGAGAGGTCCGAGCCAAAGTGATGTGTTGAGAGCGCTGGCTCTCTCAACCACCAGGATCTCATTCCCCTCCGACACAGGTCGCACCGCACGGCAAACGCGGCGGATCTTAAGGAGACCACAGAGAGAAAAGGAGTGTGTAAAAGAAGACTTGAAGGGGAGACGAAGATAGAAAAGGGCCAAATAAGGGAGGCAGAAAACAAGAAAAGGAGAAAGGCGGTTACTCTTAGTCAGGATCCTCACCCTTAGCCTATCTGACATGGGAAACCCTACCAGGGGCATCAACTTCTTACCACGTTTCGCTTAGGCCATACAGCATCTTCACCTCTCAGGCCTACAAGCAGTGTGAAAAAACCAGCCTATCTCCCAAGTATTGATGCCCCCGTCAGCATAGCCTAAAGGATCACTGGACCACGCAAACCCTCCGACCACGACAAGGTCGCAACCCCCCGGAGGGATTTACCACAGAATAGTCACAGTCTTCTATAGATTTTGTATGCACTTATTTCAACTTTTAGTATAGGACTGTCAAAGTCTGCTGAAGATTTCCCGTATCCACATTTCAACGTTCATTTCAGGAAGATCAAATTCCCATGCCCATATTTTAATACAGTACTGTCAAAGTTTAATATAGATTTCCTATGCCCTAATCACAATGTATTAGCAAGGTATGAATAAGAACTGTCCTTCAAAGAAGAAATGTCAAATACTATTCATGAACATGTCCAGTACCTGTTTGATTTCCACTGGAGGTTGTTGAACAGCGTCAGAGGATCTTCCACACAGTCCAAGGACACTGGCAATGTTGGCAGAGGGCTGTAACACACACACACACACATATATATATATACATACACACACACACACACCATTAAGATAAAGTACCCAGTTCAAGTACACCAAAACAATCCCACAGTCACCACACACACACACAAAATCCAACATCAATGTGAACACACACAAACTCACACAATCATAGTTACATCACTGCCATCCCTTGGGAAAAAAAACAACAAAGTCTGGAGAGGGAAAAACGGTTGAAGTGGATGGGTTGGGAGGGAGGAAGACAGGAAGATCTGGGGACAGTGGGGCAGAGGGAAGACCACTTCCCTTCTGAGATCATGGTATTGGACGAAGGCAGTCAACCGACACTAGCACCGTCTGATGAAAGGGATAAAGCTCTGTATATCTGCATAGAGATGACTGCACTCACATTACTGTATATCTGCATAGAGATGACTGCACTCACATTACAATATATACCTCGACTACAAACCAATGCTGGTTCTGTTTTTTCTTTGTTTTTGGTTTGTTTGTTTCTTTTCTTTCTTTTCCTTTCTCCCATTTTTGCTCTTTTTTCTGAATCAGTAAAATATTGAAGAAAACAGTAATTTCATTCTGAGATCCAATATGTTGCAGTAGGCAGTTAAATCATCACACACTGATTATACAAAAGTATATTTTATTTAGACTTGACCATCTCATCTGTCAAATTATTTTTCAGACGGGTGGAAGTGGAGCAGGAAGGGAAGGGTAGAGATGGGGTGATGTGGGAATGGAATAAAAAAAAAATTTTAAGCCACAAGCCACCCAACTAGCGGTCAGATCAAATAAACTAGTACACTATTTTCCATGACACAAGGCTCACCAGATCACTCTGAAGCAGGAGCAGCACTTCATTGACGTTGTTCTTCATCAACTCCTTGCACTGGAATTAAAAAGAAATAATCAGGTAAAAACTAGCAATTACGCACCAGTGCAAATGAACACTCATGCATGTTTACAGATACTAACACTCGCTTGTACAAACACTCACATGCTCTACACACACACACACACACACACACACACACAGGGTCATCAGTGAAATAAAGCTTAAATGCCTTGACAAGTGAGATCATCAATTCTTACTTGCTAGGTCCTTGTACCATGCCCAGCCAAGCAAAAAATCTTTTTCAAAGGTAACACACACTTGCGGTAGTATCAATCACATTCAGCATCTCTATCACGCTACAGGCCCCAGCAGAAAATGATGAGAGTCCGACTTTAGCGATGAGATGCCAGGAGGGAATTTTTACCACAGTTTTTAATCATTGTTGATCTACGCTTAAACAAAAATCTGTTACATAATATTGCATACTGTAATGAAATATTAAGTTACATTCCACCAACATCAAATCATTTAATGCAAATTCTACCAAGAAGTACCGGAAATATCAATAAATGTCTGACTAAATAAAGAACTAAAACAGACCAGTTTTCTTAAAAGACGGCAAAGAAATTCCACAAAAGTTTATCAGTGTGCTGAACTGACAAAGTGAGACAGTATAAGAGTAGCAAAATCTTTCCTGTTTAAACAAGAACATATCTTCACAAACACATTTTCAAATACCCCAGCATCACATAAATCAAGACTTTTTCATTCAGTGAATTTGAATCTAAGTAAAAAGATATGAAAATACACTCACCACTGAACGCTTTTCAGTCGTCATTTTTGTGCAGCTTTCGGCCATTTTTTCAAGCAGATTCGGCTGTAAAATACACAATTCAATAACATGCATTTTGATTGCACATATCCATATTTTTCTATCTGCATTCATATCTAAGAAGAAAAGACCGAGGCAGAAGTGAGGGTGGGAAAATGGGCACTGAGGGGAGGACGGAGGAGGACAGAAAACACTAGCTTTGCATAGACATACAACTTCGCCTATCACTTCCATGACAAATAATGCAGAGTTTACCCATTAGATTAATCAAAGGATTCCTTTGGATTTGACATCAATACTCAAAAACACAACATTAATGATCCACATCACAATGCCAAACCGCAGTATGTGTCTGCTTCAAAAACACCTTGGTCAGCAAGACACTCCTTGTTCATTGTCTTCACATCCACTATAAACCTTTAACCTGTTCAGAACATGAAACAATGTTTCCTGAAAGCAACAACAACCCAGTGAGACGTGAATCCGTTTTGTTTCAAATTCCAATTTCTTGCCTTTCCAAAGCAAATGGAAAGGATATATGAACACTTTCATCGACAGCTGCACAAATTTCTTCTCTTACAGCAAATGGTTCACAAATTCATAAATATGTGATGTTACTTTTTTCCCCCTGATGAATACTCAAGTGCAGCAAAGCCACATACACACACACACACACACACACACACACGTGCGCGTGCGCATGCACACACACACGCTACAAACTTATACCCAAGCAGCAGCTTTGTTCATACAGTGCTGGGTCAATACAACTAATCAGACAGACACAGAGGTTCCGTTAGACCGGCATATGCCGGTTTTTACCGTAAATATTTGCCTTGTACCGAAAAAAATAAAAGCCGCCGGTACCGTGTACCGGCAGAACATCTGAGCGCTTTGACTCTCCTCTATCCCTGCACTGTCTGTCTCTCCGCCTCAGCGGTAGCGGACATTTTTTCCGGAGTTTGCTAAGTTGGCCAGCATCGGACTTGTGATACCTGTCACAAGTGTGCCAGCAGAACGAGGGTTCAGTCTCCAGAATAGAATAAAAACTGCAAAAAGAAGCAGTCTGTCAGAAAACCGGGTGAACAGACTGATGCTGCTGTCATCAGAAGCACTTTCGCTTGATCAGTTTCCTTTTGCCCGGGCTGCCGAAATTTTCAACGGCATGCGGGAACGCCGCAAATAGATCCGTTTCCTTCGAGCATGACTACTGATTTGTGTGTGTGTGTGGTGTGACAGTGTGTATTCGCGTGTTTGCTGTTTTTTTTCCCCCCTTCTTTTTATCTTGTGACCTTCGTACAGTCGTCCTTCATTGTGCATATCACAAGTTTGTGTCGCTTATTCTTGACTTCTCACAATACAAAACTGTAACTGTTCACTGGTCATCAATATCTTGAGTGCACGGACTCTGTAAGTCTGTTGATCAGTAGAGACATATGGATTGTGTGCGTGTCATGCTGACAGTCTGACCCTGGATTGAACTTGCGGTAATCCCCGACCCAGTTTTCAATTGACTGTCGCTGTTTTCAACATCACTTTGAGTAACTGCATGGTTCGATGACGAACACTGACGGAATTCTTTCGCACGTGTGGATAGGTAAGTGAGAAGTTTGTTAAGTTTGTTTTGTTGTTTGTTTGTTTTTTCTTTCAAGTTACGTTTTGGTTGGTTGGTTTGGTTTTGTTTTGTTTTGCTTTTTGTTTTCATTTATGATTTTTTTGCATGTTACTCTCTCTCCGTCGACTTTTCTGTTGAGTTCAGTTGACTGAAGGCTGTCACTGACAAGCCTGTTACGTGCTATCCGTGCCGGTAGGCCGCTCGCTATCGCCCGTTCGCGTGACCCAGAATCGCGGTTGAGTGTGTAGTGCATGGCAGGCAGCCAAGCGCGGTACCGGCTGATTTAAGACTTGTACCGGAAATTTTTGTTGTTGTCGGTACCAAGTACTGGCAAAGTCTATAGTCTAGCGGAACCTCTGAGACATGCACACACATACATACACACTGGTTATACATGCACAGAACAGGACTACAAAGTCTGAAACTGAAAGACAGAGACCACTGAAGCAAAACTGCTGTAACTTACCCCATGGCGGACATCATCAAGGGTCTGGATTACATCAAAGCAGCCTTCAGTCTGAAAACCACCAACAAACATGAAAGTCAGCGGACCTTTACACTGGTGGCAAAGACCTCACAGCACATCATCAGAACACTGAGCAGAGACAATGAACCAGTGAATCTTGTGGTTCACACAAAACAGTTTACACATCAAACTTTTCTCAAAAGAATGTGCATGTATCTTTGTATTTCATAAATTAAAATGTAACATGAACAAGTCAACACACAAACTGAAACAGCATACAACAGAGTGCAGTTTGCCAAGAAGACTGAATCATTCATATCATGACATGATTTTGACTTGTTCTGCTTTAATTGATACACATCATAAAACAAACAAGTTGTTTTGTTCACAATATGGTGGCAGTGCTCTGCAGAAAACACTGGAACAAAGTAAAGAGGCTGTGCTGAACCAGTAACTGTTTCGCAAAACATTTCTTCATACAGACAACGTTGTAAAGAACAGCAAAAAGTCTACTCCCTGATAATCGTCAGGCTGCTCCTTCTTCCCCCCCCCCCCCCCCCCCCCCCCCCCCCTGCCCACTCTCTTTCTTGCACACACACACGCATATCCACCCACATCTATCAGAATAAACAACTTTCTCTCTCTCTCTCTCTTGCTCGCTCTCTCGCACACTTATGCTGAAGGCACGCACGCACACACACACACACACACACACACACAAAACATCTCTCAGAACATGCAACTAACCGAGCCAGTCAGTCCCTGAAGCTGATTCTTCCAGACAGTGGCCATGCAGTGCTGCATGGTCTTGCATTCTCTGGCATGATCCACATGGCTGCACCAGTAGGATGGTCCATATGTGCACTTCCTGCTTCCAAGCAGCGCACACTGGCCTAAACACCAAAGAGAAAGAAACAATTACAGCTTTCTTATGTGATGTAGATCACAGCCACAGCAACAAAACAACAAAATCATAGCCATAGCAACAACAACAAAAAAACACCACCAAAAACACCAATGAGTCAGATAAACAATTACAATTTTCTTATGCGATATAGATCATAGCCATAGCAACAAACAAACAAAAAGTTGTAAGAAATTTTGTTTGAGCTGTGTGCACTGTGCTGTCATTTCCGCTAGGCAATTTGGTGTCGTAAGCAGCATTTGTTTGATGCAACAGGCCTGTAAATATTTCACCACAGGAGCAAGAGTTATCCTGCTTGTTATTATTTTTTTTCAGTTTACTGAACATGCCCACACTGTCAACCGAACAAAAATACAAAACAGTCCTTCAAGGTGTGGTGAAGCTGACAACGCTAGTCATAAACCTGTAGTGCATTACAGACCACTTCGATTCATAGCAGTTCCGGGGCAGGTTGTTGCCCGTGTGTTGGCACAGCCTGAGCATAATCCACGACAGTCTCCCAGATCTTTTCTAGACCCAATACTAGAGTAAAGAGGAAAATGTAGTCTTTCATTTTATGCAGTGACGTGCAGACTCAAGACAGTATTAATAAAAAGGCTTTAAGGCCATACAAAGACACCAGAATAGACATTTATTTATTCTATTCAATTAACAAACAAAAAAAGGAAAAAAAAAGGAAAAGACCAAATGACAATGGTACAACTTGTAGGTAGGCCAGCTCTAACTAAAAGGTAATATGGTTTCCCCAGCTGATGAAAGCATACTATTTTTAAAAAAACAACAACAACACAGAATCATGACCCAAAAACAAACAACAACAACAGAATCTTTTAACTGCCTATCTGAAATATCAAAGAGTAAGAGGTGAAGTGGTACGCATTCAAAAATCTGCATGATTAAAATGTCAAAACCACTAACAATCTGTTAACATTGATCAAATAAATAACTTTCTTGACGGCTCTTTAAATTTTAATCAAAAAAAAAAATTATAATTCACTTACCTGAACATTTCTTTTTCTTTCTTGCTTTCCTTTTTGCTCACAAGTAAATCAAACTTTGATTGGTATAATGACAAAACCATGTTATCAGATATATTCAAAACTTTGTATGATTTGGATGGTGTCAAAACCATTAAAAATCTGTTTGCATTGATAAAATCACTACCTTACGTCCAGAAGGCTCTCTATGAACAAATCTTTGACAAAACTCCCTTACCTTATTTCCGTTCAGGTTTTCTTGTTTGGTTGGTTGGTTGGTTGGGTTGGGTTGATTTGGTTTGATTTGTTTGTTTTTTGCTGACAGACTATCTAATTTTTGGAATCATTACCAATTTCCATAGTTACAACAGGAATACTTTTATAATTCTTATTACCAAAGAAGACAGAAGAAACTTTTGTGGCAGCTTGACTGAATCTTCAAAAAAAGAGCACCCCGTATTTCCCCTTTCCCTTAATGGTTTGGCCCTGAACTTCCTGTTATGAACGCAGCTGCTGTCTTTCAGAAAGGCTTTTTTGTTGTTGTTTTCTTTCACTGCAGCTTCTGTGGCCGAGTTCTGGATGGTAGGATGCCTCAACACGAAGCCGTCTTGTGATGGATGTCTTGAAGTTATCCCACATGGATATCAGTATCACTATCAGTCAGCTGTGTCCAAGTTATCCCACATGGATATCAGTATCACTATCAGTCAGCTGTGTCTTTAAGTTATCCCACATGGATATCAGTATCACTATCAGTCAGCTGCTGTGTGTAACACAGACCAAGTGTTTGCATGGCGTGCTAAATTTACACTTTCTGTCTCTTTGGTGCAGGCTCACTGTCGCTTAGCTCCCGGGGCACATATAACTGTCAAAGTCAGGGGTATTGTTCCAACAGCAAATCAAACCCTTACCATTTTCATCTGATTTTGCTTAGCAAGCTCTGTGAGGGACTAGCCAGCAGGCTGACCAGCTTTGAGCAAGCACAGCATACCACAGAACAAGCAGTCAGTCCACTGACAGCAGCCTGACCTACAGCATGCATCCCTGTTCTAGGCTGGGAAATGCAAGTCTTGTCACGTTTATTTGTTCCTCCACAACCAGACACAGCTGGAACTCTTTTCAGTTGCTTCAGTCATTGCCTGCGGGACTCTAGTCCTCTTCTGTCCAAAAATCAAAAGCTGCCAGTGTACAACGAAATCATGGGCAGAGGAGCCCTCAAACCCACTTCCTCCAACCTGCCTATTGCAATGACTTTGGTTTTGAAGCCAGATTTCATCAAGATGCAGAAAAGACTGGCAATAGTCACATTTTCTTTCACATCAATTGATTATCTTCTCCTATGGGGGAAACATAACATAGCCTTCTTTAGCGTATATGCCATCATGGTATTTTGTGACAGACAAAGGAAGGAACAGGAAGGGCAAGCGTGTAGGAAACTATTAAAACTTAAAGGTAAACAGGTCTCTGGTGATGTTTCTTACAAATTTCTCTCTCTCTCTCTCTCTCTCACACACACACACACACACACACACACACACACACACACACACACACACACACACACACACCAAGGTCATCTTGAAAGCAGCTGTGCCTGTGAGCTGTACAGATTCAGCAGACCTCATTAATAGATACCAAAATTAATGCCCCCTCTAAAACTAAAGCACGCATGGCTTAACACAGCTGTCCTTTTCACTTGGGAAGATGAAATACAAATTAATAAGTTACATAAGTTAGCTGCTTCATCTAGCGTCAGTTTCAGACCAAAGAAATCATGAAGCCTCTCCCAGAAGAAAGGAAAAATACATTCACTTTGGACATCCAAGCCAACCGACGGTGACAGAAGAACCAGTCAAGAAACTAAGAAGGAGGTACTGTGACTCCTTGGAAAACTATAGGGGGAAAGAATCTAAGCAAATAAAACAGAGAAGAAAGCCGAAAGATAACAGACCAAAATGGCCTCCCTGGCAAATAAAATGTCTGGTGCCGGCTGCCCACGCTCAACTCCTCTGACCTCTGCTGATAAATAATATCACGATATCATGAACAGAGGCTGAAATCAAATACCCAAGGAAGTGGCCTTATGCCCTACTGCCCCTGAAACACATCCTCAGGGTGTACAAAGTGGCAAAAGAAGATTACTCAACAGTGAACCATGCTTGTGGACTCAAGAGATAAGTCCAGTCCAAGCTTAGAATAAGCAGAAAATTTAAATAAACCAAAAAATAAACAAATAAAAAGAGGCATTAAATGTGCCAAAAGTTAACCTCAAGGTCAGAAAAACAAAGAGATACAAACTAGCAAACAAAAGCAGAGATTAGCGGAAATGAAGTGGTTGTCAGAGGCTGAAGAGAAAACAAAACAAGACTTGCTTAGTTTCAAAGTGAGGTGACTGCAGGCAGAAATCAAAATGAATCTTAAAGGGAAATTATCATTATTCTGCTGGACAAAAGGTACAAACAAATTACAAGGCAAAGAGAGACATGGTAATACAGTAGTTTGGTAGAGCAGAAGGTGACAAGAAAACAGGGATGGCAGTCTAACGAGGCAATCAGGGGCAATGGCTGTCTTGGTAAAACACTCCAAAGATGTCTCCCTCTCAGCCAGAAAGAAATATATATTTGGCTCCTCCTAGTCCTGGGATCAGCTTCATTCTTGATCTCAGACCTGCCACAATCTCCTGCCATAAATTCAATCCTGTAAAGTCAGGACAAACAATGGAACATCTGCCAGGTTCACAGTGACAAAAAAAAAGAGTATTCAAGGACTTTTTCAAGGAATTTTACTCTAAAATTCAAGGACTGTAATACAGTTAAATAAAAGCCTTTATCTAGGCATACTGCGGTTGCTTCATACACTCAACGTCACTTCAACACAAACCGGTGAGCTGCAGATGACAGAAAGGTGGATAATTTCACAGATCACAAAGTGAGTTTGATTTTTTTTCCATATATATACATTAACTTTCACTTTTTCAGTAAGCGGTTATGTTTTTCTCCTCAAAATAAATTGTTCTATCACAATCTTGATTTTCAAGCACTTTCAAGCACCCTAAGGTATTCAGGAGCACAAGTCCAAATTTAAAAAAACGTTTAATCCTTGAAAAAGAGTCCTAAAATTTTTAGGACTTTCAAGGAATTGTATGAATCCTGCATGTCCAGAGTTCAAGTGATGCAGCACCAACCAGAGAAGGACCATACGGAGACAACTAAGAGTTTGAACTTAAAGACATCATACTAATGCAGTCAGCAATGCCAGGGAAAATATTATCCAACCTGAAGCTCCAGTGACATTCTACCAAGCAGAGGGCCAAATATCGTGGACATGAATGACTGTCACATCAATTCACCAGGTCTTAACAGCTGTGATGTCATGAGCTTTGATGCAGGATCTACTAGATGGAGTGAATGCAGTATACATTCCAGAAGAGGAAAATCTTCCAGTGATCATCAGGTCATCATATGACAGCACAGTGGAGCAAGCTTACGTCAGCAACTACGAGTTGTATGCCATTCAAGCCGGCAGTAGGTTCATCTCAAGAAACAGCTCTTGATTTCTGGTAAAAAAAAAAAAGAGGACCAGAACCCCATCTATGGCAATAGCAGACACAGCAGAAATGTGTTCCAGCTTAATCTGGTTGAGGAAGAACAACAGTGACCTTCATACACTGATACAGACATAAGGTTTATCGCAGTTCCCAATTTTGAACAGGTATTCAATAGCCATGTGGGTAAGAAACCGTCAACAACAATTAAAAAAAAGAATGCACAGCTCGAATCATTCAACCATCCTGGGAACACAGATTCAAATCCCTTAGCATCAAAAACATTTCTGACACTTTTGAGTTTGACAGCTGCGATGCAGCCCGGTCCTCTTTGAACGTAAGGGGTTCTGGGCTAAGCGCTTGTCTGGGGTGGAGGCTTTTGGCAGGTTGATCTGAGGAATGCTGTCGACTTTCTGCTGTCGGGCTCTCCCTTTCACTAGTTTCTTCCTTCCGAGTCCAGGCGATTTTAACATTCCAAAGTCTGAGTCAACGAGTTGATGTTGCTTGCTAATAAAATAATAACTAGAAACAGAAAGAGCACTGCGAACTGCAAACACTTGAACAAAAATAATAACAGATAGTTAGCGGCACCTGTCTAAGCCATAGGCCCCCTTCTTGTCCAGCAATTTATTTGAAGTCAACTTTGGGGCCAGCCCATGGGTATGCCTTGTTCCATCTTCACTCATTAGAAGTTAGCTAGAAATTGTCTCGTTTCCATGCATATGTACTGGACCAATCTTCGTCCTAAATGCTGGCCCTGTTTGATGATATTCCAAATGGAGCCAAGTCACAAAGGGCTTTCATGGCAATTTCGCAAGTTCAATGTCACCTGTTCTGTTTGACTTCGTGTCAGTGCAGTTAATGAACACTGAATAACTTTCTAATAACGGCAGGTGACGTCGTCACTTCCAATCAACCAAATGTCGATAGCACAGCTTCAAAGCGATCAAGCATTGTCCACTCACCCGTTTGTGAGTATACGCCCTGTCAGACAGGAAGGCCTACACGGTACGGTCTCACTCGTTCCATTGGTCGTAGTCACACTAGCAAAACGACACAGGCCTGTTCCTTTTACGGATTCGGCCTGTGAACCAGTGGCCTAACAGTTTCCTTCACCTGGACTGTATCAGCATGACAGTGCTGCCTTGACGAAACTGAACATCACTGTCCCAAACCACACACACACACACACACACACGTGTACACACACACGTGTACACACACACACACACACACACACACACACCACACACACACACACACACACACACCACACACACACATACGAACGTGTGCGCGTACGTTCGCTCGCTCTTACCCACACACATATACACATGTGTGCATGTGCACGTCCACACCGACACACGCGTGCACATACATGCATACACATAAGCGCACAAATGCACACACACACGCACATACGCACACGCCCACATGATGATGATGATGAAAATTATAGCTTTTGTTTTTGTCGATGTTAAAAGTAAAATATAATTTTAAAAAAACTGTAATCAATAGCAAAACAGTTGATTTTATTTATTGCTTTTTATTGTTTCTGATTTGTCATGGCAACACGCAACAGTTTTGTAAGCACTACCATGTACAAAGAAAAAAAAAACGTAACAAAACAAAACTTTGTTTAATTTAATGTGCCTGAACTCAGAGTTCAACAGAACGTGACTAGTACTACAGTACTCTGAGCATTTCCACCAGATTCCAACATCATTTTGTCGATGTTCCCACGGTGTTTTCCTAAGATCATCTCACCAACTGAAAAGAACTGAGTTAAGGACTGCAATAAAATCATTTTGGATTGAAGAGAAGAAAAGGCATGAAATGATGATAATGGTGACAGTACTTGTTGTTTCGGTCAGCAAATCAAAAATAAAATGGAATGAAAGAACAGTCATGACAAAACTAAAAGAAAGATTTTATTTGTTTACTTCTTTCGTTCATCTGTTTGCATTTGTTGTTTCGATGATAAGTTGCATGGTTTCTTTACAATGTCTATGTAGAACTAAACTGCAGAATAACACCATAGTAAAGAAGGTTACAATAAGTGTCACCAAACATGCACTTTCAAGTTCAATATTCATTATTTCTGTACATGAATCATACTGGCAACATATACTTAATCAGAATCAAAAGCAACGTGACAACAAATTGCCCCCGGCTGTCTTACAACACCCATGGAAAGAAGTACTGACAACAAATTGCCCCCGGCTGTCTTACAACACCCATGGAAAGAAGTACTGACAACAAATTGCCCCCCAGCTGTCTTACAACACCCATGGAAAGAAGTACTGACAACAAATTGCCCCCAGGCAGTCTTACAACACCCATCGAAAGAAGTACTGAATCTAAAGTGCATCCAGCACGGGCGCCAACGCGTCACGTGCCACTCGGGAAAAGGTGCATATGGCTGATCGCGCGCTTTTGATAAAAACACATGGCGTATTGACATGGGCCACCTGACCTTGTCAACATTGAATATATCGACCTTTAGGTACAGCTTATGACGCCACGCAGCCTACGTAGCCAACTATGACGCCTACTATGACGCCACGTAGCCTACTATGACGCCTACTATGACGCCACGTAGCCTATGCAGCCTACTATGACGCCTACTCTGACGTCTACTGTGACGACACGTGGCTAGCTACTCCCCACTGAATGCATGTGAGCCTTCACCGACGTCATCTTATCAGACTGCCCCTGGCATTTGTCACATTCTGAGACATATTGCCCGATGTCGTGTTTCACAGGTGACCAAAAGTAAGCTGCTGCTACTTTAGATAGGATTCATCACGTTCACAGTGACCTCCCAAAACACAGCAGGGCCTAACCATGGCATACTTTGGCGATTCGCACACCGTCGTCCTCTCTGATCTGTATAGATTGTTTAGGTTTGTTTTTAATGTTTACTACTGCTACTGAATCTTTGAAAAAGTAGTGTGCTGCTTTTCTTTCTGTCACTTGTGTGTGTGTGTGTGTGTTGTGTGGTGTGTGTGTGTGTGTGTGTGTGTGTGTGTGTGTGTTTAGAACATTCCTCTGGATGTGCCTGGCGGGAAACATGCATCAAAGCTTCGTAAATCTTCTTCTTCTTCTTCTTCCTAAAATACTGGTTCACTCAAAAACGAGTATGTCACCAGTGCGCATGTTAAAAAGTAAAATAAAATAACATAAAATAGTGCGACTCAGTCTGTTGGCCTCTGGAGCAAATTTGGCAACAAGGGGTCGCACTCGATATTCAAAAAGTTAAAAGCAATGGCCAGATTCAGGCCCAGGTAACCATAAAATATCTGGGAAGTTAAAATAGAAAATCGTCAATATGCAGATCTCAAAACTGTCGTATCAATGTGCTTTTTGAATGAGATTGCATTTGTGGCGATCTTGATGGCACCCAGCAGTGAGTTCCACAGACGTACAGAACTAGGATAAAATGAATGTAAGTGGCTGTCAATATTTGATGCAGGTATGGTATAACATTGACTGCCACACCTGGTGCTACTTTTATTCAATACTAGTTGTTCCATTGGAATATCAATTAGTTTAGCTCTGCCTTTGAAGAAGATATTAAGTTTGATAAAAGCTCTTCTCTCTTCTAAGGGTTTCCATTCTAATTTCCTCATGTTCTTCCTAGTATTCCCCTTTTCTCTGATATGGTTCCCTGTTACGAACCGTCCTGCTCTCTTCTAAATGAATGCTCAAGTCGATTTACTGACTGAGCCTTGCAGTTTCGGGTATGTATTCCCCTTCTACTAAACTCTTGGTGGATGAAGTTAACTACATTTACTCTAGCATGTTGTCGGTGACGATGGTGAACTGCAAATCGGTCAGACAGACAAGATGTTTGCAGCTTAGTAAGCTGTGAAAACTGACTTTTCAAGTTTCAGCGTCTGACACATAACATACAAACAAAAAAATATTATTAACCTGGAAACTTTAACGTCATGTAGGCCAAACTAAGCGTCAAAGCACATGAGGTTCCGAGATGTTTGTTTTGTCTGGCCGGAATGTCATTACTCCATTAAATTTGGGCAACTCTGAATATCATTGTGTCAGACTTTTGTTGGAACATTCTCAGGCTAAATGCCTTGACGTGCACAGGCTGCATGTGTTCATGTGACCACACAGGTGTGTGATTTGCGGAACATGCGTTTTTTTTTTTTTCTGTGAGGATCTTTTCCGGCTGATAAGAAAGGGGTCGGCTCCAGAAGGGGACAATGCAGGTGGAGGAAACAGTTTGTGCGTGCCGCACAGACCAAACCGCCCGACAAACAACACCGTAGGTGGCACGGGGACAGCAAAGGCTAGTCTGTACTGTCCAGTATGAAGGCGAGATAGACGGATGGAATGGGATTGGGGCAGATGGGAGTCGGGGGTGGGGTGGGGGATGGAGGTGGGGGTGGGGAGGACAATACTGGTTAGCCCATACTGTTCCGTGGAACAGCTCGAGAGGGGGTTGGACAATCTGAACGGTGACACCGCTTCTCTTCAATACAATCTTATATTTCTTCATTTGGATGGACTGATCCAAAAATACTGTCTGTTTTGTTTGTTTGTTTGTTTTGTATTAACCTTTGTTTGTTCCTTTATTTGGCGGCCTAGTAATTCTATTTTTGCTATAATCATTAATCAACACTATTGTCACGTACCAAGTCTTTGCTCTGCATTTCCTTCAGGTTGAAGAGATTTGGTCTGTGACGATTTTTTCTTCCCCCCCCCCCCCCCCCCCCCCCCCCCCCTGTCTCACCTCGCGTTCTCATACAAATATTTAAGAAAGGAAGATGGATTTGTAGAATACAGCTACGATCTTGTAAAAGATTCTTTGGTCTACAGGGAGCCAGTGAAGAGAACATAATAATCAAGTAATATGTTCAGATGTAGAGAACAGCATGGTTTTGGACTCGTTGAAAATTACTATTGAGACAGCACGAGGAGCAGACAAACCAATTATCGTGATGACAGAGCACCAATGTACAGACAAGAGTTTTGGTGGTGTCCTTAGAAAGGTGATGAAATGGAAGTAATGCACCGGAGTTCACGACAGCAATTCCGATAGATATTAGTCAACTGCCGTAGAAAGGAAACAGTCTGACCAGTTGTCACACCAAAGTTATGAATAGAAATAGAGAGAGCGGCAAGTCAATGAGATCGACAGAATGGGCGAATGTGGCTTTCAGTAAGATAATCCTCAGATAGCCGTGAGTATCGTTAAGGCTAGAAATAATCCAGCTTCTCGTCTGGTGGATCCCGTCCATCTGAATGAACCTTAGAAAGTCAACAGCCCATAATGTTTTTTCCTTTCATAATATATATATATATATATATATATATATATATATAATATATATATATATATATAGATCAGTATATTTAAAATGCCTAAAACAATTTTTTAAGTGCTCAATGCTCAACCCCTGATGACAGCGCAACACGCTCGAAACAAATTTGTAGATAGTTTTAAGATTCCTCTTTTAACTTGTTTTAACTATATATATATATATATATATATATATATATATATATATATATATATATATATATATATATATATATACTGACTTCCATAAAAAAACGCGAAAACAAAACAAGCTGAAGATTGGGGTGAATTTTATTGGTCACAATTGTACAGAGTGGAAGCGAGAATTCAACGTGATTTGATTCATTACACCGGTAATGTGTGAAAATGTCATCAGCAATATGTCTTTTGTGTGGAAAATCCAAGGTCACGTGACAAACCAGCTTGAAGTCCTAATACCGTGTGTGGCCACCATTTGCGTTGACAACTGCTTGACACCTGCGGCTCATTGAGTGGACCAGGTGGTTGATGCGTCCCCTTGGCACACCAGCCCACACATGGACGATGGCCTGGTGAAGTTGAGCCGCTGTTGCTGGTCGTGGACGCAGGAGGTCCAACCGTCTGCCAAGTTCATCCCAAAAATGTTCTATTGGGTTTAAATCGGGACTGAGGGCTGGCCAGGGCAGCACATTGACGTTGTTATGCTGAAGAAATTGCTGGGTGTCCCTGGCGGTGTGTGGTCTTGCATTGTCCTGTTGGAATGTCCAGTTTGGGTGTTGCACCAAAAAAGGATCGACATGGGTCTGAGCACCTGGTTGATGTAGCGCTGTGCATTGACACCCTGTCCGCGACCAGGACCAATGTTCTGAAAGATGACTGGTCCTAAGGCGTGGTTAATGCCAATTGCACCCCATATCATAACGTTCGGGCCTCCCCAGGGGTTCCGCTCTACCACACAGGAGTCAGCATAGCGTTCACCAGGTCGACGCCATATTCTGACACGACCGTCAGCCATGTCAATACAAAAACGGCTCTCATCTGAGAACAGTATGCGTCCCCACTGCTGCCTGCGCCAGTTGATTCGGGCTTGTGCCCACTGCAGCCTGTCCTGCCGGTGTCTTGGTGTCAGTACCGGACCTCTGTGAGGACGCCTACATGCCAGCCCGTTCTCCTGAAGACGCCGCCGCACAGTGTTGAGTCTGATTCGTTGCTGGAGATTCCCAGGCACCTGTCGAGCAGTGTTAGCGCCTGTTTGCCGTCTGTCCCGCAGATGGGTTCGAACAAGATGGCGATCCTCTCTTTGTGTGGTGACCCAAGGACGGCCTGGCCGGGGACGATCATCAGTGGTACCAGTGACTCGCATGCGGTGCTGCAGACGATAGATGGTTGAGATGTGGACGTTAAAGATGTTGGCGACCTGCCTGGCATCCACACCAGCCTCCAGATGGCCTAGGGCACGATTGCGTTCCTCTGCTCGTAGTCTTGGCATCTCTGTAGCGCTCAAACGGCAAGTCGTTACCTGGACCTTGTAGCGCGGCTTTATAAAGGCTGCATGCCTGCGTACTTGTCGCTGGTTAACTTTGCTCTGCATGGTGTGCACGTGCCTCACATGCAGCAACCAGTTTGCCATTTTTGTTGACCCTCCAATGCCGGGAATGATGTGTTGCTCACACAATTTTTTCACTGCACGTGAGTCTTGGACCCAAACAACTTGCCACAATGGTTCAATATTGTATATTCACCCCTTTTCACCCGAAAAATAGCCTTTAAAATTTTTCGCGTTTTTTATGAAGTCATATATATATATATATATATATATATATAATTTTTTTTTTTAAACTAAGGCTGAGAATAATCCGGTTTTCACTTTGACGAATTGCTTCTTATTGGAGCAGTCTAAACCACCACAGCGTTAAGAACAACTTGGCGAGTGTGGGTTCTGGTCAGAAAGCCGTTGCTCTAGCATCACTTTGGGTGTGATGAGGAGATGGGAATGGAATATTGAGTGGGCAGGCAGCCAGCTCTCTCTCTCTCCTCTCTCTCTCTCTCTCTCTCTCTCTCTCTCTCTCTCTCTCTCTCTCTCTCTCTCTTGCTCGTGACGATGGTAGATGCACTGATTACTATGGGGTGGTTGATACAGTTGGGAGGGAGCACGTGTCTTTTGCAATACATGCGTATTTGTACGCAGTGCCTTGCATGCTCTCTCCTCTCTCTCTCTCTCTCTCTCTCTCTCTCTCTCTCTCTCTCCTCCTCTCTCTCTCTCTCTCCTCTCTCTCTCTCTCTGTGTGTGTGTTCAGTTTTCTCTTCTTTCGTAAATACCCCCCCCCCTTTTTTTTTTTCAATCTTTCTTTTAACTATCCCCTTTCTGTCCATGTTGTTCTGTCTATCTTTGCAGTACACCTGTACATATTACTTTTGTCTGGGGTATATACTGCCATGCAGATTGTCTTATGCTCCCTTTGTAACACACTGAATCACCCCAATGCGTGCACACACGCACACATGCACTCACGCACGCGCGCACGCACACACACACACACACACACACACACACACACACACACACACACACACACACACACACACACACACACACACACACACACACACTTGCACATCCAGTGAGCCACAGACGCAGCCCCTATATTTGCACATTTTACACATTTTGTGTGTGTGTGTGTGTGTGTGTGTGTGTGTGTGTGTGTGTGTGTGTGTGTGTGTGTGTGTGTATGTGTGTGTTGTGATGACGTATTAGCAGAGATCGAGTCATATGACTTTTCATTCGCTCAGGAAAAATATCCCCTGTATGTGTGAACGCCTCCCTTTTAGACTGATGCTCGCATATCATTTGTGTCCATTACAGCGTAACACATACTCCAAGAGCTGTGTATGAACAGGTTTCTGAAGTGGAGAACGTCTCTCTCCTCTCTCTCTCTCTCTCTCTCTCTCTCTCTCTTCAAAGTCTTTTGTCTCCCTTTCTTTCTCCCTCCTCCCCCCCCCCCCCCTCGCTTCCACTCCCCTCACTATCCTCCCTCTCCTTTCCAAAATCTTCCCCTCACTTGTCGTCGTCGTCGTCGTGTGTGGTGGTGTGGTGTGGTGTGTGGTGTGTGTGTGTGTGTGTGTGTGTGTGTGTGTGTGTGTGTGTGTGTGTGTGTGTGCGAGTGCTTGCTTGCGTAGGATAGCCTTCCCCATGATCAGACCTTGGCTGACTACTGTACCCTACTGACCCTCCATCCCCCACCCCCCGCAACCCCCATTATCATATATATTTTAATTTCATGCACAATGCTGTCACACTTCGCCGTGCATTACATGTGATTGAAGAGGCACGTGCACAGCTCAGTTCTTGAACCGCCACCCGCCCCTGCCACACTTTGCCCCCTCCCCTCCTCCCCTCCCTCCCCCTGTGTTTTATTCCCCGCTCTTGTCCTCTGTTTCTGCACTGTGCTCATTTCTTCACTTGTGCCTTTCCTCATGGCCATTCTTCTACTGACAGCAGTCTGGGAGAGCATTGTTCTGGGCATCATCATGTCTTGTAGTTTTGGAAGAAGGCACACTTGTCGAATAATTTCTCTTCTGTGATATTGCGCTTCAGGTATTGTCATAGGGTATCGCAAAGCATCGTTTCATGGAGAGACCAACGTGTGCACAGCACTGTGTTTCAGGCAACGTGTTTCCTGTCTGGCTGGGCTGTGAAATGCTCGAGGCTGTAAACTGTGTGAGACTCGTAAGACAGGACATTTCTACAGCAAACGCTGTAGTGTGATTTAGGCCTAGTCCTTACATTGCAATTTGTTGTGTGTTTGTATTTTGGCTTTTAGTCTGTTAGCGCAAGCACGCACGCACACACACACACACACACACACACACACACACACACACACACACACACACACACACACACACACACACCTCCTCCACCACCACCATCAACATCACCGTCACCACCACCATGTTGTAACATCACGTTCGGCTCGTCATCTGCCTATGTTTATTCAAAACTTTCTAGCTGATCGGCAGTTCCAGGTGCGTATTAGCACCACGCTGTCTGACATCTATGGGCAGGAGTTGGGTGTACCTCAAGGGAGCATCCTTTCTCCTGCTCTTTTCTACATCAAAATCAACAACATTGTCAAGTCAGTAAACCAGGGTTCTGAGTCCTCTCTGTTTGTTGACGACTTCGCTCTGTACGCATTTGGAGCCTCTTACGCCAGCGTACAGCGTCGACTCCAGCTTTGTGTCAATAAAATTCAACAATGGGCCGAGGAAAACGGGTATACCTTTTCAAGACTCAGTCAATCCATTTCCAGAATTTTTGTCAGTTTTTTGCTGATCCTGAAATCCCTCGGGACAAGTCCACCATTCCAGCTGTGATAGAAGCCAAATTTCTGTGTGTTGTATTGATCAAAAACTGAACTTTAAAAGTCACATCCAACACTTAAAAACTGCTTGTCAGAAAACACTGAACATTCTGCGAGTTGTGGCACACACAGACTGGGGTGCTGACAAGAAAACTCTTTCCACCTTACAGGGCTCTGATCCGCTCCAAACTGGACTATGGGTGTGTAGTGTACGGTTCGGCCAGACCTACCTACCTGAAAAGTCTAGATCCTATCCACCATCAAGGTGTTTATAGCCTGTATGCTGAGGCAGGAGAACCATCCCTCTCAAATCATCGACTGAAATTTGCCTCGAACGACTGTCGGAGTCTCTCTTCTGAAGCTCAAAACCCTGCATATGACTGTGTTTTTCACCCCAAGTTCCAAAAGGAATTTGATGACCATCCCAGTTCTATTCCACCCTTGGGAATTCGTATTCTTCCCCATCTGAACAAAGCAGATATAGACCTGTGAGTAGTTTATGATTTTCCCAAGTTTCCTGATGACCCTCCATGGACTTTCTTTACTCCAGAGATCTGCGTTAATTTGGGCTTGAAATATTCCACTAGTTCCTTGGCATACAAGTCCCTTTTTGCTGAACTGTGTTATAAGTTTCCATCCTACAAAAGAGTTTTCACAGACGGTTCCAAATCTGAGGAGGGAGTTGCCTCTGCTGTGTTTTGTGAAGCAGACCCCCCTCAGAGATGTACCAAACCCATTCCAACAGACAGCTCCATCTACACTACTAAACTGACAGCCTTGGTCCTGGCTGTTCAATTGATCTGCAAATCAAAACATAAAGATTTCCTTATTCTGTCAGACTCTCTTTCTGCTTTGGAGGCCATTGCTGGCCGTAACCTCAAGCACCCTCAGCTGCTGATAGTTTTCGAACAGTGCACCTCTCTGAAATCTGATGAACACAACATAGTTTTGCTTGGGTTCCCAGCCATGTGGGCATTCGAGGCAACGAAGGTGGTTGATCAACTTGCCAAGAGTGCCACAAAAGAAAAATTGAGCAGGTTGTCTATTCCTCACACTGATCTCAAACCCACAACACTGGCTTACGTCAAAGACCTCTGGCAAAAGGAATGGAACTCGCAGATGGATAACAAACTCTTCAAAATCCGTCCAAACCTGAAAGACTATTTGCCATGTTCCAGAGGCGGCTGTAAAGTCGAAACAGTCTTGTGCCGCTTGCACACAGGCCACTCGTTTTATACCCATCCTTATCTTTTAAAAGGTGAATAAGCTCCGTGGTGCATTCCATGTCATGTTCCACTCACAGTGAAACATTCTTTTTGATTGTTGGGACTTGCACGATGTGAGACATAAACACTTTACAGTAGACTCCATGAAAACCTTGTTCAGAGATGTCCCACTTGATGTGGTCTTTGAGTTTCTGAAAGAGATTAACATTTTACCTCGGCTCTAAGATTTTACGGAAGAAAGATTTTAAACGCAGTTTCTAGTGCGGTTTTAAAAGATGCATTTTAAAAGAGACGTGGGATCTTTTTTATTTTTGATTTTTGGATGATGACTTGTGAGTTGATTTTAACGCGATGAAAGCCCTGATATGGCCCTTTGCGGTCGGCTGGGCTATAAGCAACATTACCTTACCTTACCGTGCAGAGAACTGAATTAAAAGCCAGAACCAGAGACCTCAAGATCAAGCTCAATTAACATTGACCGTGTATAAAAGTAAACAACCCTGTGTGTTGGTTCACACAACAATTAGCCTAATTAGTTCCTTTACTTTACAATACATACCATACGCACATCCACACACATGCTACAAAACAACACATGCTACAGAACAACACATGCTACAGAACAACCCTGCTGCTATGCCTGCACATAATGAAAGAGAACGCCGATGGGAAAAAAAAAACAAACATCATCACAAAGAGAGAGAGAGAGAGAGAGAGAGAGAGAGAGAGAGAGACTCGCGTGTCGGCCGCACAGCGATCGTGCTCATGACTATGAAATGTTGCAAAGATACAACCGGTTTCTTTGTTCAGTGGGATGTGTGTAGAATTTGAAAGTCAAGATTAACGGGCATCCTGTTTGCCGGATGTTCACCAGGACAATTAGTGCAGTTGATCGACTTAGTGTACAGTGTGTGCGAGCCTCCGCACGTCCGGTGTCTCAAACCAAACTG
>CM031595.1:179550900-179590536 GCA_018398815.1 Conus ventricosus
ATTCCTCATTCAATTGTGACCCTAATTCACACACAAGAAAGCCTTTCCTTCTAATTCCCCCTAATTCCTCATTCAATTGTGACCCTAATTCACACACAAGAAAGCCTTTCCTTCTAATTCCCCCTAATTCCTCATTCAATTGTGACCCTAATTCACACACAAGAAAGCCTTTCCTTCTAATTCCCCTAATTCCTCATTCAATTGTGACCCTAATTCACACACAAGAAAGCCTTTCCTTCTAATTCCCCCTAATTCCTCATTCAATTGTGACCCTAATTCACACACAAGAAAGCCTTTCCTTCTAATTCCCCCTAATTCCTCATTCAATTGTGACCCTAATTCACACACAAGAAAGCCGAGCCTGGGTGGGCATAAACAAATGGTGCTGTTTTAAAAATAGAGCACTCAACAGGTTCCCATAGCTGTCAGTGAAGGATTGCATATTTATACTGCAACCTCGTCCTTCTCATGCTTTCTCTCTGATATGATATGAATACTTTATTATCTCAGAAGACGACAAATTAAAATAGGTGCATAATAAACAGTATCACAAGACAGCATACATAATACAAGAATCATCACAATCAAGTGGCCACATATAATTTACATGTACAGTCCAACACCCCCATCCTCCAACACACACACACACACACACACACACACACACACACACACACACACACACACACACACACACACACACACACGCGCGCGCGCGCGCGCGCGCGTGCGCGCGCATATACACACCATAATCATTTGAAAAAACCATACACATGCACACACACAAGCACACTCTTAGGCTTACATTCACAAGAACGTGCGCACACACACACACACACACACACACACACACACCACACACACACACACACACACACACACACACACAAGCATATTTTATATGCAAATACACATATATTCACACAAGCATCACACACACCCTATCCCCCCACCCCACACCCTCTCTCTCTCTCTCTCTCTTCCCGCCTCCCCCCCCCCCTCCACTCCCCCTCTCTCTCTCCCCCCCCCCCCTCTCTCTCTCTCTCTCCCACACCCTCACACCACTAAGCATGAAAAGTGGTACAAAAGACGTCATGAATTTAAAAGATGGATCGACCTGGGTATAAAAGTTTTTTTGTGCCCTAGATTTGACTCTAAGGGTCCTAAAACGACGTCCAGATGGTAAAAATGTCGTACTATTTTGCTAAAACATGGCTATCATCACAGGCAATCTTTCTTGCTTTCCTCTCCACTCGTCTGTCATGCAATTCTTGCATTCCAACTTGCTTCCTTCCAATCACTTTGCAACACACGTTCACCACATCATTCAATACTCGCTTGCTCTTCACACCCAAACTTCCATACCAGCACATGAAAGAAGCAGTGAGCAATGACTCAACACAACATCTGTAATAAGTTTGTAAGATCACAGGGTTAACACCAATATTTGGTAGTTTTTGCAAGCAGAATATTCTTGACTATGGATTTGAGTAACATTGTTATCAAAAACTAATTTATCATCGACAATCATTCCCGATATTTATATTCATGTCACTCGTTATCAACCGCTTCATCACCATATGACATAAGGTCTAGCACAGGTTCTGCGTTTTCTTCCGAGAATCGATTAAGATTTCTTTTTGTGTTTTTTTTGCACATTAAGATCAAGAAAGTTGTCTTTACACACCACGACAGAAGTATTTGAATTCGGTCAAATATTCTGAACCAGAGTTTGACATATCTAGAATCGCAGAATCACCAAATATTTGACGAGTGAGTTTACTCTGTGCCTCTCCATCATTAGTAATAGAACGTAAACAAAACGGGAGATCAAACCGTGCCTTGGGGTCACCAGTAAGGAAGTCGAGCGTTCAGAGGATAGTGCAGACTGAAAACGAACAGACAGTTCTATTGCCAGAAAAGACAATCCCATAAAGTAAGCTTTGGGTCACACCTCTAAGTCAAGGCAGTTCCTGGGGGAGCTAAGAGATTGCTGTAATATATTAAAGGCAAGAAAAATCTATAAAAAGAATAAACGCACAAAAGAACCGCCTCGCTCTCTCTCTCTCTCTCTCTCTCTAGTTCAGTAGACATTTATCTAGCACTTGGGGCGTAATATTATGGATTCACCTTAATATGTGTCTGATGGATGAATGAAAGGAACGAAGGGAAACAACTTTTCAGGACCAGTCTGCGGGTTTAATTTGAGAGCAGTGGTATGTGATAAGAACCCTGGGTGGGTATGCGGGTGCTCTTTTCCTAATTGGGTAGAAAGGGGGTCAATGCAAGCCAGAGAGGCATTAGGGCATGCAACGTGGCCGAACTGTCCACGGGGGGAGAGGGGGGCATTATGCAGTAGAGGGATGCATGTGCAGCCTGTAACTGTTCAGGGGAGAGAAAGGGTGGGGAACGGGGGGACAGTATTGGCTAGCACCGTCCCTGATGTCCCGGCGGAGGGACAACATGGTTGGGGGAGCAATATGAGCTGTACACCGGGTGTGTGGCAGGCCAGTTATGTTTGTTTTGTTTGTGTGTGTTTTTTTTTTGTAACGGGCCCCACCTGAAATGATATTCTTTCTTATTGTTTTCAGTATCAAAGCATGCATACGGAAGTCTGCGGTGACATTCAACCATCTACTCCCACCAAAGATGTGCAGAAGAAGGGACCAGTGTCCCCACATCTCGTATTTCCGCTATTTCCCTTTGTCGGAGTCCCTCCTAGGTCACTCCGTTTCCAAGTGAGAGAATTGTTTTTCAGTGGCCGAGATGCCTCTAAAGTAATCACGTAGGCACTTCTTCTCATCCGTTGGTCAGGGAAGTCAGCATACTGCCTTGCTCGCTGGCTTTGCCCGCACGTGCATCACCACAGTTGTGCCACAAACTTAGTTTCACATTATCAATGAAGTATAGTGATCACACAGCACTACCCGTAAACAGATCCAACACGGAAGCCGGTCTGACCGCAAGAAGTGGTAAATTGCTTTCAGGGTGCGCCATTCCACTGATCAAGCTGTTCATAGTCTGGCCGATCAGAAGGGCCATAATTCAAGCCGTCCTCCTCATCAAGGCCAAGTTTGTATACAGATTATTTAAAGTGTTTTTTTTATTTTTAAAAACACGTAAAACTGGTCACAAAAACTTTTCCCCCTTCAATCCTTAAAAAGAATCACATGGGAAATATTGATCTCTTTCAAGCACTCCCCAAATCACAACAGATGGCACCTCACTAACAAGGGTTAAATGGAGTCTGGCTGTAAATTGTTTATGTCCTGACACTGTGTTTTGATAGTAGTGGTACATCATGTCATATGGAATGCACTAAGTGCCATCTTCACCTTTAAAAAGACAAGAGTGAGAGTAAAAGGGAGCAGCCATCTGTGTAATTGACACAAAACCGTTCCTTCTTCAACGGCCTCCAGTAGTAGATGGGACAGTCTCTCAAAGGTTTAGACGGATTTGATGGGTGTTTTATCATGTCTCCACGTTCAGTCTTCTCGCCAGTGATCTCGACAGAAATCCGAGCTTAAAGTTATATATACATCATTTGGGGATACAGAATCTGCTCAATTCTTTGTTTTGTGCACTCTTGGCAGTTAGATTCAACCACATCATTGCCTTGATGCCGCCATGACGGAACACGTGCAAAACTATGCTGTAATCATAAGATTTCAAAGAAGGTGCATGGTTGAAAAAATACAACCTCCAGGAGATGAATGCGCTTGAAGTTTACACCAGCAACGGCCTTCGAAGAAGAAAAGTGTCCAAGACCTGTGAAGTCTTTGCGATAAGAGGCAAGAGATCAAACCGTTCTCTGAAATGGGGAAAGACCATGATGGTTCGTCATGAAAACTGGACGCATCATAACACAAATCTAGAGGTTTATGTTTTGTGTACGGGGTCAGATGGGGAAGAATATACAACTCCTATTGGTGGAATGGGAACTTGGGTCGCCCTTCAAAACGTTTTAAGGAACTTCGGTTAAAAACACAGACATAAGAGGGTTTTAGGTTTATAGAAAAGGAACAAACAAACGTTTCAAAGAAACTTTAAGCCGATAGTTGGAGAAGGATGGTTTCCCCAACCTCTGCTTCAGACTGTGCACAGGGGTGATGGAGTTTTTGAGGTAGGAAGGCTATGCAGAAACATAGACAAGACAGCTGTTTTCAGTTTGGGAGATTAAGCAGAAATGAAGTTTTCTTGTCCACCCTCCCAATCCCTGTTTGCCACACTCAGAGAAAATGTCGATGCTTTCTGACAAGAAGTTTCAAATGTCTTTTTAAACCTGAGTTCTGATGGACGATAACCTCTAGATATACGGCTTCCTTCACTGCGGCAGTGGTAGATTTATCCAGAGGAATTCAAGAATCAGCAATATACTGTAGAAAATTGATGATTTAAAACGGGCACAAAGGTTTTGGTGCTGAAATCACGATCGGACATATCCACGTCAAGCTGTAGGCGACGCCCGCACACAAATGGCTCCAACGCGAAGAAGGGACTAAAAAGAAAAAAAATACCATACACTGAACGAAGGAACAAACAAATTACAAGACAAAACCAACCCAATGCGTTTCCGACTCTTAGACTTCTTCAGGCAAAATAAACAACATCAAGACAATGAAACAAAGAACGAGCATTCACTTATCTCTTGAAACGGAACACAAAAATGTTTTGAAAAGTAACTGCACAGAAGGGATACAGAATTTTGGTCAAAAGTTTTATCAGTACCTTCAATTTTAGCATGCTGTAGACAGAAGAATTAAAAGGAGGTCCCCTGGCTAAATCCAACCGTCGTGGATGTCGGATAGCGGTGTGCCAGACACAGACTTGAAACTGCCGACCATCAGACACGCAATGCAGCTACTGACGACATATGCGAAGACAGCTTTCCGTCCCGTCTACTTCTCTGGTTCCATAATGTGAAACCATTCGACTGCGCAGAAGTGTTAAAACAGAATAATGAAGAGTCATCAACAGGAAGTAATGAGTCATTTCAATCTCGTGAAAAACCCCCACCACCCCACCGCTTTCATCAGTGTCAAAAACAGTCTCAAGATCATGCTACCCCCCCCCCCCCCCCCCCCCCCCGGCTTTGTCGTTATTTGTTTGTGTTTTTCTCCAGTTGGCCTTGAACTCTTCCCGCACAACCTGCTGCCTAGTTCACTCAATCTTCAGCGATCTCATTTCTCTTGCAGGTCATCCGTGACTGCATTGTCGAGTTTCGTCCATCCCTTTCTGAGTTCACCTCCTTCCTGGTGTGTGTGTATGTGTGTGTATGCGTGCGTGTGGTGTGTATGCGTGGGCGTGTGTGTGTGTGTAGTTTATTCAATTCGCTCTTATGTCCTCTCCAATCTCTTATTTACCCCACCTCCCTTTCCTCCACCTCCTGAAGTGAAATGCATTACCTACCATTCACAAACCGAACAGTATTTGTCTCTCTCTCTCTCTCTTTCTCTTTAAATAGGTTTTAGGGGTGCTGGATGTGTGGGTCTTTTGTGTGTTTTTCACAGAATTTTTTTTTCTAAACGGTTTTCCTGTGAAACAACAGCGTGCTGTGGTACATGTATCCGCACGTGTCCATTCTTGCGTGCGCGTGCACATGTGTGTGTGTGTGGCCAACTGTTGTGGTGGTGTGACATGGGAAGGGAGGGGAAGGCGGGAGAACTGGGAGAAGGGGGAGTGTGTTGGTTGACCGGGGAGGAGGGGAAGGGTGGGAGAAACTGGAGAAGGGGGAGTGGGTGGTGTGACATGGGGAGGGAGGGGAAGGGCGGAAACTGGGGAGAAGGGGGAGTGGTGAGTGGACATGGGGTGGGAGGGGAAGGCGGAGAACTGGGAGAAGGGGGAGTGGGTGTGTGACATGGGGACGGAGGGGAAGGGCGGGAGAACTGGGAAAGGGGGAGTGGGAGTGTGGACATGGAGAGGGGAGGGGAAGGCGGGAGCACTAGGAGACGGGGGAGTGGGTGGTGACATGGGAGGAAGGGGAAAGGTCTGAGACTGCTGAGTGGGAGTGGGTTCTCCACTTTTTTTGGGCTAGGGGGGTGGCTTCCTCACGCTGCGGTCCAGACTTGACTCTCAGTTAGTTTCATATTTCTCCATGCTCTCCGCCCACTCCCTTTGAGTGTTATGTTCTCAGAAGCAATCGCTTGTAATGCAGCATCGATTGTTTTTTAGGTTTCTAAGCCTCCCATGTTGTATCCATGTGTAGGCTTTTAGGATTCTTATCCAGGTTGTATCATGTGTAGGCCATTTATACGATCTTATCCTCCATTGTATCATGTGTAGGCTTTTAGGATTACTTATTCCTCCCAGTTGTATCATGTGTAGGTCTTTAACGATTCTTATCCTCCATGTTGTATCATGTGTAGGCTTTTACAGGATATCTTATCCTCCATGTTGTATCATGTGTAGGCTTTTACCGATTTCTTAAATCCTCCATGTGTATCATGTGTAGGCTTTCTAGATTCTACCTCCATGTTGTCATCATGTGTAGGCTTTTAGGATTCTTATCCTCCATGTTTAACATGTTATAGGCTTTTAGGATTCTTATCCCTCCATGTTGTATCATGTGTAGGCTTTTTTAGATTCTTATTCTTACCCTCCATGATGTATCATGTGTAGGCTTTTAGGATTTATCCTCCAAGTTTGTATCAGGGGTAGGCCTTTGAGGATTCTTATCCTCCATGTTTATCATGTGTAGGCGTTTACGATTCTTATCCTCCATGTGGTATCCATGTGTAGGCTTTTAGATTCTTATCCACCATGTTGATCATTGGAGGCTTTTACGTTCTTATCTCCAGGTTGTAGCATGTTAGGCTTTTAGGATTCTTATCCTCTATGTGGTGTCGGGGGGTGTAGGCTTTTAGGGATTCTTATCCTCTATGTTATAGGTGGTAGTATATATATAGCAACAAGCAAGTGTTTGCAGTGGGACCAACAATGGCATACCTGTGGGCACCATGACTGGTGAGTTGATTTAACCGTGGTGACAGCCCTGATGTGGCCCGTTGCGTCGCTGGGCTATAAGCAACAGTAATCTTATCTTATCACTTGAACAACCATTTGTGGATTTCACATCACCTATAGCAGCAAAAATGAGTTGGGCATTTCAGCCGGCTACAACACAATTATTTTACACCAGAGAACTTCATGCAGTCAATGTAATCTAAAATGATGTATATAACTTTATAGTGTTATGACATTGAACAATAAGGTCTTCTGAAATAAAATCTATCTGCAACGCATAAGTCTTGCTTGACACACTGCACTAAAATTTACACAGTCCCTTAAACCCAAGGGTCCGTTGGGTCTGACCTCTGCTGCTCTCTGGAATCACCACATCAGGCCTGGCCCAGTCCTGGATGTTTGTCCACCCCATCTCTTTCTCTGTCTGCCCCGTCTTTCCGGCACAGTGCCCTGCAAGATGGTTTCACAAAAACCAGACGAAGGAAGATGTGACCATTCCATCTTCATTCTGCTCTTTTGATAAGATTGTTCATGTCTTCCAAGGGGAAAATGGCTGCCCCTCAGTTCTATAGTGCACATTCTTCGTTAATGACATGGTCTGTTGTAGAAGAATTTGAAAGAATAAAAATCGCATTTCAAATGTTTGGAGTCCTCTTTTGTAGGTCTGCTATCAGGATGCGTATATATTCCATTCAGTTTGAAAATAGCCCCACAGCTTCCAGACTGCTGGGGTGTTAATCTAGATAATGTGTGCATGGTTATGGAAAACATGAGCAAACAATCAAACCAACACCACTCAACAACATACTAAAAAACGTTAAGGAAACCCCTTTTCTTCAGGCTAGATTGGGAAAATTCCTCAATCACTAAAGTTGAGAAAACACCAGGCACTGACGAAACCGTGGTCTTTCTTGATGTGAAAGCTTCTCCCACTTGCGTGTGCGTGCAAGTTGTAAAAACATACATCTATTCATACTGAACATATATCCAATATATGCGTGTTGTATATTATTACTCGTATATATCAACATGATGTAGACAGACAGATCGGATGTAACTAATAATTTTTTTTTTCTGTTTTTAAAATGACTCAAGTACGAATCGATTTTGACGAGAAGACAGCCCATGGTATAGAGCGCCTCCGGTCGGCTTGTGCAATAAACAACGTAACCAAATAGCGACTTTACAAAATTTATTTATCATTGTTTGTTTCAGTTTTGTTTTGTTTTGTGCTGTCTTTTTTGTTGTTGGGGTTTTTTGTTGTTGTTAGCCAATGGTGTAAAGAACTGACTTTACATGGAATGACAGCCCTGATATGGACCCCTTGTGGTCAGCTTAGCTATAAACAACATAAACTTGAATGAAATTGATAATCAAGGGATTTATATCACATTCTTGGCATGTAAACACCCATCACGTAATCAAGGTCAAATTAATTGAACAGTATTTATATTTCTCCGATTAAAATGCCCCATACCCACATTCGTAGCTGCATGTTCCTTATTTTGCCTTGGGTTATATGCAGATGCCCACATGTCCCGTGGAAGAGAATAGCTCTCAGTTCTCATGTTTCTGACCACCAGACTGGTAAATATGCCTGGTGTATCAACAGCATATAATGTGAAATAGTGGGTCTTTTGTGCATCACCCACAAGCCTCGTCTCAACTTGTTCCAGACAAAAAAAAAGCCAGTAAACTATCAAAACCCCTGTTCCAACTACTCCAACCCTGTAAAAGACCCCAGATAAACTTAGCAACCTTCAAAAGGAGGAAAACTACCTGAAGAACGTTTTTGAAAGTGTCGATTTTTTCATAAAAAAGATTCCAATGTAAATAATGTAAAAGTTTAGTTATTATAAAAGGGGTAGTCTCTTTGTTTTTTGTCCATCTGGTTGTATGTCAACATGCATGAGTGAGAATCTGAGAGTGGTGACCTTGACATATGTAACATGGTCTTCGGGGCTGATTACATCTAAAAGAATACAACTTACTTGCACCTTGTTTTAATGCATTTATTAGCTTTTTGTTCTGTTTTCAGCAACTCCACACTCTGATTCGTCTTTAGCGTGTGTGTGTGTGTGTGTGTGTGTGTGTGTTGTGTGTGTGTTGTGGTGTGTGTGTATGTGTGGTGTGTTTGTGTGTGCGCGTGTC
This sequence comes from Conus ventricosus, assembly GCA_018398815.1. Taxonomy (NCBI): domain Eukaryota; kingdom Metazoa; phylum Mollusca; class Gastropoda; order Neogastropoda; family Conidae; genus Conus; species Conus ventricosus. The sequence goes on from CM031595.1 coordinate 179,560,015, forward strand.
TACACATATACTGATCTATCATCTATTGTTGAAATATTTGATACTGCCAGCAATATGAAACACCAAACTTAATTGGTGGCACTGTCAGAACTAATGTAAACACGTGTATAAATATATGCATCATGTTCATAGCTGCGGTACTGCTGTCATCAACAGCAACCATGTTACACTTATAACTGTATCACCGATTCATTAATATAAAAGATCACACAGATTTTTTGTACAAGAAACTGTTCATGGTGACAGACTCTGAGACCATGTTGGTCAGTGTGTAACAAATACTGCTAAAATTAAACCCATATTTACGTCCCAAAACCACTGGCTTATGTGACCATGATTTTGCATTAGTTGCTAAGCAGCATTATCTCTCTCTACCACACCCTACCATGATTTGAGATCACTCAGATGTTAATGCCATTAGACTTGTTTAGTGACTCTCCTAACAGCAGATGGTTTTCCCACATTGGTAATGGAGTACTTGTGATGAATGTTGCATCATTTCTTTGAATTCAGAATACACAGAAGTAAACATTCATCAGTAAAACATATCCATTCCAAAACACGCCATGACACAGTCCTCAGACTCCTTCACATCCAACATCAAAAACAATACATGGAATGTTCTTCTCTTGCTCACATCCAGTTAAATTTTCTTCTTCCTCACATGCATGCATTCTCTCATCTACAAATCAACAGTTCGCTTTCACAGGGGGGGGGGGTTGGGGGGGGGGTTCTCACTCATACACACACACACACACACACACACGATCTCACCACACACAGTCACATCTTCCTCCTTCGACCCCATCCCCTTCATTCCACACACATATACAAAATGGAGTCCACAAAAGGCAGTTGGTAACTGCCAGACCGCAATGATCCTAGGGTCTTAGCTTTGGGAATCTTGCAGGGCTGTTCCAGTGCATGGGATTTTTCCCTTAGATTAGAGTTAATACTCACTCCTCCTACTACGCCATTTCCAAGAAAGTCCCTTTGAATGAGATGATAATGAGGTTTCCATACGTGAACGTAAGCCCATATCTTAAGCATACCTAAAATCCACCACACAAACCTGGGGAGAGAGAACACCACTCCTGCTATTAGGGTGGAATGACTCAGTATTCTCATTGCATGCATCTTTCCTCGAAAAAATCGAAGGAATGAGATAATTAATTGAAGTGACCCGATATTGAAGCTGGAGGTCACAGGAAAGAAAGGATTAGCACCAGCAGGCAGCTCTTCTGTCAGTTCTATTCAGTATGCCAACCCACTGAGTAAATATGAGCACATGATTGTAAAGCTCATATAGGAGCTTGATCTTTTACACTAAATGCTTGATCTTTATACCATCTGACCATACCACACACACTAATGTCACTCACAATGCACATTTTTTGTCGTCCACCCAGAATGCAATCTACGCAGTCACTGGTCCAACTATCACTTTTCAGAAAATCCCTTGTCCTTGTACTTCTGCAACAACTTGGTCTTCAGCTCCATCTGGTTTGTGCAAATGGCCACGCTCTTCAACTGCTCCTCTTTGCTGACTGGGTCCCCCGGCAGCTTCTCCACACTCCTCCCTGCCCTCTGGGAACTGTGCCTGCATTTCGATCAGCTTTCGGTTCACTTGTGTTCAGGTCAGGGAGTCCTTTTGGGACTATGCGGCAGAGACAGAGAAAAACACTCCTGTCATAATGCCAGCAAGTCTGAGCATTTCAAGTTTACACATTTCCTTGCGGATTATACCCCCATCTTGAAACAATAACAACAAAGGTACATATCATATCCTCAAAGGGACATGTTCTCGTATTTCATCTCCACTTTGTAGGTCCTGTGGATAAGATGCTTAGCAGTCCTGGAACCTTTACAATACAGATGTGTGCGACATCCTCCCAGTCCATGTTACAAATTATTGTTTACATCACTTCTTCACTACTCTCTGCAACATTCACCATCCAGTGTACTGGCCCCCTAAATAGGTTGGTGTAATCTCCAAAAACATGCATCTGATGGAAGTTTGAACCTATAACCAGGGACTGCAACCATGATTGGGTAACCACTGTACACAAGCACTTGCCTAAACAAAAAAAAATTGATTTTGGGGTTCATGTGTATTGATGGATTGTGTACGTCAGCTTTTTCTCAATATGCATTCCAGTTTCCATTCACGCAAGCCTGGTCATTAAAAGTGTAGGATGCAACAAGAACAAAGCAGTTCTGATATTACCAGTTTTATTTCAATCAAGAAATGAAATGACAAAACAAGCTTTTCTGGAGAACAAAATTTAATAGGTGGACATGCCTGTGTACAAACCCATTGTTTTCCCCTGTATCTGCATGCTGTACACAGACATTTCCAACAATTTTGAAATATTTGTATAGTGACATTTACCTTTTTTTCCTATGATCTGGAAATAGGATCTGGAAATGTTTTTAAGCCACCAAACATTTTATGTTTTTATAAATCAAACATTTGGAGATAACCAGGCCGCAAAAAGAGACAGTGCACATAGTCAAACATCAGCAGCATCTCCGAATCACTCACACAAATACCTGACTCCCAAAACAAAACAGAAAGAAGAAAAAAAACAAGGAATCAAAAAAGCAAATGAGGCACAAAAATTTCCCTAAATCTGTCCCCGCACGTAATTTTCTTTCTGATATAACGAAGCGCAGACCTATGCCAGTACAGACAATACAAAACACAATACAATTAAAAATACAATCAATCCAAAATGATCTGTTCATGAGAGCCTCCTTTGTAATAGATAGTATAATACTAACCTGCACTACGACAGCCCTGTCACCCAGATCGTCACACAATATGGTTCGACGACCTTTAGGGTAGACTTCAGCTCTAAACATCCTCAACTTGACCTTAAGCTAAGCTAAAACCTGTCCTTCGTTTTTTTCAGATGTCAATTAAAATCAAAGCTTATTTCATTCTACTTCTTGAACCGAGCCTATAACCACATCTTGACATGATTTCCTACAGCCTTAAACAGAACCTAGTTTTATAATTGAAATCTCACCTGTTCTTTAATATGGAAGAGACCTAAAACTGCCCTTTTGTTCTAAGTAAAATTTTTTTCTTTTTTTTTTGTTTTTGTTTTTATGTTTTATAACTGTGATTCACAAAAAATTGACTGCAATAAAAATTAATTAACAGTAATTCAATAAGGAGTAAATCTTTTTTTTCCTATTTTTTTTTTTTTTGTTTCCAAAGCTAAGTTTCAACAAGAAATCAAATATTTTGTATCACGACCATTCTAAACAGCTTTCTTTCTAGTGTGCATGCACACTCCACATGTTAATCACTGCGGCGAAAGTACCGCCTTCTACTTATAAATTACAAATTTACAATATGGTAATACAGTCCCAAACTTTTAGTTTATCAGGCAAAGCAATGGAGTGCACTAAAAACTTTCCCTTACTGAAAATTTTTACCCTTAATGGCCTGAAGCTTTTAGCAGCCCTCTCAGCTGATGATCTTTTAAACTCACATTGAAAGGCATACCATTTGGTGAAAGAATTATGTCGTTATACCTTTTGGCTTCTTCTGACACAAAGTCAACAGATATATGTGCACTTTCCGACCGTTTAAAAACATAACGGTTGAAAACTGTAAGCAAAGGTTCTCTCTCCTTGTCAATTGTAGTGGCGGTGTGTGTGGTGGGAGCTGATGTGTTGGTTGTTTATGTCGATGTTAGAGAGGAGGGGGAGGAAGAAGAGAGGCTGTGTGCGTGTTGTGAGTAGATATAGTGGAATACGAAAGGTAATGTGCGCATGCATGTTGTGACTGTGAGTGTTATTATGACAAACCATTTAGCTGTTTTGCTTATTAACGCCCCCTCCCCCCCCCCCCCCCCCAAAAAAAAAACAACAACAACAAACAAACAGCAAACAACATCTAAACACTCCAAAAGAAAGAAAGCAAAGAACCAAAATAAAACAACACAACACACACACTTTCAACTACTGGGTTCTTTGGTTGAAATCCAGAGATAGTGCATGATCAGATTAACAAGGATGGGGGGGGGGGGGAGGGGGGGGGGGGGGGGGGGGGGGGTGCACGTAGTTCCATGAATCGTCTGTGAAATATAGTTACTCTAATCATAGAATGAAGAAATTATAATTAAGGACAGAGGCGAATAAAAAAAAAAGGTTGAAATGATAATCAATACACAAATACAGAATTAACTAAACCAAAAACAAATAATCAAAAACCGATAACTAACTTAGAAGTACAAGTGACTTTACAAGTATTCACGACTAAAGAAAAGTGCAGTATATTGATTTGCCCAAAAAATCAAGCATTTCATGCAGAACAATCAGCATGACTTCATACACATATTAATCAGAATTTAAAATGCCGCTGAAAGTGGCAAACTTTATTAGACAAAAGAATCTTCTGATCACTTACTTCTTAAAAACTATACTTTAATCTACACTATTTATTCCCCCTCATTATTCTCCCATCTAACGTATCTTCCTCAATTCTGAAAACTTAGTTTAATGTGAAGGAGTGTGGCTGATCAACAATCAAATTTTGTATTAGACGCGTACACTCCTGCCCGTTTTCCCCCAGGACAAAAAAATTGAAAAAGACCCACATAAAAAACGTGTTCTCACGTCATGCAGACGGATTCGACAGTAGAACAGTAAAACTCACTCTATTATTGCTTCAAAATAACCCCAAGTTAATTAAGTTAAACCGAAGACATTCCTTGTACCCTTCGCAATTTATAAGCTGTTAACAAGATTGATTAGCTTTTTTTGCTGTCTGTATCTTCTTCCAGTAATGTCCACCTCCCAGTAATCGGCAATTATTTGACATCATGTTCAGGTTCAGATTTAGGGGCGATGAATTTTCAGCATAGCCTCCCGGCTTTATTATGCCCCCTTCTTTAAATGCTCTGTCATGGTCAAGTCGACAGCGACCCATTTTTTATTTTCAAACCACAAAGTCGAAATGAAGTCAGTTATTATTTCATGCTTATCGATAAGATTTTAAAGAGTTAATATTTGGTGCACCGTTTGATGTTCGGAGTAGTTTATACCAATTGGTGCTATCCTCTGCGAAGAAACGTTTCCTTATACATATTAGTATTATCTTGCTGTATTTGTACATTGTCACAACTGATACGGGTTATGGTTGGTTAGTGCAGGTTCAAAAAAACATGCTTGATCAATATCATCTAGATTATTGATAAGTTTATAAGTTTTGGATCAGATCTCCTCTGACCCTTCTGGCTTTGGGGGTGAGCAAACCTTAGGTACCTTAACTGTCTTCATATGGATAATCAGCAGATGTCCGTATTAATTTAGTTGCTCATCTCTGCACTTTTCTATTTCTATTGACTGCCTTTTTAGGTCTTGAGACCATATCACATTGTCCATATTCAAGAATCGATCTCACCATTGCCCTTTATAGTCTATGAAAGTATCTCTTTCCAAGTATGTAAAAGTTCTCCTTAATAAGACCAATCAGCTGCATGGCTTTTCTTTACGTCTGTGCAATGTTCTGGTCAAAGAGCAAGTCCTTCATCAAATTGACTCCAATCTTTGTCCTCTCACAGCACGTTTTGAACTCTTGATCCCAACTTCATACTGTAATTAATTATAGGGTTTCTTTGCCGATATGTAATACTTTGCATTTGGAATGCATTGAATGTTCAATGGCAAGTTAGACCAATTTATGAGTAGCTCAATGTCATTTTGCATTGTAAGGTGTTTGGGATGTGAACTGTACAACTTAGTACATCAGTGGGGTGGCAAAAATTCGTGCATGTGCTTTTTTAACCCTCTGGTAAGTCCGATTTATAAATATAGTAAATAATATAGGTCTCATATGCTGCCTTTGGGGGATTCCACTAATGACATTAGCTTACTAGAAACAGAAAATCCAACTCTAACATTCTGACTCAATCCTCCTCAAGAATCTTCAATCCAATCTAAAACGTTTTCCCAGTATAACCATACGATTTTGAGTTTTACTAAGGTAGTCTGGCTGTGGACCGGGAGAATCGGAAGGCTTTCAAAACGAAAGTCCAGGTACAAACATCAATGCTATCTCCACACTAGGCAATTAACTTAGTAAAGTCTTCCATTACCTCAAGCAACTGTTTAATACACGATCTACTTGACCGAAAACCATGCTGACATTTGGCATACAACTCATTTTTCATCATATGATCAACAATAACATCTCATACGAGTGGACTCCATTACCTTACAAAGTCACACATGTCAAGCTTACAGGTCGGTATTTCCAGGGTCAGTTCTTGTTCCCTTTTGAAAAATAGTATTACTGTTGCCGTTTTCCAGGCTCCAGGTAGATTCCTTGCTCTTAAGATTTGTTAAAAAGGATACAAGAGGCTCTGCGAGTTCTGTGCTTATTCTTTTAAAACGCGAGATGGAATAGCATCAGGCCTTGCGCTTTATTCGATTTAGATTATCAATTTTCTTTTGAACGCAGGTCGGGGTAATAATTACATCATAGACACTTTACACATTTGATTTACATTTGGTATTACATCTGGGTATGTCCCTTTTTTCCTCTCGATGTAAAAACACAAGCAAAAAAAGTGTCAAATCTCAGCTTTATCCACATCCTTTGTCACTATATTTCCTTCTTGTGATTTCAAAGGACTGATTCCTACACTTGCCTTTGTCTTTGACCTGCACATAGTTCCAAAAAGCTTTTGATTAGTTGTGCATTCTCTGCTAACTTTGCTCGAATACCTTTTTACTTTATTCTGATTTGTCGACCACACACATTCTTACATTATGTATGCTGTAATCTCGCCTCTTTTTGTTCTCAAAAATCTCTGATACAGGTTGTATTTCTTTGTTAATTAATTTTCATGATTTTCTATCCATCCATTTGGTTTCAATTTTTTGTTTTCAATTTATTTTACACTTAGGAATGCATATTTTTTCCATAGTTTCATGAATTATCTCTTTTATCCTTCCAGACTGTGCAACATTCAATTCTGTCAGTTCAGAACCAATCAGATTTGTTTAAGATCAACCCTCATCTGTAAAAGTTACCATTTTTTTCATATCAAAATTTTATGTCTTCTGTCTTAGATTCCTAGGTTTATCACCAAGTATAATTTAAAAATATAAAACTTCATGGACACTTTTTCCAAGAGGGTCAAACTGCTCCACTTCTGAAATAAGGTCTTCATCATTAATGATCACCAATCAAGAATATTGGGGCTTTCCGTCCTGCTCCTTCGTCTGGTCTGGGTTGTGTCACTACTTGCGTCAAAAATGCATCTCGAAGACTTTCAATAAATCCTGGTTCTCTCTCACCAGCCCCATCCTCCCTTCCAAATCTATGTTTTGGAAAGTTAAAATCCCAAGTTATGCACACACAGTCAAAAGTTTTATTAAAATTTCCCTTTTTCATAGTTTAATCAGTCTTATTTTCATTTTCTAGGCGTACCACTGGGACTCTTGTAGATGCAACCAATATGAACTTTCTGTCCATCCCCCTGTAACAAACTGACATGCTGGAGGTCACTGTTGGGGACAGTTCCCCTAATCTTTGTTTATGAAAAGAATACACGGCACTGGACAATTCTTAACTCTTTTGAATTCTCAAGGTGGCAAGTTATCAGGCCTATTAAACTGAGTTACTTTTGTCCCTGCTCAACATGTAGTAGTATATAGTGTGTGTAGGGACGTATCCATATCATAGGCCGATAAGCCTTCAATGTCCCCACGTGTTATTTTACTTTTATGACAGGTTGAATGCATGCAATATAATTTTCCTTCATATTTCAACAAAGCTTCTAAACTGGTACTTTAAATTTCAAAGTCTTCATCCCAGCAAATTCTTAAAAACGATAGTATACTTTTAGCAAATTTAAGGTGCATTTTTGCAAACTGATACCAGTATTAGCAATAACTCTGTTAACTGAACTTGAATCTCCCCATCTTAGGTATGAAACTGCTTAACAAATATTTTTGCCTCCGAATTTCTTGTTCTAACCCTGTTTTAAACAGTCTCAAAAAAATAGTCCCCACTGTATGTCCGTTTGCTGTGAAATATTTTGAACGACTTCAATCAAATCCCCTCTAAACCACGTCTGCCTTTTAAAGAGTGCAAATTTAAGTATTTAATTCTTATCTGTAAAAGACCTGTATTGTACATTCCTTGCAAGATTGTAGTATCTCTTCTCTGTACTCTTTCGATGCTATTGACTGTGTTTCAAGTGTGGGTACCAGATTATATTGCCATATTCAAGATGCGGTCTAACATAGCTTTTATATAACTTTAAAAACGTTTCTTTATTTAGGTAAATCAAAAGTTCTTTTTATTAATCCAATCATTTGGTTTGCTTTATTTATACACTTTTGAATGTGATAATCAAAAAGTAAAGCGGGTGAGCAATAAGGACACCCAGATCCTTTTCTTCCCTCCTCACATTTTCTTACTCAGCCTATTTCCACATCTATTTCTCACCAACTAAAAATTAATAACATCGCCATGTTTACCTTCTTATAACATCATAAACTGGTGGTAACTGTTGAAATCGTTTTCTGTCTGAAGAATTTGGATGTCAAGATGTGTTTAGTTGCTCAGAGTTTGCCTCTCATTCAACAAGTTAGATGTAGCCTGTAATGTACGTCCAGGTTCAACCGATTTCTGACGCTTCGCTGCAAGTGGATTGATCCTTTTTATGCAGCGGATGTTAAAGGCGGTTAAGTCCCTCTTGGTATGCGTACCGTCCAGAGTCGGGGTTAACTGTGCTAGAGATCATGTAGTATGAACCCGTTCGAATAGAATAGGTGTACCCTGCTTTGGTGTGGAAGGGAGCGTGTGTAGGGGTGTGGGGGGCGGGGGGGGGGGGGGGGGGGGGGGGGGGGGGGGGGGTAATTAAATCTGGTAGGGAAGAGAAAAATGTTGTCTTGTGTGAAAGAGAAATTTTATCCTTTGATTTAGGGGCTAATAATAAGAGGAACTTCTTGGTTAAATGGTTATCAGCAATGGGTCTTCAGAGAAGGACACCCCAGTCAGATGACGTTTCAGCCCTGAACTCCTTACAATCGAAGGCAGCTGCCCTCAGGTCATGACTCATAGACGGTTTTTTAAATTTCCTTTAGTGGTGTTTAGATTCAAACCTAGCATTTTTCTTGATGGGCTGCATCAAAAATTCGTCCTTTTTTGTGGAATGTCCACCTGCATTACATTGTAATGGACATCTGTTTTATTATAGGTTTCTTTATGCACACACACCTTCATAAGCATGCATGCCATATAACATAAACAAGGCATGTGCGTGCGTGCACGCACACACACACACACCACAACACACACACACACACTCACACAGCACACACAGAGGCTCGCGCAGCCCCATGCATAACTGAACCAACCACACACACACACACACACACACAAACACACACACACACACAAACACACGTGATTGCGCGCTGCCCCTGCGCATGCATACACCTATATACAGAGCCACACATACACACACACACAATATTTTCACATACATTCAGATGCGTGTGTGCAGAGGCATGCTCACACACGCCCACAGATCACACACACACACACAAACAATGCACACTGCACACACCATACACAAGCAACACTCCACCACCCACACACACACACACACACACCACACAGGACACACACACATCACCACATACCTAAGCACACACACGTGACCTGTGTCCACACACAATTACCACACACACACACACACACATGCACGTGCGCCGCGCGCACACACACACACACACACACACACATGCACGCGCCGCGCACACCCACACACACACACTCACACAACACAAACACACTCACACTCACACACACACGCACGCGCCGCGCGCGCGCACGACACACACACACACACACACACACACCCACCACACACACACACACACACTGATACTAATGACACAGCCATTGTTAGGGTAGGCCTACCAAAGCATGACCAGCGCATTGGCTAATGCTAGGTCCGACATCTGTCTAACACGTATCCATGAGATCTCTAACTTTAATTATTCCTCTCATCTTAGTCAACAATTCATTCATCCATCACTTTTTATCAAACGCAGTGTGTCTCCAAAAACCACGATGTGGTGTAGCGTTTATGGACTTCACGAAACTGAAACTGTTCAACGTCAGTTAAAAAAAAAAAGCACTTACATATAAAAAACAATAGAGTAACTCTATCACCAATCATGGGATAATAACACGCCTATAACACCATACAAAATGCTGCTTTCCAACTCCGAATCGCCAGCGTATTGCACAAATGTCCACACAAAATTACACATAATAACAGGAGAACTTCCCCCCTCACCACCCTCCCCTCCAAAACACACACAACACACTTCCCTCCCGACAGAATGTTCCAAGTTGGCCTATAACACCCTGTACCTAACGCATGTACACAGCAACAATAACTAGAGTCAATGAAGAAACACAAATCAACATTTAACAGCTAGCGACGAAGCCTTTCTGGCTCTAAAAATTAAGTAGACTCGCATCAGGCCTGTCCTGCGCAAGTTCAACACTGAAACACAGGTAACATTCAAACCACTTCAACTCTTTCGGACATTCACCCTGATTGTCTGACACAGATGGCTTTCCAACGCTTCATGCAGGCCTTTCAATGCATGGCAGATCTGTTTTCCTGCAAACAATGGCATGAAAATCCCATGATATGGAATCTCCACTCATGCAGATTTCAACTCACGATGGGAAAATCACTCAATTTTACATCGTCGATGTCGCAGGCACCTTAAGCCATCGGCCTCGTTTCCTGAAGGAAGCGACTCTGTATAGCAATGTTCAATTATCAACGCCTCCAGAAGAACAGATAACAGAGACAGGCGCCTGCCAACAGTGGGAGTGACCTGATGCGGCTAAATCCCAAACAGTTCGACGAACTGGAAATTCCTAAGACCAGTCAAACTAGCCACCCCACCCTGACGTACAACTCATGTGGATGCCTCTGAGAAAAAACGTCAATAGCCCTCAAAGATACCATCAGCATAGAGTTGGATGACATGGGGTGCATGAATGCATACGACCATATGTCACTTAAAAAATACACTGAGTGTCTAGCTGGCATACCACATAAAAAAAGGCGGAGCCTATTCGAAGTTGTAATAGATCCAGATACTTGAACAAGGCCTCCAAGCACCCTCACCATAGGATTCCAACGGAAGAAAACTTCATCATCATGAAAACCTTTTCAAAATTGAATGCAAAGGCAGGGAAACTGGGGGGTTACACACAAATTCAGAGGGGCAAAGCTTTCAAAATGGAATGCCAGGCTGGCACTGTTCAGTCCCACCGGACTCCTGAGTCCCAGCTACTAACAACCATCCAGTCGCTAATTGGGAGCTGGTGTTTATCACAAGCCTTCCCTCGGATTACCTGTGTCACAGGAGATTTCCAGATGAAGATGGGACCCGATCCTGGACCAGGAGGAATTAAGAGTAGTTGGACCGGCGGATGATGTTGCTGTTTATGCTGGAGACAATAACACCCAACAGGAAACACAATCATCCACAACCTGATGATGAAAGTTTGAGAAGGAGCGGTCCTAGTTTTCAACTCCAGAAATGTGATAATCAAAACAGACCCTATTCCATTTTGAGGGATGGCATATACCGGCTGCTGAGTAAGATAAAAAAAAAAGAAAGGTGTACACCTGCAGAACTGCAACAAACGAGACCTGCAGACATTCATTGAGTTTCTACTACTCAAGGCAACCCTTCACACCAAAACCTCAGTGGGATGCCAGCAGCACTGAGACCCTGCAGAAAAAATAATACAGCATTCCTCTGATTACACCACGAGGAGTGTTTATCAACACTCTCACAGCAGCAGAGTGGATCAGGCACCAAAGACATGGGGCAAGCTCCATTAAGGTGGAAAACTTCATTGATTGCATACGCATCTACGTCACTTTCAATGCAGAACACAGGTAATTCCTGAATCTAACGAGAACTGCTGTCGTCTTCGGTGTGCAAATAATGGAGACTCTTCCATGTCATCACAAACCCCAAGAAGTCCACGGAAATCATATCAGGGAAAGACCATTTACCAGGGCGCTGCAAGACTTCAGAAAATGTTTATTCGAGCTTCAAGGCATGCAAAATGACTCAACAATTGGGTGGATTTCAATACCAGCCTCCACACCATCAATAAAATTTCTATTTAACCGATAGACTTGACAATTAAGAGAAAAACCCAAAATGACCATAAGCAGACCACCACCGTGATCAATGGATGGCCCGACTACATCAAAGACTGGCACGCAGAAGTCAGATTCCTCAGACCAAACCTTGATGCACTCTCTGATGAAGCTGGCCTAATCTTCAAGATGAAAGACTCCTCAATCACCAACAGGCAGAGACAAGTCATCCTGACCACCGCCATTATAACAACAAGAATTAAAAAATCCCAACCTCAGGCCAAATCGGTGCACTGACTAATCAACCACAATGACCATTGACCACTTTCAAGTCCCTGCTCCTATGTTGGCAGAAACAACCAATCTTCCAACAAAGAAATTCCAGTTTTCCGTCCTGAAGTCAGACGTCCCGTGGAAGTCAACAGCACAAAACTCTCCAGCTTCCATGGCAGTGATTACCTGATAATGGCTAACTACTACAGCAAGTATTACTTATTGCCACAAGCTGAAACTTCCAGCAGTAACAGTCATCAGAGCCAAGAAACAAAGATTTTCTGAACGTGGCATTATCCGAAGTTATTTCAGATGATGGACCTCATTTGCTTTGCAAGTATTTGCCCAGTGCAAAAGACTGCCCTTCAGCCATGATCCCTCTTCCCCAACATATCCCCAGTTCCACTGACTTCTTAAGTCTAGGCAAGGATATACCCTCTGAACGGTTACCTGAGAACAGTCTTCAGACAGTTCCAAATTCATGCCTAAGTTATATTGAAAGCACACAGGCGAACACTGATTCAGAACCGTGTCCTCCTAGGCCTTTGCAGAGTCCTCATCTCTGGCATCAATGTCCAGCCCAATCGAAATCTCACCGGATGAAAGGTTCGAAGAAAAGTTTCCATACAGACAACATTTATCCAGCCCCAGACAATCAGGGAAGGGGGAGCTACTGCACCGTCAGATGCCCCAAAGGCATAACATAACCTAATGCCAAAGCCTGCCTAGCCCACACCTCCAGCCAAGTAGATCCAGAATCCAGACCATCTGGTGGTGGTGGAAGCTAAAGTTACTCCAGTATGACTACCCAAGGGTAGGGGCCGAATAGCTCAGTTGAAGAGCGCCGGACTCGTGAATCCTGGGTTGCGGGGGTTCGAATTTCGGTAAGGGGGAATTTTCCCTCTGGAGTTAACATTGGTTCGGACCTCCATTTCCCACACAGTCCTTCGAATGAACTATAAGAAGCCGAGGGTTCCGTGTGTGAAACGCACGCACAACATCTTGCACACACGGAAAATCCATCACCCAACTTTCGAAGAGAGGCCAGTCAGGCCGTGGTATGGATGACACGTGACACATAGCAAGCACCTTCCCCGAAATGAGTTGGCTGCCTTAATGCGGGATAGAAAAGTGGTCATACACACAAAACTCCACTGCCTGGCTATACAGGGAGTGTCCGCAGGAGTATCAGCCTGAGCTACGCAGAAAAAAAAAAAAAAGAACTACCCAAGGTCATACATATACACACTCAGCAGATCAGTAACTGATAGGAGAACCGATCCATATACGAGCTAACTCCACAGTCTCTAGTGTATCCCCCCCCCCCCCCTCTCAGCCTATAATCCTGCTCTGACCATCGGCCAGCACCAGTCCAGCTGGCTATATTATATTGTAATTCATTGTCCGTTAATCTGTGTGTTCTGTTTCATTAGATTGGAGATGAAAAAAAAGGCTATGCCAGACTTGAATAAAATCATTTTCTCCTGTGGGTGGGGGGGGGGGGGGGGGGGGTATTTTGATCAAAAAACCCATGTTTGTCGAGGTACAGGAAGTTAGAAGCAAACTTGAAACATCCTTCTTGGGATGTTTCCTGTTTGTTCTGTATGCTCTGTGTTGGTGTTTGTTAAGCGACTTGTGTGAAAGCAAATTTTTTATTAGTTATGGGCATGTTATTAACTCATCATGAGAGCGAGAGTTACCTTTTTGTACTATTCATTGGTTTCTGGTCCCCTGCCTCACTTCAGATTCCTTTCTTGCCAATCAAATTGGGAAGTTATTTGTATTTTTTCCGACCATGCTGTGTACTCAGATGCAGTTTTGAATGATATAGTGAACAGGGGGGGGGGGGGGTGGGGGGGGGGAAGGTCAGGACAGGGTATAATGGCAAACTTGGAACATCCTTTTTGGGGGATGCTCTTCTTTGTTCTGCGTGCGTACATGCGTGCATGTGGTGCTTGCGTGAGTTGTGTGTGTGTGGGTGTGTGTGTGTGTGTGTGTGTGTGGTGTGTTGTGGTTTGTGTTTGTTATGAGTATGTGGTGTGTAGTGGGTGTGTTGTGTGTGTGTGTGTGTGTGTGCGTGTGTGTGTGTGTGGGTGTACACGTGTGCTTGTGTGTGTTGTGTGTGTGTTGTGTGGTGTGTGTGTTGTGTGAAGAAAAATCGTAAACAAATCTGTAAAACTGGCTACACACACACACACACACACATTCAAATTTATTTAATTCTTTTGAGTCTTATTCAGCATGAAGATAAAAGATCAATAATACTCAACCAATATCAAGAGAGAGAGATAAAAAGGGGCTCATACACTCATGCTGACCGACATCTCAGTGAATGTCGTGACACAGCAATTAAGAACCACAAACAAACACACACAAAAAGAGCAAGAAGCTGTTATTAATTTCACTGAAAATTTTGAATGGGATGAATTAATACCAACCTCACATGAAACCACAAAGATGGGCAAAATACAAGTAACCATACAAAAATGGTGCACAGTAAGGCTTCTTTTATGGCATATAGCTGTAAGGGGACGGGGTGCTCTGTATCGAATGTATTGTTTCGCGCGTGTATTAGATAAGCCCTTGGCTTCGTACCTTGCTGTGCTTTCACTTTACATTTTTCCATTGCCTTGCGTCAGTGATGCTGCAGTCTGTTTCAGGTGGTCCGTGCAAAGACTACAAAGTGACTGAAGGAAGCCACACACTGTGTCAATTTCCTCCTTACATCCCAAGAATTAGGGGCATTCCATGGTAAGATGTGACTTCATCTTGATTTCACAGAGAGTTAGGCAGGCCCTCATGCACCACACACACAGCGCGTGCACACCCACATGCACATACACATACCCTCACATGCAAACGTAAACAACAAATAAGGGTCACAAAACAAACTACCATATTTTGTAATCGTAATATCTTAATAAAGACTGAAATCAAATAGATAGAAATTCCACATCACAAGCATTTCAATTATAGATGTACAAAATACAGGAAAAAAAGATCAATGCTCCAATATTGCACCAATATGAACTGATACATAAACGTGCCTCTCTTACACCACTCTTTAGCACCTGACATCTGTCACCGATTCTAGTTGATAAAAAAAAATGCATTGACCAACTGAGACTGTTGCTTAAATCAACAAAAAAATCTTACCTAAGTACTCTCTGTATCACACATGCATTAGCCACAAACACGCATTGTGCACATATATACAGATCAAAACAATTTCAATTTGGGGGCGATGCAAGATTAGGCATATGACAACTATAATAATATGCAATGAAAACTGGGCATATAACAAACAAATCACAACAAACCAGTAAATAACAGACAACAAATAAAACATGACTGCTATCAATCCTTCACATCAGGCTGTTTTAGACAGTATGATGGTTCCCAATGTCAAACACACACATGCACAAGAACATTTTTGACAGTATGATGATTCCCAATGTCAAACTCACACATGAACAGAGAACATTTTTGACAGTATGATGTTCCCAATGTCAAACACACACATGAACAGAGAACATTTTTTGACAGGATGATGTTTCCCAATGTCAAACACACACATGAAAATCAGAGCACAGTTTTTTGAAAAAACAGTATGATGTTCACTCAATGTCAAACCCACACTTGAACATAAGAACAGTTTTTTGTTTTGGTATTTTTTGCCCCTGGATCAACTACACATGTCTTTTAATACAAAATGGAAAACAGATGTTTTTCGTAAACTTTTCTTACAGTTCTGGCAACCAGAACCTGCACATCAAGAAAAAACTGTGTGTGTGTGTGGTGGTGTGGTATTTTTGTGTAAAGATAAGAATAAGGTTGCTTATAGCCAGCCGACCGCCAAGGCCACAGCAGGCTCTGTGAGGGTTGTGTGTGGTGTGTGTGTGTTGTGTGGTGTGTGTGTGTGTTGTGTTGGTGTGTGTGTGTTGTGACGGTGTGTGTGTGACAGTGTGTGTGGTGTGGTGTGTGTTGTGTGTGGTGTGTGTGTGGGTGTGACATAACTGTGGCTTAATAGGACATAGGGTGCATATAAGCATGTGTATGTTATGATGCGTGATGTGTAACTGTGAATTTGTCGTCGAAACAGCAAAAAGCATAACCTTCAGCCTCATATACTGTCCTATTCGCTATGTTAGATAACTGATGCCCAACCTTTCATCGCCTACACATCAGAAGCTCACAAGATGCCCCAGTTATTTTTCTCCATTGTATTGGTGACAACACATGTGCAATGTTTTGAGCTACAAATTTCCAACCTAATCATAATCTTGAACTGTCAAAGCAGAATGTTGCATGCAGCTTGTATCCACACACAATCAGCTGAATCATATCCTTCTCACCTGCCTGTTATAAAAAACCCATTAAACAGGGGAATCTACACTGATGTACAGGCCTATAGTCTGTTTTGGGCCTGCCGAGCTGATAGTGGTACATTTGAAACCACAAGTGAGGTTAGATGTTTTTCATCTTAAGACCCCTGTCCTGTCCACACAGCAGTCCATGGGTTCCTGATTCAGTCAGGAAGGTAAAGGCAGCAGAAGGGAGAGAAGGAGGGGGCTCATCCTCCGTTACACCACGCCCTAAACATAGGAACCTTTGACAGCTCACAGCCAATTATAGCTAACAGGCTGACCTGAACCTTACATTGTAGAATGTAGAATCTGTTGCAATAACTGCAAATACAACAGGTATTGTCTATACAGTGAAAGTATTTCCAGTTCCAAGATTGAAGATATTAATTGACATGATCAATTACATTTCAATTTTGTTACGTAATTTCACTGGACCATTTTTTTAACCTCTCAGTTGCCCCCCAGTTAGATCTTTTCTGTTCACGACCAAGCAGCCATACGCTCACGTCATAAATATTACCCTCCACACGGCCATCCTGTTGAACCCCGCACCCCACCTTGCCCCCCTCTCCCAGTCCAATATCACTATTGAGAACTGAATGTACATTCAGGAAACTCAGTTCAACAATCAGCATATCAAACCATATTAGGAGCTTCTCCCGCAAAAATCCATGGTATCTGGTAAAACACTTGATTTCGTCTGGCAAGGGAATTTTGTTTCTGGAACATTATGTTTATTTCATTTCATTTGCTTTCCATAGTTGTTTGAATACAGTTTTAATTTCGTTGGAGATTTGTGATACTTATTTCAAGTGTGATCCTCATCAAGATTGTTGCGCTAAGTCATAGTACATCATCTTCATAATGTTTGGGGGGGGCTGGTGAGAAACATGTAAAACTGCCTGAAAGTAAGTGACTGGAACAGCTGTGATGACAGTTTCTAACACAGCTGCCAACCTTCTAGGGTCAAAACTTGTGAACAGGGAATCAAGGGTATGGATGGGCTTAAGAGCTTTCGACTGAATGGATTTCTAAAATCCCCTTATGTTTCACAGCTGAACAAAAGAAAAGTTTAATAAAAGACTGTTTTCCATACATATAACTACCAACATTTACTTTAACATTATTTGGGCTCTTAATTCTGCAATACTCTTGTCATCCCTATTTACAACAAACAACAACTTTTTTTTTCTTCAAAATTGTGGGGCATTTGGAAATAACTTTTAAATCATGAAATTCCAGAAAAAAATTGGGGTAGTTTGGCAGTTATATTTCTATCAACATCCCTTCTGCAGTAACTGAAAATAAGTATAGTCTGTAACTGACATCTTCCTGGCATGTCAGTCATGATTTTTTTTTTTTTTTTTCATTATATGTTTTCTGAAGTTGAACCGTCTTTTTTCCTTACAAACACTTCCGGTGCCTCCCCCCGAATGTTTACATTTTGCACCAAAAAAAAACAACCCGAAAAAACCCCAATCAACAGCTGTCTTGCAAACAAAAACCAAATCAATCAAAGTACAAAAACAATGCTGACAAGGTATTCCGTTAGGCTTTACATTGCCAACAGCATAACAAATTATGATTGGTGTCATAATAACAAGCCATGATTCATAAGACTGACAAAAAACCGCTTG
This sequence comes from Conus ventricosus, assembly GCA_018398815.1. Lineage (NCBI taxonomy): Eukaryota > Metazoa > Mollusca > Gastropoda > Neogastropoda > Conidae > Conus > Conus ventricosus. Next base: position 179,578,477 of record CM031595.1, read on the forward strand.
CGAGGTATGAAATATAAAGTTCACAGTATTCCCTAAATGTAATGCACTGTTTTCTCCATGAAGCTATGGCACCATCAGGATTCCTTCTCCTTGCCTGTCCCTGAATTGATGGGGGTCATCCACGGTACACCCGGCTTCCAGACACCACCCTCCTCACAGCTCAGTCCATGAGTATTTCGGTGCTTTTCATGAGGCTGGTCTGTATTTCAACAAGTGTCTGGGCATGGCGATAAAGCTTTGCAAAGGGCAGCTACTCACCTGAAAAAAAACAACGGTAATAGGGATAAAAAGTTCTTGTCTCTTGTTTGCTTCCTCTTTTGGAACTTCCTGACAATGTTTCCACTCTATTCTCACTTGCGCCCATGACCAATATCTACCGTCCATCCTATTTTCACCTGTTGAGCTTGCTTGTTTACAGCAGTTTATTTGGAAGCTCTGAGCATTACGACACACCCATTGAGGACAATGATTGCTATAGCCATAGCGCTGGATTCAAATCCCGAAAGTAAAAAAACAAATTTCTTCCCCCAGCTCATGACCATGTAGATGACCAGTAAACGGGAGGATTGCCAATCACACCTGACCATCCTTTTGGTAATTCAGCAGCTCAAGAGGTAACTGAATTAATAGCAACCGCTCAGAAAGCTGTGCAGATGCACAGCTCAGGAGGTCAGAATTAATAGTAAAACCCAACCGCTCAGAAAGCTGTGCAGATTGCACAGCACAGGAGGGTATTGAATTAATAGCAACGCTCAGAAAGCTATACAGATTGCACAGCTCAGGAGGTACTGAATTAATAACAAACCGCGGTCAAAAGCTATACAATTGCTCAGCTCAGGGAGGTACAGAATTAATAACAACTGCTCATAAAGCAATCCAGGATTGCACAGCTGTTTTTGGTACTGTATCAGCTCAGGAGGTACTGAATTAATAACAACCGCTCATAAAGTCTATACCTATTGCCACAGTTTCAGGAGGTACTGAATTAATAGCAACCGATCAGAAAGCTATACAGATTGCACAGCTCAGGGAGGTTCTTGAATTAATAACAACCGCACAGAAAGCTATAATAGATTGCACAGCTGTTTTTTTGGTAATTTGCACTCAGGAGGACTGAATTATAAACAACTGCTCAGAATGCTATAGAGATGGCACAGCACAGGAGGTATGAATTAATAACACCTGCTCAAACGCTATAGAGATTGCACAGCTCAGAGTACTGAATTAATCACACCGCTCAGAAAGCTATACAGATTGCACAGCTCAGGAGGATACTGAATTAATAACAACCCTCAGAAAGCTATACATATTGGGCACAGCTCAGAGGTAACTGAATTAATAACAACCGCTCAGAAAGCAATACAGATGCACAGCTCAGAGTACTGATTAAAACAACCGCTCAGAAAGCTAACAGATTGCACAGCTCAGGAGGTCACTGAATTAATAACAACGCGCTCAGAAAGCTATAACAGATTGCACCAGCATCAGGAGGTACGGAATTAATAACAACCGCTCAGAAAAGCTAACAGAATTAGCACAGCTCAGGAGGTAACTGGAATTAATAACAACCGCACAGAAAGCTATAGAGATATGCCAAGCTCAGGTAGTACTGATTTAAAAGCAACCGCTCAAGAAAGGCAATAGAGAAAGCACAGCTCAAGGAGGTACAGAATTAATAACAACCGCTCAGAAACTATAGAGATTGCACAGCTCAGGAGATACTGAATAAATCACAACCGCTGGGGGGGCCGATAGCTCAGTTGGTAGAGCCTCGTACTCGTGAATCTCCTGGGGGTTGCGGTTCGAATTCGGTATAGGGGGAATTTTTCCCTCGGAGTTAACATTGGTTCTGACTCCAATCCCCATACACGAGTCCTTCGAATGAGACTATAAACCGAGGTTCGTGTGTAACGCATCGCATAACATCTTGCCCCACACGTAAAATCCCATCACCAACTTTCGTGAAGAGAAGGCCCAGTTTGCCGTTGGTATGGATGACACGTGACACATAGCAAGCACCTTCGCCCGAAGATGGAGTATGGCTGCTTAATGGCGGGCTACAAAGGATCATCATACACACAAAACGCCACTGCCAGGCTATACAGGATGTCCAGGAGTATCAGCCGGCGTACTCAGAAAAAAGAATAACAACCGCTCAGAAAGCAAATGAGATTGCACAGCTCGGAGGTACTGAATTAATAACAACCGCTCAGAAAGCTATAGAGATTGCACAGCTCAGGAGGTACTGAATTAATTAACCTTTTGAATGCCATCACTTTGTAAAAAGAGTGCTCGATCCCCCTAGCCAAGGGTTTTCGGCGTTTTGCATAAAATAAACACCAAAAATTTCATACTCCTCCATCCAGCTAAGAAAACCCCATAAAACTGTACATTTTACGAACTGCATAATTCCTCTCTGTGATTGACAATCAAAATGAAACAGAAATCCCTTTATCGGGTATTGAGCACCATGCTGTTATAAATATACACAAATTGGGATAAAGGACAAAAACTTGTTAGAAATAAATTTGTAAAATATAAACCTAAAACAGCTGGAAGTTTTCACCATTTGGCACTTTATCCCCGTTTCCACTAATCAGTGTTGCTGGCCAATAAACATTTGATAGTGAAAAATTCGCTTGAAACCTAGTCTGTCCTAGTTCGAGTTGCAGCAGGCTGATTGTCTGCCACGCCCCTTGACCCACCCCACTCCTCGGCCGTGGAACCCCCTCCTCACTTCATAGTCCGTCTTCTCTTTCGCCCCGGCACAGACTGAAAGCAAATCTTCCCGTGTGTGTCAGGTTTCAAGAGCCACGGAGATTCACCACACGCTGGCGGGCTCACTCGGCGTACCAACGCTTAATTGTCAGCTGGGTCAACTTGACCATCAACGCTGCATGCACGAAATCGTCGTCACTTTCCCATGTGTCGAAGCGAATCGACTGAATCAAGATTTGAATCGCGCTCTATTATAGAGTAAAATCGCTGAATCGAGAGCAAAAAGGTTTTCAAGAACGATTTGTAGGCCGCAGTAGTCCGGGTGTTGCGACGTCTAGCGACTGTTGGTGAGTGAAAGACTACTCAGAGCCTGTGGAGGTCTTCACTTTCAGTGGGCTGGGCAGACAGTAGGTGTACACATCATGAAATATGTTTGATTGGCCACAGCGACTGTGACCCTAAACCTCGACATACACCAAATAAGACAGTGAAATCGTTAGGGTTTATTCCAGCTGAAAGGAGCGAAAGGACCCCCAACTGAATTTCGTCAGGATGGCACTTAAGTGGCAGCCATTTAACGACCAGACATATTGGTCGCTGGCACTAAAAGTGTAATAACACCGCTACAAAGCTATACAGATTGCACATCTGGTTTGCATATGCCCTACACACTTAAATGGTGGTCTGAGCTTCAAACCTTCAATGGCAGTGCGTGCTTTCAAACTTCAAATGGGCAGTGCGTGCTTCAAACTTACATGGCAGTGCGAGCTTCAAACAATCAATGGCGGAGTTGCTTCAAACTTCAATGGCGCGTGTGTGCTTCAAACATCAATGGCAGAGTGGCTTCAAACTCAATGGCAGTGCGTGCTTCAAAACTTCAATGGCAGTGTGTTCTCAAACTTCAATGGCGAGTGCGTGCTTCAAACTTCAATGGCAGTGAGTGCTTTCAAACTTCAATGGCGGTGTGTGCTTCAAACTTCAATGGCGGTGTGTGCTTCAAACTTCAATGGCAGACGTGTGCTTTCACACTTCAATGGTGGCGTGTGCTTCAACTTCAATGCACAAGTGTGCTTCAAACTTCAATTGGTGGTGTGTGCTACAAACTTCAATGGCAGTGTGTGCTTCAAACTTCAATCAAAGTGTCTCCAAACTTCAATGGCAGTGTGAGCATCAAACTTCAATGGCAGTGTGTGCGTCAAACTGACATGCGTGTGTGCTTCAACGTCAATGGCGGTGTGGTGAGACGACAATGAAAATGGAATCAGTGTCAATGGGTAACATAAAATCCAGATATGTTGATAGTCAAATAAGGTGGATCAAACAATCATTTACAATGAAACATCAACAACACAGAAACAGACACATGTAGAAGCAAACTATATCCAGTCTCAGATTTCATACAAAATTGCATATAATCACATTTGCAATCACGGGTAATATGAGGAAAAAGTGTCATGGTTCAAAAGTTGAAGTCATGTTTTGTTTCAGTGCTCAATCATTTTAATGAGGTTGTTGATAGAAAAACTACTTTAAAATTGAAAATTAAGTAAAAGGGTTTAATAACTCATTGTTTGTTCATAATACAAACACCCACTATCCATACAACCCTCCTCTCCTTTGCCCTCCCATCCCCCCTCTCCTCCATTTTCCTTCCCTCCTTCCCTTGCCTTGTTCTCCCCATCCCCTTCCCCCCTCCCATGTCTCCAGTCTGCGTGTGTGTGTTGTGCTTTGTGTTGCAAGCATAAGTACATTCAAGTATGCATGCTTGCATCTGTGTGTGCGTGTGTATATGATGGTGCATGTGAGTGTGTGCGTGTGCGTGCATGCGTGTGCTTGTGTGTGTTGTGATATGTGTGTGTGCTGCCTCCTTTCTTTTTTCCCAATGGCTATTATTTTCCACATACTCTTCCAATCCTGTGCACCGTTACACACGAGTTTTCTTCAAGTCCAAGAAGTAACATCAACAGGAGGGAGCAACGAAGTCCACCATAGCAGGGAGCCTGCCACAGGAGACCCAGCGGTGTGATGAGTCACTTTGAATGGTCATTAGCAGTGCTGGCCTGATCCACCATACCTGCACACCACCTAACAAACTGCAGTCTGTATGACAGAGAGCGGCTCTCTCAGCTTCCTTCATACCATATCCTTGTCCAATCAGGCCTGAGAGATACAGACACTGCAATGTTGGGTCAAGAAATCAAGCAACAATACAGCGAGCCACCCTAAAAGTGGATGAACTGTTGGATCAGGACTTCCCACCTGGTACCCGTCGCACACTCAGCTCTGAGACAGAGCCCTACAGAGCCATCACACATCATGACAAAGGAACTGCCTCTCACAGGAATGGAAGCCACACTCTCCAAGCCCTGAAGTAAGTGACTCTAACCACAGCACCTGGAGGCTGTATCTTACGTGCATTGTTATCCCACACCAGCTGTGCTATAAACATAACATACTGAACTTCTTTGGCTTTAGATCAGGCAAAATAATGATCATGGATGCAAACTCATTCTTTCAGTCGACTGAAAGAAAATATTGCATGCACAAATACGCACTTTCAAGAAACAACTTACAACATGTAATCTTGTCAGTGTGTGTGTCAATGTGTTGTTGTCAGTGTGTGTGTGTTGTGTGGTTGTGTGTGGTGATGTTATTGTGTGTATGCCCACACACAACAGCTTGTGTCATTTAGTACAGGCATATGACCACATATACTGGTTTTCCGTCCAAAAGGCAATGACCAGAAAAATTGATCTGTGTCAGCAAAAATGTAAACATTTTTCTTACACCAATTCCATTTTTTTCCCATCCTATCTTCCCTCCTCCCCCACGTTTGTTCTGAGGTCCAGGCCCCCCTACCTGCATCCTCTCTGTCCTCCTCCCCCACGTTTGTTTCTGAGGTCCTGGCCCCCCAACTCTGCCTCCTCTCTGTCTGTTCTTCCTTCTGTTTCTCCTCTTCTCCTCCTCCCCCACTTTGTTCTGAGGTCTGGGCCCCCTACCTGCATCCTCTCTGTCCTCCTCCCCACGTTTGTTCTGAGGTCTGGCCCCCTAACCTGCAATCCTCTCTGTCCTCCTCCCCCACTTGTTCTGAGGTCTGGGCCCCCTACCTGGCATCCTCTCTGGCCTCCTCCCCACGTTTAAACTTGGACAGTTAAACGTTAAAAATTTGTTTGTTGGAAAGTTGTGAAAAACAATATTTGTTCTCGACCTATTACAAACAGTTTATCGCTATAATTTTGATTATATTGTAATTTTCTGTCCAACGCTTGAAGGGAACAAAGCATATCATGATAGGTTTATATGGACAGATGACGACGTATATTTAGTTGATCCTAGCAATAAACTGAGTGAGTGTTTAGAACTCTTTTATAGACTGTTTAAAGGAACGCAGACACTATTTATTATAGATGACTGTTCGGCAGAAAGAGACATAGTTAAAAAACACTTTGTCAAAACTGGCTTTCAGTGGAAGACATGCTGGGATAAGTGTGTGGATTTTATGTCAGAAATATAACTCCGTTTTAAAAGACTTTAGAGAACAGTTAAAGACGGTAGTTTTATTCCACATGAAAGACAGAAACTCATTTGATGAATGTATGCGTGAAAATGATGTTATTGAAAATGATCAGGAAAAACACAGGATTAAGCAAAAACTAAAATCTGAAAAGTTTTGTAAATTAGTATTGAAAACGGATAATCCTACACAGTATGTATGTTTGTAAAAAATCGTTATTTTTTGGTTTATTGAAAAAATGTGTGATGGATTATCATTTTTAATTCATTGTTAAAGTGTTACTTGTCAGAGAACAGAAAACGTTTATTCTAGCTTTTACTGCCCGAAATTTATTGAGGGCAGTAAAAGCTAGAATGAACATTTTCCTGTTCTCTGCATTGTAAGGTGTTTGGATGGTGAACTGTACAACTTAGTATCATCAGCAAAATCTTGCATGTGCTTTTTAACCCGTCTGGTAAGTCATTTATAAATATAGTAAATAATATAGGTCCAGTATGCTGCCTTGGGGGATTCCACTAATGACATTAGCATTACTAGAAACAGAAGATCCAACTCTAACATTCTGAACTCTATCTCTCAAGAAGTCTTAATAATAATAATAATAATAATGAATACTTATATAGCGCCTATTCTCGGCTAGAGGCCAAGCTCTAAGCGCTTTACAATCCACACTCGTTTACACAACGGGCTGCCTACCTGGGTAGTGCCGACTGAAGAGCTGCCAGCTGGCGCTTCATTCAGTCGTTTCCGTGTCATCCAGTCAGTATCGTTCAATATCGATCACTCATTTTCCTTTCTTCCTTCATTCTTTCCATTTCTCACGCAGGGTGCATGCTATGTGTAACGTGTCATCCATGCCAACGGCCAAACTGGCCTACTCTTCCGAAAGTTGGTGATGGGATTTTACGTGTGTGCAAGATGTTATGCATGCGTTCACACACGGAACCTCGGTTTATAGTCTCATTCGAAGGACTGTATGGGAAATGGAGTCAGAACCAATGCTAACTCCGAGGGAAAAATCCCCTTGTACCGAAACGCCCTGGCGGAGGTTCGAACCCGCAACCCCAGGATCACCAAGATTGCGAGTCAGGCGCTCTACCAACTGAGCTATTGCAGTCTTCAATCCAATCTAAAACTTTTCCCAGTATACCATACGATTTGAGTTTACTAAGTAGTCTGGCATGTGGGACCGAATCGAAGGCTTTACGAAAGTCCAGGTACAAAACATCAATGCTATCTCCACTATCAATTAACTTAGTAAAGTCTTCCATTACCTCAAGCAACTGTGTAATACAAGATCTACTTTGACGAAAACCATGCTGACATTTGGCATACAACTCATTTTCATCATATGATCAACAATAACATCTCTTACGATTGACTCCAGTACCTTACAAGTCACACTTGTCAAGCTTACAGGTCTGTAGTTTCCAGGGTCAGTTCTTGTTCCCTTTTTGAAAATAGGTATCACTGTTGCCGTTTTCCAGTCTCCAGGTAGAGTTCCTTGCTCTATAGATTTGTTAAAAAGGATACTAAGAGGCTCTGCTAGTTCTGTGCTTAGTTCTTTTAAAACGCGAGATGGAATAGCATCAGGTCCTTGCGCTTTATTCGGATTTAGATTATCAAGTTTCTTTTGAACCAGTTCCGGGGTAATAATTACATCATAGACAGCTTTACCATTTGATTTACATTTTGGTATTACATCTGGTATGTCCCTTTTATCCTCTCGTGTAAAAACACATAGCAAAAAAAGTGTTTAGAATCTCAGCTTTATCCACATCCTTTGTCTCTATATTTCCATCTTGTGATTTCAAAGGACTGATTCCTACTCTTGCCTTTGTCTTTGACTGCACATATTTCAAAAAGCTTTTGGATTAGTTTGCATTCTATTGCTAACTTTTGCTCGAATTCCTTTTTACTTTTTCTGATTTGTCGACCACACACATTTCTTACTTTTATGTATGCTTGGTAATCTCTGCCTCTTTTTGTTCTCAAAAATCTCTGATACAGGTTGTATTTCTTTTTAATAATTTTCAATGATTTTCTATCCATCCATTTTGGTTTCAATTTTTTGTTTTCATTTATTTTACACTTAGGAATGCTTTTTTCCATAGCTTCATGAATTTTCTCTTTTATCCTTCCCCAGCCTGTGTCAACATTCAATTCTGTCAGTTCAGACCAATCTGTTTTGTTAAGATCAACCCTCATCTGGGAAAAGTTACCATTTTTCATATCAAATTTTATGTCTTCTGTCTTAGTTTCTAGTTTATCAGCCAAGTATAATTTAAAATATAAAACTTCATGGTCACTTTTTCCAAGAGGGGTCAAGTGCTCCACTTCTGAAATAAGGTCTTCATCATTAATGATCACCAGATCAAGAATATTTGCTTTCCGTCCTTCTCTTCTTCTGGTTGGTTGTGTCACTACTTGCGTCAAAAATGCATCTCGAAGACTTTCAATAAATTCCTGTTCTCTCTCATCAGCCCATCTCCCTTTCCAATCTATGTTTGGAAAGTTAAAATCCCCAGTTATGCACACACAGTCAAAAGTTTTTAAAATTTCCCTTTTCAATAGTTTAATCAGCATATTTTCATTTTCTAGCGTACCACTGGGACTCTTGTAGATGCAACCAAATATGACTTTCTGTCCATCCCCTGTAACAAACTGACATGCTGGAGGGTCACTGTTGGGACAGTTCCTATATCTGTTGGTTTATTAGAATGAATACACGGCACTGACAATTCTTAACTTCTATTTGAATTCTTGGTGGCAAGTTATCAGGGCCTTTTAAACTGAGTTTTCTTTTGTCCCTGCTCAACTTGTTGCCAAATTTGCTCCAGGGGCCAACAGTCTGAGTCGCACTATTTTATGTTATTTTATTTTACTTTTTAACATGCGCGCTGGTGACCTACTCGTTTTTGAGTGAACCAGTATTTTATGAAGAAGAAGATCTTTCTCAACAACTAATAATTAATAACATCGACATGTTTACCTTCTTATAACATCATAAACTGGTGGTAACAGGTTGAAATCGTTTTCTGCTGAAGAATTTGATGTCATGATTGTGTTTGTTTCTCAGTGTTGCCTCTCATTCACAAGTTAATGTAGCCTGTAATGTACGTCTCGGGTTCAACCGATTTCTGACGCTTCGCTGCAAGTGGATTGATCCTTTTTATGCAGCGGATGTGATAGCGGTTAAGTCCCTTGGTAGGCTAGTGGGCGTACCGTCAGAGTTCGGGGGTATACTGTGCTAGAGATCATGTAGTAATGATACCGTTTGAATAGATAGGTGTAACCCTGCTTTGGAGAGGGGAGCGTGTGGAGGGGTGTGGGGGCGGGGGGGGGGGGGGGGGTTATTTAATCTGGTAGGGAAGAGAAAAATGTTGTCTTGTGTGAAAGAGAAGATTTTATCCTTTGATTAGGGGCTAATAATAAGAGGAAATTCTTGGTAAATTTGGACAGCAGATGGTCTTCAGAGAAGAAACCCCAGTCAGATGAGCGTTTCAGCCCTGAACTCCTTACATCGAAGGGGCCAGGCTGCCCTCAGGTCATGACACCTAGACTGTTTTTTAATTTCCTTAGTGGTGTTTAGATTCAAACCTGCATTTTCTTGATGGGCTGGCATCTAAATTCGTCCTTTTTTTGTGGATGTCTCACCTGCATTATGTGTATTGGACATCTGTTTTATTATAGTTTCTTATGCACACACACATTCATATGCATGCATGCCATATACATAAACATAGGCATGTGCGTGCACGCACACACACACACACACACACACACACACACACACACACACACACACACACACACAGAGGCGCGTGCAGGCACGCATGCATACTGAAACACACACACACACACATACACACACACACACACACGTGATTGCGCGCGCACGCGCATGCATAAGGGAAAGTCGGGTAATTTGAGCGCGCGGTTTAATTGGGCCGATGCCATTCTGAGAAAGCATGGTTCGATAACTTTTGATTTCTTGCCAGTGGACATCATCAGCATGCATAACGTCCCTTGCACGGCGATCATGGCGTCACGTGGGAGAGAGCGCCGACGGTAAGCTTTTTAAATATTTGTCCGTTAATCTGTAACTTTGCGTTCTTAGTCTTCGACAATGCATGTGTACTAAACAAGAAGAAACCACTATCTTTCTTGCTGAACACATTTCAACATCACTGTGAATGCTTTTCAGACATAAATCAAAGTTATGCGTTGGCATGTATTTTTGGCAGAAAAGTTTAACTGACTATAGTCAAACGCAGTTAAGTTGAGCTTCCTTCGAGCGGGTATATTGGGCCACCGGCTCAATTAAGCCGACCAGGCTCAATTTATACTCAGTTCATTGGAAGTTGATAGGTGCCGCTTATATAATCTTGACAGGCAGAACCTGGAGGGTTTATTTTATTTATTTGTTTGTTTTGTTTTTGTTTAGGTTTGTCTCAAGAGCAGTTGAAATTGCTGGTTTACTCACGACTATACTTTGGATGATTATGCTTATGATATTCGTCGTACCAGTGAGTAAATTTAATGCTTGCATCTGAGATGATTGCGTAACTTGAAGAGAGTCTCTGCGCACACATGTTTCGAAGTGAGTAGAGGGAGGATTGGCGGGTGGTGATTTGCACTTGAAATATGTGTGCCACAAACAATTGCGAATTGGCGCTTGTTTTGTGTGTGTGTGTGTGTGTGTGTGTGTGTGTGTGTGTGTGTGTGTGTGTGTGTGTGTGTTTTAAATCATTGTAAGCTTACCTTTGTTACAGATATGGGTCATGGACAAGCCAACAAATGGAGGAGGCTCTTCAGGCCATAAAGAGTGGACTGGGCTTGAACGAAACCGCCCGACAGCATGGGATTCCAAGAGCAACTCTCCAGAGACACATGTTTCACAAGAACAAGTATGCGAACGATTCAACAAAATTTTTAGGTCGTCCTACCGTGTTTTCTGATGAGATGGAAGAGGAACTTGTGGAGTATCTCCTCAACATAGACAGAATGATGTTTGGCCTAACAAGAAAAGAATGTATGAAACTGGCATTTCAAGTTGCAGAAAAAAACAATCTAAAGCACAATTTCAACAGAGACAAACAAATGGCTGGCAAAGATTGGATCAACGGTTTTTTTGCCAGACATAAAGACATTTGTCTTCGCCAACCGCAATCTACCACAATTGCCCGGGCTACCGGGTTCAACAAAGGGGCTGTTAATCAATTCTTCACTTGCCTGGAGAGCGTGATCGGCAAACACAAATTTCACGCCCAAACCATTTATAACATGGACGAAACATCCCTGAGCACTGTTGCCAAAAGCCAGAAAATTATAAGCGAAAAAGGAAAACATCAAACAGGGATAATGTCCAGTGCGGAGAGAGGAACAAACACAACAGGGGTCTTTTGTGTCAGTGCTTCTGGACATTGGGTACCCCCTATGCTGCTGTACAAAAGAAAAAGACTTAATGAACAGCTCTGTGCAGGCGCTCCAAACGGCACTCACATTGAATGTAATGAAACAGGGTGGATGAAAAAAGACACATTCCTCAAATGGCTCAAACATTTCATTGATGTTGTGAAGCCCACGCCAGAAACACCTGTGCTACTTCTGCTGGATGGTCACAGCAGCCACACCAAAAACATTGAGGCCATTGACCTGGCCAGGTCACGTGGAGTGGTTATGCTGTCATTTCCACCCCATTGCACACATTGGCTGCAGCCCCTAGACGTCGCTTTTTTCAGACCACTGAAAGTCTTCTATTCACAGGCAATCAACACATGGCTGCGAAATCATCCTGGTCGGAAAAAAAAAAACCATTTCAGATC
>CM031595.1:179590636-179619423 GCA_018398815.1 Conus ventricosus
AAAAGATAGATTTAAGATGTTCTTTTTCTTGAACTTAATTGTCGGTTAACAGCAACCAACTGTGAGAGGCATTCGCAGTTTTGAACATGATTCTGTTGTAGCCCGTGCTTGCCTAATTTTGGAAATGACTGCGATGAAAGTAAAATGACTGATGACTGAGATGTCATATTCTACAACTATAGACTGACGTTTGCTGGGAACGAAACTAATGCTATACTTGTAAGCTGTTAACAAAATTGTATTTTTAATTTAATATTTTAGGATGATTCAAAGTTGGTTTGTTGATTTAGTTTGATCTTTTTCTTCACACACACACACACACACACACACACACACACACACACACACACACACACACACACACACAAAACAACTCCACAGTCAGTCAAATGTCTATCAACGAGCAGATATATTTCTTAAGGCTCGATTTATCAGACACGTTGGCTAATGTGAGCCAGTGGCCCAATATATACTTCATCATGGCTCAATTTACCTGACTGGTCGTGCAAATTGAGCCTTTTCAGAGTTTGTTTGTTTCTTAAATAAAAATGTTTTGATGAAAGATATAAATTTTATGTGTGGTTTATATGTAGTTCTGATGACAACGTTTACAATAATTGCTATAGAGAAACTGTAATGTAATATATTGCCGAGATACATACTTCAGTCCTTAAGCGGCTCAATATACCCGAACTTCCCCTACACCTATATACAGAGCCACACATACACACACACACACATATATGTTCACATACATGTGCAGATGCGTGTGTGCAGGGCATGCTCACACAAGCCCACAGATCACACACACACACACATACATATGCACATCTGCACACACATACACAAGCACACACACACACACACACACACACACACACACACACATGCACACATGCACCACATACACTAGCACACACACGTGGACCTGTGTCCACACACACACACACACACACACATGCACGTGCGCGCGCGCGCACACACACACACACACACACACACATGCATGTGCGCGCGCACACACACACACACACACACACTCACACACACAAACACACTCACACTCACACACACGCACGCACGCGCGCGCGCACACACACACACACACACACACACACACACACACACACACACACACACACACACACATACACACACACACACACACACCACACACACACTGATACTAATGACACAGCCAGTTGTTAGGTAGGTACCCAAAGCATGACCAGTGCATTGGGCTAATGCGTAGGTCCGACATCTGCTAAAACGTATCCATGAGATCTCTACTTAATTATTCTCTCATCTTAGTCAACAATTCATTCATCCATCAGCTTTTTATCATATGCAGTGTGGTCTCAAAACCATGCAGATGTGGTGTAGCGTTTATGGACTTCACGAAACTGAAACTGTTCAACGTCAGTAAAAAAAAAAGCCTTACATATAAAAAACAAGTAGAGTAACTCTAGCTCCAATCATGGGATAATAACACGCCTATAACACCATACAAATGCTGCTTTCAACTCTGAATCGCCAGCGTATTGCACAAATGTCCACACAAATTACACATAATAAACAAGGAGACTCCCCCCTCCCCCCTCCCCGCCACACACACACACACACACACACACTCACACTTCCTCCCGACAGAATGTTCCAAGTTGGCCTATACACCCTGTACCTAACGCATGTACACAGCAACAATAACTAGAGCAATGAAGAAACACAAATCAACATTAACAGCTAGCGACGAAGCCTTTCTGGCTCTAAAAAATTAAGTTAGACTCGCATTCAGGCCTTGTCCTGAAGGTCAACACCGAAACACAGGGTACATTCTACCACTTCAACTCTTTCGTGACATGTTCCCTGATTGTCTGACACAGGATGGCTTTCCTAAGGCTCATGCAGCCTTCAATGCATGGCAGATCTGTTTCGCTGCAAACAATGGCATGAATATCCCATGATATGGAATCATCCACTTCCATGCAGATTTCAGGACTCACGATGGAAAATACTAAATTTTACATCGTCGATGTCGCAGGCCCTTAAGTCATCGGCCTCGTTTCCTGAAGATAGCGACTCTGTATAGCAATGTTAAATTATCAATGCCTCCAGAAGAACTGATAACAGAGACAGGCCTGTCCAAGCAGTGAGTGACCTGATGTGGCTATATCCTAAACAGTTCGACCGAACTGGAAAATTCCTAGACCAGGTCAAACTAGCCACCCACCCAGACGTACTACTCATGTGGATGCCCTGAGAAAAACGTCCATAACCCTCAAAGATACCATCAGCATAGAGTTGGATGACATGGGGTGCAGTGGAATGATACGACATGTCACTTAAGAATACACTGAGTATCTAGCTGGCATACTCACATAAAAAGGCGGAGCTATTCGAATTTGTATAGATCCAGATACTTGAACAAGGCCTCCAAGCAACCTCACCATAGGATTCCAACGGAAGAAAACTTCATCATGAAAACCTTTTTCAAAATTGAATGCAAAGGCAGGAAACTGGTTACACACAAATTCAGAGGGGCAAAAGCTTTTCAAAATGGAATGCCAAGGCTGGCTACTGATCAGTCCAACCGGACCCTGATTCCCAGCTACTAACAACCTTGCAGTCGCTATTTGGGAGCTGGTGTTTCACAAGCCTTCCCTTCGGATTACCTGTGTCACAGGATATTTTCCAGATGAAGATGGACCAGATCCTGGACCAGGAGGAATTAAGAGTAGTTGGAACTGCGGATGATGTTGCTGTTTATGCTGGAGATAAAGCCCAACAGGAAACAAAATCATCCACAACCTGATGATGAAAGTTTGAGAAGGAAGCGGTCTAGTTTTCAACTTCAGAAAGTGTGATATCAAAACAGACTCCATTCCATTTTTGAGGGATGGCATATTCCGCTGCTGGAGTAAGATTAAAAAAAAAAAAGGAAAGGTGTATCACCTGCAGAACTGCAACAAACGAGACCTGCAGACATTCATTGAGTTTCTACAACTCTGGCACCCCTTCACCCAAAACCTCAGTGGGATGCCAGCAGCACTGAGAAACCTGCAGAGAAAATAATACAGCATTCCTCTGGATTAGTCACCACGAGGAGTGTTTCAACACTCTCACAGCAGCAGAGTGGTGCAGGCACCAAAGACACAGGGGGCAAGTCTTCTTTAAGGTGGAAAACTCATTGCATACACATCTACATCACTTTCAGATGCAGAAACAAGGTATTCCTGAATCTAACGAGAACGTGCTGTCGTCTTCGGTGTGCAAATAGATGGAAGACTCTTCCATGTCATCACTAACCCCAAGCCATCGGTAATAATAGCAGGGAAACCATTTACCAGGGCGCTGCCAAGACTTCAGAAAATGTTATTCGAGCTTCAAGGCATGCAAAATGACTCAACAATTGATTTCAATACCAGCCTCCACACCCTCAAAATTTCTTTTAGAGAGACTTGACAATTCAAGAGAAAACCCAAAATGACTAAACCTCTAAGCTGACCACCACCGTGATCAATGGCTGGCCAGACTACATCAAAGACTGGCACGCAGAAGTCAGATCCTACAGACCATACAGTGATGAACTCTCTGATGAAGCTGGCCTAATCTTCAAAGATGAAAGACTCCTCATCACCAACAGGCAGAGACAAGTCATCCTGGACCAACTCCATTATGAACAACAAGGAATTAAAAAATCCAAACTCAGGGCCAGAGATCGGTGCACTGGAATAACATCAACAATGACATTGAGCACACTTTCAAGTCCTGCTCTATGTGGCAGAAACACCAATCTTCCAAACAAAGAAATTCCAGTTTTCCGTCCTGAAGTTCAGCGTGCCCTTGGGAAGTCACTGGCACAAACCTCTTCCAGCTCCATGGCAGTGATTACCTGATAATGGCTAACTACTACAGCAAGTACTTTATTGTCCACAAGCTGAAACCTCCAGCAGTATCAAGGTCATCAGAGCCATGAAACAAATATTTTCTGAACGTGGCATTATCCAAAGTTATTTCAGATGATGGACCTCAGTTTGCTTTGCAAGTATTTGCCCAGGTTGCAAAAGACTGGCCCTTCAGCCATGATACATCTTCCCCAACATATCCCCAGTTCCACTGACTTTTAACTAGGCATGATATGACCCTCTGAACTGTTCAGTGAGAACAGTTCAGACAGTCAAATCATGCCTAGTTAAAAGCACAACAGGCGAACACTGATCAGAACCTTGTCCTCCTAGGCCTTTGCAGAGTCTTCATCTCTGCATCAATGTCCAGCCCAATTGAAATCCTCACCGGATGAAAGGTTCGAAGAAATGTTCCATACAGAACAACAGTTATCCAGCCCAGACACATCAGGGAAGAGCTACTGCACCGTCAGATGCCCCAGAGGCATAACTATAACGCTAATGCCAAAGACCTGCCAGCCCTCACCTCCAGCCAAGTAGTCAGAATCCAGGACCAGTCTGGGTGGTGGTAGGAAGCTAAAGTTACTCCAGTATGACTACCCAAGGTGGGGCCGGAATAGCTCAGTTGGTAGACGCCGGACTCGTGATCCTGGGGTTGCGGGTTCGAATTTCGAGTATAGGGGGATTTTATCCCTCGGAGTTAACATTGGTTCTGACTCCATTCCCCACACAGTCCTTCGAATGAGACTATAAGCCGAGGTTCCGTGTGTGAACGCACGCACAACATCTTGCACACACGTAAATCCCATCACCACTTTCGGAAGAGAAGGCCAGTCTGGCGTTGGTATGGATGACACGTGACACATAGCATGCACCTTCCCGAAGATGGAGTATGGCTGCTTATGGCGGATAGAAAAGGGTCATACACACAAAACTCCACTGCCTGGCTAAAACAGGGAGTGTCCGCAGGAGTATCAGCTGCGTACCAGAAAAAAAAAAAGAACTACCAAGGTCATACATATCACACTCTAGCAGATCAGTAACTGATGAGAACCGGATCCATATACGAGATATCCCTCAGTCTCTAGTGGATCCCCCCCCCCCTCTCAACTATAATCTGACCACAGCCAGCACCGTCCAGGTCTGGCTTTATTATTGTATTCATTCCGTTATCTGTTGTTCTGTTTCATTAGATTGGATGAAAAAAAGCTATGCAGACTGAATAAAATCATTCTCCTGTTGTTGATATTTCATGTGTCAGGTATAGGAGTAGAGGCAAACTTGAAACATCCTTCTTTGGGGATGTTTTCCTGTTTGTTCTGTATGCTCTGTGTTGGTGTTTGTGTAAGGCGACTTGGTGTTGAAAGCAGAATTTGTATTAGTTATGGGCATGTTATTATCTCATCATGAGAGCGAGAGTTACCCTTTTTGTTAGCTATTCATTGGTTTCTGTCCCCTGCCTCACTTCAGATTTCCTTTCTTGCCAATCAAATTGAAGTTATTTGTATTTGTTTCTGCTCATCTGTGTACTCGATGCCAGTTTGAATGATTATTAGTGAACAAAGGTCAGGTACAGGGTATATGGGCAAACTTGGAACATCCTTTTGGGGGATGTCTCTTTCTTTGTTCTGCGTGCGTACATGCGTGCATGTGTGCTTGCGTGAGTTGTGTGTGTGTGTGTGTGTGTGTGTGTGTGTGTGTGTGGTGTGTGTGTTGTGTTTGTATGAGTGTGTGTTGTGTGTGTGTGTGTAGTGTGGTGTGTGTGTGTGCGTGTGTGTGTGTGTGTGTGTGTACACTGTGCTTGTGTGTGTGTGTGTGTGTGTGTGTGTGTGTTGTGTGTGAAGAAAAATCGTAAACAAATCTGTAAAACTGGCTACACACACACCACACACACACATTCAAATTTATTTAATCTTTTGATCTTATTCAGGGCATGAAGGATAAAAGATCAATAATACTCAACCAATATCAAGAGAGAGAGAAAAAAAGGGGCTCATACACTCATGCTGACCTACATCTCAGTGAATGTAGTGACACAGCAATTAGAACAACAAACTAACACACACAAAAAGACAAGAAGCTGTTATGTAATTTCACTGAAATTTTGAATGATGAGATTATTACCAACTCACATGAAACCACAAAGATTGGGCAAAATACAAGTAACCATACAAAAAGGTGCAAAGTAATGCTTCTTTTAAACATAATCTGAAAGACGGCATGATGAATGTATTGTTTCGCGCTGTGTATTAGATAAGCCTTGCTTCGTACCTTGCTGTGTGCTTTCACTTACATTTTCCATTGCCTTGCTTTCAGTGATGCTGCAGTCTGTTTCAGTTTCCTTGCAAAGACTACAAAGTGACTTGAAGGAGAGCCATCACACGGGTGTAAATTTCTCTCTTACATCCAAGAAGTTGGGGCATTCCATGGTAAGATGGACTTCATCTATGATTTTCACAGAGAGTTAGGCATGCCCTCATGCACGCACACACACATGCGCGTGCACACACACATGCACATACACATACACTCACATGCAAACGTATACACAAATAAGGTAACAAACAAACAACCATATTTGTAATCTGTAATATCTTAATAAAGACTGAAATCAAATAGATATAAATTCAACATCACAAGCATTTCAATTTATAGATGTAACATAATACAGTAAAAAAGATCATTGCTCCAGATATGGCAACCAATATGAACTGATCATAAACGTGCCTCTCTTACACCACTCTTTAGCACCTGGACATCTGTCAGCCGATTCTAGTTGATAAAAAATGCATTTGACCAACTGAGACTGTTGCTTAAATCAACAAAAAAATCTTACCTAAGTACTCTGTTTCACACATGCATTAGCACACGCATGTGCACATATATACAGATCAAAACAATTCAATTTGCGATGCAGATTAGGCATATGACAACTATAATAATATGCAATGAAAACTGGGCATATAACAAAAAAATCACAACAAACCAGTAAATAACAGTCAACAAATAAAACATGACTGCTATCAGATCATTCACTCTGGCTGTTTTAACAGTATGATGTTCCCAATGTCAAACACACACATGAACAGAGAACAGTTTTTGACAGTATGATGTTCCCAATGTCAAACTCACACATGAACAGAGAACAGTTTTTGACAGTATGATGTTCCCAATGTCAAACACACACATGAACAGAGAACAGTTTTTGACAGTATGATGTTCCCAATGTCAAACTCACACATGAACAGAGAACAGTTTTTGACAGTATGATGTTCCCAATGTCAAACACACACATGAACAGAGAACAGTTTTTGTTTTGGTATTTTTGCCCCTGGTTCAACTACACATGTCTTTTAATACAAATTGAAACAGATGTTTTTCGTAAACTTTCTTACAGTTCTGGCAACCAGAACCTGCACATCAATGAAAAAACTGGTGTGTGTGTGTGTGTGTGTGTAAGATAAGATAATGTTGCTTATAGCCCAGCCGACCGCAAAGGGCCACATCAGGGCTGTGTGTGTGTGTGTGTGTGTGTGTGTGTGTGTGTGTGTGTGTGTGTGTGTGTGTGTGTTGTGACGGTGTGTTGTGTGACGGTGTGTGTGTGACAGTGTGTGTGTGTGTGTGTGTGTGTGGTGTGTGTGTGTGTGTGTGTGTGTGGGTGGGACATAACGTGTGGCTTAGTATGACATAGTGTGCATATAAGCATGTGTATGTATGTGCGTATGTGTAACTGTGATTTGTCGTAGATACAGCAAAGCATACCTTTCAGCCTCATATACTGTCCTATTTCATGCTATGTTTGATAACTCTGGCCATACTTTCATCGCCTACACATCAGTAGCTCACAAGATGCCCCAGTTATTTTTCTCCATTGTTTGTGACACTCATGTGCAATGTCTTTGAGCTACAAATTTCCAAACCTAATCATAATCTTGAATTGTCTAAAGCAGAATGTTGCATGCACTTGTTTCCACACACTATCAGCTGATCATATTCCTTCTCACTGCCTTGGTTTAAACCCATTATACAGGGAATCTTACACTGATGTACAGGGGCCTATAGTCTGTTTGCCTGCCGAGCTGATAGTGGTAAATTTGAACCACAAGTGAGGTTAGATGTTTTTCATCTTAAAACCCTGTCTGTCCACACAGCAGTCAATGGGTTCCTGATTCAGTTCAGGGAAGGTTAAAGGCAGCAGAAGGAGAGGGACAGGCTCTGCCTCCGTTACACCACGCCCTATACATAGTGAACCTTTGACAGCTCACAGCCATTATAGCTAACAGGCTGACCTGAACGCTTACATTGTGTATGTAGAATCTGTTGCAATAACTGCAAATACAACAGGTATTGTATATACAGTGAAAGTTATTTCCAGTTCCAAGGATTGAAGATATTAATTGACATGATCAATTACATTTCAATTTTGTTACTTAATTTCACTGGTCCATTTTTTACCCTCTAGTTGCCCCCAGTTGATGTTTTCTTTCACTCCAAGCAGCCATACTCTCCGGCCATAAATATGTACCCTCCACACAGTCCATCCTGTTGAACCCCACCCCTCCTTGTCCCCTCTCCCAGTCCAATATCACTAGTGTGAACTGAATGTACATTAAGGAAACACAGTTCAACAATCAGCTCAACCATATTAGGAGCTTCTCCCCTAAAATCTTGGAGTATCTGGTAAAACACTTGATTTCCGTCTGGCAAGGGATTTTGTTTGGAACATTATGTTTATTTCATTTCATTTGCTTACCATAGTTGATTGAATACAGTTTATTTCTTTGAGATTTGTGATCTTATTCAAGTGTGATCTCATCATATGTGTTGCGCTAAGTCATAGTACTCATCTTCATAATTGTTTGTGTCAGTGGAGAAACATGTAAAACTGCCTGAAAATAAGGTGACTGGAACAGATGTGTGACAGTTTCTACACAGCTGCCAACCTTCTAGGGTCAAAACTTGTGAACAGGGAATCAAGGGGTTGGATGGGCTGAAGAGGCTTTCGACTGAAAGGATTTCTAATCCCCTTATGTTTCAGCTGACAAAAGAAGAGTTTAAGAAGAATGTTTTCCATACATATAATTACCAACATTTACTTAACATTATTTGGGCTTTATTCTGCAATACTCTTGTCATCCCTATTACAACAAACAACAACTTTTTTTTCTTCAAAATTTGGCATTTGGAAATAACTTTTAAATCAGTGAAATTCCAGAAAAAAATTGGGGAAGTTTGGCAGTTATATTTCTATGCACATCCTTCTGCAGTAGACTGAAAATAAGTATACTGTAACTGACATCTTCTTGGCATGTCAGTCATGATTTTCATTATGTGTTCTGAAGTGAACCGACTTTTTCCTTACAAACACTTCCCTGCCTCCCCCCGATTGTTTACATTTTGCACCAAAAAAAAACAACCCGAAAAACCCCAATCAACAGCTGTCTTGCTGAAAACAAAAAAAATATCATATCAAAGTACATAACAATGCTGACAAGGTATTCTTTAGCTTTACATTGCCAACAGCAGTAACAAATGATTGTGTCATAATAAAAAGGCACATGATTAATAAGACTGACAAAAAACGCTTGAGGTATGAAATGAAAAGTTCACAGTATTCCCGTAATGTAATGCACTGTTTCTCCATGAAGCTAGGGCACCATCAGGATTCCTTCTCCTTGCTGTCTGAATTGATGGGGTCAATCCACGGGTACACCAGGCTTCCAGACACCACCCTCCTCAGCAGCTCAGTCCATGAGTATTTCTGTTGCTTTTCATGATGCTGGTCTGTTTTCAACAGTGTCTGGGCATGGCGATAAAGCTTTGGCAAAGGCAGCTGAATCACCTGAAAAAACAACGGTAATAGGGAGTAAAATGTCTTGTCTGCTTGTTTGCTTCCTCTTTTGAACTTCCTGACAATGTTTCCACTCTATTCTGCACATGCGCCATGACCAATATCTACCGTTCCATCCTATTTCACCTGTTGAGCTTGCTTGTTTACAGCAGTTATTTGGGAAGCTCTGAGCATTAAGACACACCCATTGAGGACAATGATTGCTATAAGCATAGCGCTGTGATTCAAATCCCGAAAGTAAAAAACAAATTTCTTCCCCCCAGCTCATGTCCATGTAGATGACAGTAACGGGAGGATTGCCAATCATACCTGACTTCCTTTTGGTAATTCAGCAGCTCAGGAGGTACTGAATTAATAGCAACCGCTCAGAAAGCTGTGCAGATTGCACAGCTCAGGAGGTACTGAATTAATAGCAACCGCTCAGAAAGCTGTGCAGATTGCACAGCTCAGGAGGTATGAATTAATAGCAACCGCTCAGAAAGCTATACAGATTGCACAGCTCAGGAGGTACTGAATTAATAACAACCGCTCAGAAAGCTATACAGATTGCACAGCTCAGGAGGTACTGAATTAATAACAACTGCTCAGAAAGCTATAGAGATTGCACAGCTGTTTTTGGTAATTTAGCAGCTCAGGAGGTACTGAATTAATAACAACCGCTCAGAAAGCTATACAGATTGCACAGTTCAGGAGGTACTGAATTAATAGCAACCGATCAGAAAGCTATACAGATTGCACAGCTCAGGAGGTACTGAATTAATAACAACCGCTCAGAAAGCTATATAGATTGCACAGCTGTTTTTGGTAATTTAGCAGCTCAGGAGGTACTGAATTAATAACAACTGCTCAGAAAGCTATAGAGATTGCACAGCTCAGGAGGTACTGAATTAATAACAACTGCTCAGAAAGCTATAGAGATTGCACAGCTCAGGAGGTACTGAATTAATAACAGCCGCTCAGAAAGCTATACAGATTGCACAGCTCAGGAGGTACTGAATTAATAACAACCGCTCAGAAAGCTATACAGATTGCACAGCTCAGGAGGTACTGAATTAATAACAACCGCTCAGAAAGCTATACAGATTGCACAGCTCAGGAGGTACTGAATTAATAACAACCGCTCAGAAAGCTATACAGATTGCACAGCTCAGGAGGTACTGAATTAATAACAACCGCTCAGAAAGCTATACAGATTGCACAGCTCAGGAGGTACTGAATTAATAACAACCGCTCAGAAAGCTATACAGATTGCACAGCTCAGGAGGTACTGAATTAATAACAACCGCTCAGAAAGCTATACAGATTGCACAGCTCAGGAGGTACTGAATTAATAACAACCGCTCAGAAAGCTATAGAGATTGCACAGCTCAGGAGGTACTGAATTAATACAACCGCTCAGAAAGCTATAGAGATTGCACAGCTCAGGAGGTACTGAATTAATAACAACCGCTCAGAAAGCTATAGAGATTGCACAGCTCAGGAGGTACTGAATTAACCTTTTGAATGCCATCATCTTTGTAAAAAGAGTGCTCTCCCCCTTGCCAAGGGTTTCGGGCGTTTTTGCATAAAATAAACAAAAATTCATAGCTCCTCATCCAGCTAAGAAAACCCCATAAAACTGTACATTTTAGGAATCTGCATTATTCCTCTATGTGTTGACATCAAAATGAAACAGAAATCTTTATCTGGGTATGAGCACCATGCTGTTATATAAACAAATGTGGAAAAAAGGACAAAAACTTGTTAGAAATATATTTGTAAAATATAAACATGCAGCTGGAAGTTTTCACCAGTTGGAACTTTTATCCCCGGGTTTCCACTAAATGCAGTGTTGCTGGGCAATAAAAATTTGATAGTGAAAAATTCGCTTGAAACCTAGCTGTCCTAGTTCGAGTTGCAGCTGCTGATTGTCTGCCACGCCCCCTTGACCCACCCCTCTCCCTCTGCCGTGAACCCCCTCCTCACTTCATAGGTCCGTCTTCTCTTTCGCCCCGCACAGACTGAAAGCAAATCTTCGCCGTGTGTGTCAGTTTCAAGCCACGGAGATTCACACACGCTGGCGGGCTCACTCGGCGTACCAACGCTTATGTCAGCTGGGTCAACTTGACCCATCAACGATGCATGCACGAAATCGTCGTCACTTTCCCATGTGTCGAGCGAATCGACTGAATCAAGATTTGAATCGCGCTCTTATAGAGTAATATTCGCTGATTCGAGAGCAGAAAAGGTTTTTCAAGTCGATTGTAGGCCGCTAAGTCCGGGTGTTGCGTCGTCTGCTACTGTTGGTGAGTGAAAACTACTCAGAGCCTGTGGGGTCTTCACTTTCAGTGGGCTGGGCAGACAGTATGTGTACACATCATGAAATATGATTTGATTGGCCACTGGACGGGATCCTAAACCTTCGTCATACACCAAATAAGTCAGTGAAATCGTTAGGGTTTTCCAGCTGAAAATAGCGAAAGGTCACCGACTGAAATTTCGGTCAGTGGCACTTAAGTGGAAGCATTTTATCGACCGAAATATTGGTCGCTGGCACTCAAAAGGTTAATAGCAACCGCTAAGAAAGCTATACAGATTGCACAGCTGTGTTTTGCATTTGCTTCAAACTTAAATGGTGGTCTGTGCTTCAAACTTCAATGGCAGTGCGTGCTTCAAACTTCAATGGCAGTGCGTGCTTCAAACTTAAATGGCAGTGCGTGCTTCAAACTTCAATGGCGGAGTGTGCTTCAAACTTCAATGGCAGTGTGTGCTTCAAACTTCAATGGCAGTGTGTGCTTCAAACTTCAATGGCAGTGCGTGCTTCAAACTTCAATGGCAGTGTGTGCTTCAAACTTCAATGGCAGTGCGTGCTTCAAACTTCAATGGCGGTGTGTGCTTCAAACTTCAATGGCGGTGTGTGCTTCAAACTTCAATGGCAGTGTGTGCTTTAAACTTCAATGGTGGTGTGTGCTTCAAACTTCAATGGCAAAGTGTGCTTCAAACTTCAATGGTGGTGTGTGCTTCAAACTTCAATGGCAAGTGTGCTTCAAACTTCAATGGCAAAGTGTGCTTCAAACTTCAATGGCAGTGTGTGCTTCAAACTTCAATGGCAGTGTGTGCTTCAAACTTCAATGGCGGTGTGTGCTTCAAACGTCAATGGCGGTGTGTGAGACGACAATGAAATGGGAATCAGTGTCATGGTAACGATAAATTCCAGATTGTTGATAGTCAAATAAGTGATCAGAACAATCATTTACAATGAAACATCAACAACACAGAAACAGACACATGTAGAGCAAACTATATCCAGTCTCAGATTTTCATACAAAATTGCATATAATTCACATTTGCAATCACTGGTAATATGAGGAAAAAGTGTCATGGTTTCAAAAGTTGAAGTCATGTTTGTTCAGTGCTCTATCATTTTAATGAGGTTGTTGATAGAAAACTACTTTAATTGAAAATTAGTTAAAAGGGTTAATATCTCATTGTTTGTTCATAATACACCCACATCCATACAACCCTCCTCTCCTTTGCCCCTCCCATCCCCCCTCCCCTCCATTTTCCTTCCCTACTTCCCCTTGCCTTGTTCTCCCATCCCTTCCCCCCTCCCATGTCCCAGTCTGCGTGTGTGTGTTGTGCTTTGTGTGCAAGCATAAGTACATTCATGTATGCATGCATGCATGCATGTGTGTGCGTGTGTATATGTGTGCATGTGAGTGTGTGCGTGTGCGTGCATGCGTGTGCTTGTGTGTGTGTGATATGTGTGTGTGCTGCCTCTCTTCTGTTTTTCCCAATGGCTTTATTTCCACATCACTTCTTCCAATTCCCTGTGCACAGTTACACACGAGTTTCTTCAAGGTCCAAGAAGTAACAGTCAACAGGAGGGAGCAACGAAGTCACCATGAGGCAGCCTGCCACAGGAGACCCTGCGGTGTGGATGAGTCACTTTGATGGTCTTTAGCAGTGCCTGGCCTGATCCACCATACCAGCACACCACCTAAAAAACCTGCAGTCTGTATGACAGAGCTGCTCTCTCAGCTTCCCTTCATACCATATCCTTGTCAATCAGGCCTGAGAGATACAGACACCTGCAATGTGGGTCAAGAAATTCAAGCAACACTATCAGCGAGCCACCCTATGAAGTGGATGACTGTGTGGATCTGGACTTCCCATCTGTACCCGTCGCACACTCAGCTCTGAGTCAGAGCCAGACAGAGCCACACACATCTGACAAAGAACTGCCTCTCACAGGAATGGAAGCCACAATCTCCAAGCCCTGAAGTATGTGACTCTAACCACAGCACCTGGAGGGCTGTCATCTTACTGTGCATTGTTATCCCAAACCAGCTGTGCTATAAACATATCATACTGAATCTTCTTTGGCTTGATATCAGGCAAAATGATCATGATGCAACTCATTCTTTCAGTCGACTGAAAGAAAATATTGCATGCACAAATACGCAGCTTTCAGAAACAACTTGAAACATGTAATCTTGTCAGTGTGTGTGTCAATGTGTGTGTCAGTGTGTGTGTGTGTGTGTGTGTGTGTGTGTGTGTGTGTATTGTGTGTATGCCCACACACAAGCATGCTTGTGTCATTTGTACAAGCATATGACCACATATACTGTTTTCGTCAAAAGGCAAATGACAGAAAAATTGATCTGTGCAGCAAAATGCATTTTCTTACACAATTCATTTTTTTCCCATCCTATCTTCCCTCCTCCCCCACGTTTGTTCTGAGGTCTGGCCCCCCTACCTGCATCCTCTCTGTCCTCCTCCCCCACGTTTGTTCTGAGGTCTGGCCCCCCTACCTGCATCCTCTCTGTCCTCCTCCCCCACGTTTGTTCTGAGGTCTGGCCCCCCTACCTGCATCCTCTCTGTCCTCCTCCCCCACGTTTGTTCTGAGGTCTGGCCCCCTACCTGCATCCTCTCTGTCCTCCTCCCCCATGTTTGTTCTGAGGTCTGGGCCTCCTACCTGCATCCTCTCTGTCCTCCTCCCCCACGTTTGTTCTGAGGTCTGGGCCTCCTACCTGCATCCTCTCTGTCCTCCTCCCCCACGTTTGTTCTGAGGTCTGGCCCTCCTACCTGCATCCTCTCTGTCCTCCTCCCCCACGTTTGTTCTGAGGTCTGGCCCTCCTACCTGCATGGACAGGGTGACAGAGTCTCCTGACTGACGGCAGTCAGCATCATGGAGTACTGTGAACAGAAGGTCCCCTGAAATGCAACAGACAGCAGTCAGCATCATGGAGCACTCTAAACAGAAGGTCCCCTGAAATGCAACACCTTTTAGCAGGCAGACGACACACACTTTGTTTTTGTTTCAACTTTTGTTCCTTTAAAATGCTTACAGACACCAAATTCTGAGAGTCATTTCCTTTTTTTTCTACACACACATTGTAGGTTGCAAATTCACTAAAAACATCCATGAACATAGCAAATGCTGCGTGTAGCTCACTGTCAGAGGCACTATCCACACGACCCCTCTCCTTCCCTGCTACACAAACAACACATGCCACTTCAACCTACTGCACACCAAACTACTTTCCCCTCCCCAATCCCAAACCTCCGCCCACACATACACTTAATACAAAGTGAGACAGATGACACAGAGAGGTGCGGTGCCTTGTGGCGATGGGAAGGAGGGCATCATGGAGAGGGGTGGGTGTGCCTGTGTGGCGATGGGATAGGGAGGGCTTCATGGAGAGGAGTAATGAGAGGGTGGTGTGCCTGTGTGGTGATGGGATAGGAGGGCTTCATGGAGAGGGTGGTGTGCCTGTGTGGTGAGGATAGGAGGCTTCATGAGAGGGGTGGTGTCCTGTGTGGCGATGGGATAGGGAGGGCTTCATGGAGAGGGGTGGGTGTGCCTGTGTGGTGATGGGATAGGGAGGGCTTCATGGAGAGGGGTGGGTGTGCCTGTGTGGCGATGGGATAGGGAGGGCTTCATGGAGAGGGGTGGGTGTGCCTGTGTGGTGATGGGATAGGGAGGGCTTCATGGAGAGGGGTGGGTGTGCCTGTGTGGTGATGGGATAGGGAGGGCTTCATGGAGAGGGTGGGTGTGCCTGTGTGGTGATGGGATAGGGAGGGCTTCATGGAGAGGGTGGGTGTGCCTGTGTGGTGATGGGATAGGGAGGGCTTCATGGAGAGGGGTGGGTGTGCCTGTGTGGTGATGGGATAGGGAGGGCTTCATGGAGAGGAGTAATGGAAGAGGGGTGGGAGAGTGTGAAAGATATGAGGGGGTGAAGGGATAACCGAGTCTAGTGACTGAATGAAGACAGGAACAGCAGAGCCATGCATGATTTTACTTGCTCCCAACTCTCTCAAAGTAATACTCAATTGTAAAGTACCATATTTAAAATGGAAATCAGTAGACAAACTGAATACTATTCCATAATGACAACACAAAACTTCTGAATACCGAGATTGACCGCTGAATACTAGGTCAACTACTTTCACTTTCACCATCACATATCCCAGAATGCAATCGCAACAAAAGAGTCTTCCGTTATGGCCGTTTCTGGACGCCATTTTGGTTTTTGTTTCACGAGTTTTGGTGGAGTAGTTTTGCTACTGTGAATTTTCAAAGTTCAGCTTTTTTTTTTCACGAAGATTTTCGGGAAAATGGCGGATCAAGTAATTATGCAATTTATAGAATATATTTTCTGATGTGATAGTGATGAAGAAAGCGTATTTGAGGGCTACACTCTTCAAGAAGATTTGAAGCGAGACGATTCGGAGGTCAATCTTGACCTAGTTATCTATAAAGATCGACTGCTGACTGATTTTGAGGCCGGAATCGATAGTGATTCGGGTGATGATAATGACGATGTCGAACTGCCCATTGCTGCTGGGCCCAGCCCCCCTAAAAAAGAAAATTCGAAAAACAAAAGTTGCTAGAGATTCTTTAATTGTTGACTGGAGTGGTAGACTACAAGAAGTGAAGCCCCCCCCCCAAAGTTTTGCTTGTTTCGTCAGCCAGGAAACAGGGTCAGTCAGTTGGAGTGTCCCATGATTTGCCTATGGGAGCATCACCTTTAGCCTTTTGATTTCAGAGGAATTTTGGCAGACTGTTAGCGAGAAACAAATTTATTTGCTGCACAAAAGCAAGCAAAAAGGATGAGCATAATCTCTGGCCTAAAGTAAAAACTGCCTCATTTATCTTGGCCTAAAGTAAAAACTGCCTCATTTATCTTGGCCTAAAGTAAAAACTGCCTCATTTATCTTGGCCTAAAGTAAAAACTGCCTCATTTATCTTGGCCTAAAGTAAAAACTGCCTCGTTATCTTGGCCTAAAGTAAAAAAACTGCCTCGTTATCTTGGCCTAAAGTAAAAACTGCCTCATTTATCTTGGCCTAAAGTAAAAACCCGCCTCATTTATCTTGGCCTAAAGTAAAAAACTGCCTCATTTATCTTGGGCCCAAAGTAAAAACTGCCTCGTTTATCTTGGCCTAAAGTAAAAACTGCCTTGTTTATCTTGGCCTAAAGTAAAAACCCGCCTCGTTTATCTTGGCCTAAAGTAAAAACTGCCTCGTTTATCTTGGCCTAAAGTAAAAACTGCCTCATTTATCTTGGCCTAAAGTAAAACTGCCTCATTTATCTTGGCCTAAAGTAAAAACTGCCTCATTTATCTTGGCCTAAAGTAAAAACTGCCTCATTTATCTTGGCCTAAAGTAAAAACTGCCTCATTTATCTTGGCCTAAAGTAAAACTGCCTCATTTATCTTGGGCCCAAAGTAAAAACTGCCTCATTTATCTTGGCCTAAAGTAAAAACTGCCTCGTTTATCTTGGCCTAAAGTAAAAACTGCCTCGTTTATCTTGGCCTAAAGTAAAAACTGCCTCGTTTATCTTGGGCCCAAAGTAAAAACTGCCTCGTTTATCTTGGCCTAAAGTAAAAACTGCCTCGTTTATCTTGGCCTAAAGTAAAAACTGCCTCGTTTATCTTGGCCTAAAGTAAAAAACTGCCTCATTTATCTTGGCCTAAAGTAAAAACTGCCTCATTATCTTGGCCTAAAGTAAAAACTGCCTCATTTATCTTGGGCCCAAAAATAAAAACTGCCTCATTTATCTTGGCCTAAAGTAAAAACTGCCTCATTTATCTTGGCCTAAAGTAAAAACTGCCTCATTTATCTTGGCCTAAAGTAAAAACTGCCTCATTTATCTTGGCCTAAAGTAAAAACTGCCTCATTTATCTTGGCCTAAAGTAAAAACTGCCTCGTTTATCTTGGCCTAAAGTAAAAACTGCCTCGTTTATCTTGGCCTAAAGTAAAAACTGCCTCGTTTATCTTGGCCTAAAGTAAAAACTGCCTCATTTATCTTGGCCTAAAAATAAAAACTGCCTCATTTTATCTTGGCCTAAAGTAAAAACTGCCTCATTTATCTTGGCCTAAAGTAAAAAACTGCCTCGTTTATCTTGGCCTAAAGTAAAAACACTGCCTCGTTTATCTTGGCCTAAAGTAAAACTGCCTCATTTATCTTGGCCTAAAGTAAAAACTGCCTCATTTATCTTGGCCTAAAGTAAAAAACTGCCTCATTTATCTTGGCCTAAAGTAAAAACTGCCTCATTTATCTTGGCCTAAAGTAAAAACTGCCTCATTTATCTTGGCCTAAAGTAAAAAATGCCTCATTATCTTGGCCTAAAGTAAAAACTGCCTCATTTATCTGGCCTAAAGTAAAAACTGCCTCATTTAACTTGGCCTAAAGTAAAAACTGCCTCAAATTTATCTTGGCCTAAAAGTAAAAACTGCCTCATTTATCTTGGCCTAAAGTAAAAACTGCCTCATTTATCTTGGCCTAAAGTAAAAACTGCCTCATTTATCTTGGCCTAAAGTAAAAACTGCCTCATTTATCTTGGCCTAAAGTAAAAACTGCCTCATTTATCTTGGCCTAAAGTAAAAACTGCCTCATTTATCTTGGCCCAAAGTAAAAACTGCCTCATTTACTTGGGCCCAAAGTAAAAACTGCCTCATTTATCTTGGCCTAAAGTAAAAACTGCCTCGTTTATCTTGGCCTAAAGAAAACTGCCTCATTTATCTTGCCTAAAGTAAAACTGCCTCGTTATCTTGGCCTAAAGTAAAAACTGCCTCATTTATCTTGGGCCCAAAGTAAAAACTGCCTCATTTATCTTGGCCTAAAGTAAAAACTAGCCTCATTTATCTTTGGGCCCAAAGTAAAAACTGCCTCATTTATCTTGGCCTAAAGTAAAAACTGCCTCGTTTATCTTGGCCTAAAGTAAAAACTAGCCTCATTTATCTTGGCCTAAAGTAAAAACTGCCTCATTTATCTTGGCCTAAAGTAAAAACTGCCTCATTTATCTTGGCCTAAAGTAAAAACTGCCTCGTTTATCTTGGCCCTAAAGTAAAAACTGCCTCATTTATCTTGGCCTAAAGTAAAAACTTGCCTCGTTTATCTTGGCCTAAAGTAAAAACTGCCTCATTTATCTTGGCCTAAAGTAAAAACTGCCTCATTTATCTTGGCCTAAAGTAAAAAACTGCCTCATTTATCTTGGCCTAAAGTAAAAACTGCCTCATTTATCTTGGGCCTAAAGTAAAAACTGCCTCATTTATCTTGGCCTAAAGTAAAAACTGCCTCATTTATCTTGGCCTAAAGTAAAAACTGCCTCATTTATCTTGGCCTAAGTAAAAACGCCTCGTTATCTTTGGGCCCAAAGTAAAAACTGCCTCGTTATCTTGCCTAAAGTAAAAAACTGCCTCGTTTATCTTGGCCTAAAGTAAAAACTGCCTCATTTATCTTGGCCTAAAGTAAAAACTGCCTCGTTTATCTTGGCCTAAAGTAAAAACTGCCTCGTTTATCTTGGCCTAAAGTAAAAACTGCCTCGTTTATCTTGGCCTAAAGTAAAAACTCTGCCTCATTTATCTTGGCCTAAAGTAAAAACTGCCTCATTTATCTTGGCCTAAAGTAAAAAACTGCCTCATTTATCTTGGCCTAAAGTAAAAACTGCCTCATTTATCTTGGCCTAAAGTAAAAACACTGCCTCAATTATCTTGGCCTAAAGTAAAAACTGCCTCATTTATCTTGGCCTAAAGTAAAAACTGCCTCATTTATCTTGGCCTAAAGTAAAAACTGCCTCATTTTATCTTGGCCTAAAGTAAAAAAACTGCCTCATTTATTCTTGGCCTAAAGTAAAAACTGCTCATTTATCTTGGCCTAAAGTAAAAACTGCCTCATTTATCTTGGCCTAAAGTAAAAAACTGCCTCATTTATCTTGGCCTAAAGTAAAAACTGCCTCGTTTATCTTGGCCTAAAGTAAAAACTGCCTCATTATCTTGGCCTAAAGTAAAAACTGCCTCGTTTATCTTGGGCCCAAAGTAAAAACTGCCTCATTTATCTTGGCCTAAAGTAAAAACTGCCTCGTTATCTTGGCCTAAAGTAAAAACGCCTCATTATCTTGGCCTAAAGTAAAAACTGCCTCATTTATCTTGGCCTAAAGTAAAAACTGCCTCATTTATCTTGGCCTAAAGTAAAAACTGCCTCGTTTATCTTGGCCTAAAGTAAAAACTGCCTCGTTTATCTTGGCCTAAAGTAAAAACTGCCCCGTTTATCTTGGCCTAAAGTAAAAACTGCCTCGTTTATCTTGGCCTAAAGTAAAACTGCCTCATTTATCTTGGCCTAAAGTAAAAACAGCCTCAAATTTTTCTTGGCCTAAAGTAAAAACTGCCTCATTTATCTTGGGCCTAAAGTAAAAACTGCCTCATTTATCTTGGCCTAAAGTAAAAACTGCCTCATTTATCTTGGCCTAAAGTAAAAACTGCCTCATTTATCTTGGCCTAAAGTAAAAACTGCCTCATTTATCTTGGCCTAAAGTAAAAACTGCCTCATTTATCTTGGCCTAAAGTAAAAACTGCCCCATTTATCTTGGCCTAAAGTAAAAACTCCTCATTTTTTTCTTGGCCTTAAGTAAAAAAATGCCTCATTTATCTTGGCCTAAATAAAAACCCTAATTCTTGGCTAAAAAAAAAAACTGGGGCCCTTTAAATTTTGGCCTTAAAAATAAAAAACTGCCCTTTATCCCAAAAAAAAATAAAAACTGCCCCGTTATCTTTGGCCAAAGGGAAAAAAAATGCCCTTTTTTAAAAAAAAAGGGAGACAGCTGAGGGAATCCTCCCACCCCCCGTTGTGGGGGTTGGGGGGGTGGGGGGTGCCCCTTTTGCAAAAGCCTTTTGCGATCCCTCACAAATTTTAAGCCAGACCAATAACCCCGTTTGTGTTTTTTTTTTCCCCCTCAGCATTAGAAGACAAATCTTCTTGTATGGTGCCTTCGTTTAACAAAAATTTTTGAAATTTGTCCTTGATTCTTAATGGGTGTCCGCGCGTCCTGTACCCACGCAACACCGGGAGGCCCCCCAGGGGTGGACAGGACTGCTTTGGGGAGGTGAAGACGTGTTTTCTGGGTCCTCCCCCAGCACCTTTGGGTTTTCTTTTTCTTCTTTGCCTTAACTAGGGCTGACCCTGGGGAAAGGTCCCTGGCGGGGGGGAAAGACCCCCCTGCCAAGGGGAAAGTCCTGTTTTACAGGGGAAAGCTCAACTTTTGGGTTCTCTCTTTAGGGGACAAAAGACCTATGGCGAAGCTTGGCTGGTCTGGGGTGGCATTTTTTCTCTTCCCTGGGGAGGGGTGGTTGGGTCTTGGGGTGTGCTCGGGAGCTGGGGGGTGGTTTTTTTCGCCCGGGGGGCCTGCGTCATGAAATCGGGTGGTACCCCATGGGGGATGCTACTTTGAGGCTGTTATGAGCTGCATCCTGTAGTCTAATTTACCTCTGTTCAGGAGCAGTTATGTCCCTTGATATCTAATGGAGTGTCCTGCGCGTGCCTGTACCCATCGTCAACACAGCGCAGGCCTCCAGGGGTGGTACAGGACTGCTCTAAGGGCAGGTGAAGACAGTGCTTCTCTGGGTCCTCCCCAGCACCTTCGGGTGTTTCTTTTTCTTCTTTGCCTTAACTAGGCTGACCCTGGAGAAAGGTCCAGTGGCGGTGGGGAAAGACCCACTGACCACAGGGAAAGTCCTGTTGACAGTGGGAAAGACTACAACTTTGGATCTCTCTTGAGGGCACATAAGACCGTATGGCGAAAGCTTGGCTGTGTCTGGAGTGGCACTGTCTTCATCTGTCCGTGGGCAGGGGTGGTTGGGTCTGTGGGTGTGCTCGGCAGCTGGGGGGTGGTTTTTCGCCGGTGGGCTCTGCAGTCATGAAATACGGGCTGGTACACCCATGGGGGATGCTACTTTGAGGCTGTTATGAGCTGCATCCTGTAGTCTAATTTACCTCTGTTCAGGAGCAGTTATGTCCCTTGATATCTTAATGGAGTGTCCTGCGCGTGCCTGTACCCATCGTCAACACAGCGCAGGCCTCCAGGGGTGGTACAGGACTGCTCTAAGGGCAGGTGAAGACAGTGCTTCTCTGGGTCCTCCCCAGCACCTTCGGGTGTTTCTTTTTCTTGAAGTTTGGGTGGTTTTTTTTTCCTTCACCACAAAAGTTGATTATTTAATGTGCAGACCACATAGAATGACTTTATTTTGTTCCTGAAGGATTCAGTACTTTGTTTAGACTTGGAAAATCACTATGTGCTCCTAATCCATGACATTCTGTGGGTACAGTGAATTTAGGGAAAATTGTTTTAGCACCGAGAACACCAAAGTAGAGTTAGTCTGTTTGTTTTTGTTTGTTTTTTCCCTTGTGTACCAGTTCA
Organism: Conus ventricosus; assembly: GCA_018398815.1. NCBI lineage: Eukaryota > Metazoa > Mollusca > Gastropoda > Neogastropoda > Conidae > Conus > Conus ventricosus. Next base: position 179,613,071 of record CM031595.1, read on the forward strand.
CTATCTATGGGAAAACATGGCTGGTTTGGATGGAGTGATGTCTTTGAATTTTTTTCATTACTTTTATAGAACAGATGAGTTGAAAGCAAATTTGTTATTGAGGTTTCTTTATGGCAAGTGTGTAAGTGATGCAGAGTTACCTCCCTTGGCATGGTATTCTCATAGGCATGTAGCACAAAGTCATGGGGTACACAGAGGGTTAAAGAGTGCAATCAACAATTTGTGCACTCAAGTTAATCTTTCTCGAATGAAATTTTGATTATCTTGCAACAACAGAAATCTTAACTTGGATAAAATCTTTGACCTTATTCTGCTTCTTGCAAAGTTTCATATTTACGTATAAAAAAAAGTTAAATGCATGAACAAGTCCGTTGCCTTGGGCTGTTCCATAGGTTTTTGAAACATGATATGAAACAGATCAGTACACTGCATACACAAGCATTGATTTACTCACTTTTCACAATTATCTGCATCTTCTATACATATAAAAAAAAAATGACAACCTGATATCTTTCATGTTAAAAAAAAGAAAAAAGAAAGCTACATTTCAACTTGTAAGGCAAGAAAAGACCAAGTTAACTACAAGAGTTGCCATGTATGTATCAACATTTAATTGAATACTACCAAATTGTTATGTTATGAATGAGTGTATTTGTGCATGAAACATAGAAAACATGATAAGAAAAATCTCTCAAGTCAATTCACTCATGAGGCGGATATGTCGTAAAATCACTACAAGTTACCAAACTAAATTTTCTGGTAAGAGAGAGAGAGGGAGAGAGAGAGAGAGAGAGAGAGAGAGAGAGAGAGAGAGAGAGAGAGAGAGAGTGTGTGTGTATGTGTGTGTGTTTTGTGTGTGTGTGTGTGTGTGTGTGTGTGTGTGTGTGTGTGTGACCCAGTGATGCTTAGGAGAGAGAGAGAGAGAGAGAGAGAGAAACACACACACACACCACTGACAGAGTGAAAGGAAAGAGAGAACTGTTCAGTGTGTGTAACCCAATATTCTAATTGTTTTTGTCTCTTAGGAAACACAGTTCTGATTGGTTATTTTTCTGTTTGCTATTGGCCTAGTTTTGTAAAGTAAACAGTGCTCATTTGCAATTTAAAACTTTTGTTTGCAGGGCATTTTGTGTTTTAAAGTATTGGTGTTCAGTAATACCAGTGAGATGACAGCATTCATTTTGTGGGTGTAAATGTTTATAACCCTTATTCCACAAATAGGGTAAGTCTCTTTTGGATTATTTCTTTGTTGGGTCCTTTGTTAAAAGACTTTAGCTTACTCAGTTACTTACTAGGCCTGATCATTTTTCTAAATCATTACATTTTGATTTAGCATGTTAGTTATTCAGTGACTCTAAGTTTCCTTTTAGATCAACTGGAAAACTAAGGAATTTAATATAAGTTTGATAATGTTGACCTGATTGCTTACCTGCGACACACCTGGCTCGGAGCAGTCTGAGGAGGACGGTGGCTGCAGGAACCATGTTCAATGCCTCTGTGACCGCCATCAGCACCCCGTGGAAACTCAGCACCACAGCCGCAGCTGACACAGGACAATTACAGCTTTACATACTCATACATTCTCATTCTTTTTTCTGCAGTCAAAGGCCCCCATTTCCCACTGTGGATGAATACCTACAAAAAAACAACAAATGATAGACGAATTTCATGTTATTTAAACAATAAATGTACACTTTTACATCACTATTTCTCTGCAGTTTTCATAGCCGTGTCTCCTCCATTTACAATGCAATGAAGTCAGAAATCAGGTCTTTGATATCTTGTTTTAATCTGAAATGACTTTCACATAAAACAGGATTACTGTGCAGCAAAACTAAGAGGTTGCAGGATGTATCTCTTTCTTGAAGAGTGTCTATTGCAACTGAATATTCAGTTAATGCATGCAATCCATTCACAGCCTAATCACAATGCTGTATCAAATAATTGAGATTATCCCACTGGAAAGGACCATTTTGATTTGGGAGTAGTCACTCAAGATATCATGCTCTACCATCAAAATCCTTTGTATATCAGGGAGAGAAGGCCAATGCCACATGGCCCAAAGTTCACAGAGTGTCCATCATCAAGTCCTTAATACGTCAGCAGACAGGTCAGTGTCACAAGGATCAAACAAAGTGTGCTGCCTGTCTAAATTTATGTGGCCACCTTGCACTCAACCTACTTGAAAGATTTCTCAACATGCACAAAAAACAACAACAAAACTTGCAGGCTTGTAAAATTTTCCTTCTTGGTGCAGTGAACAGGGATTGGTGTTTGAACCTCTCAGACTGAGAAAGAAAACTTTTTTTTTCACCTGTAGAAGCTCTCTGAGTCAAAGACAAATACATCTTTCTTTAAACCTACAATGAGCTCGGAAGTTCTTTTAAATGCGTATTTTTGTGCTTTCAAAAAATGCGTAGAATGGACATGTGAAGTATTGCATATGCATTTGGTCCCATTCTAACTAACTGATAACTGTTAGTGTTATCAAAATTAGGAATTGTTTCTGTTACATGTGTACACACACATGCAGACAGACAACCATTAAAAACCAACAAAAATCAATGCAAGGCAATAGCAACAACAAAAATCAATGCAAGGCAATAGCAACAACAAAAATTGATGCAAGGCAATAGCAACAACAAAAATCAATGCAAGGCAATAGCAACAACAAAAATCAATGCAAGGCAATAGCAACAACAAAAATCAATGCAAGGCAATAGCAACAACAAAAATCGATGCAAGGCAATAGCAACAACAAAAATCGATGCAAGGCAATAGCAACAACAAAATCAATGCAAGGCAATAGCAACAACAAAAATCGATGCAAGGCAATAGCAACAACAAAAATCGATGCAAGGCAATAGCAACAACAAAAATCGATGCAAGGCAATAGCAACAACAAAAATCGATGCAAGGCAATAGCAACAACAAAAATCGATGCAAGGCAATAGCAACAACAAAAATCAATGCAAGGCAATAGCAACAACAAAAATCAATGCAAGGCAATAGCAACAACAAAAACAAGAAAACCGCCCCAGAGGAACAAAACCAGGACACAACTCACAGCAGTGAAGACCCAGTAGTAGAGCGTGGGTGGCAGAGGAAGAGCAGCACGTGAGAGCAGGGTGCCCACACACAGTGGTCAATGGTGTGGGCGAGAGTCCACTCGAAGGCGCAGCACGTTCCACTTCTTCCCGAACAAGCGCCACAGGAGAAGGCGTAGATCTGCAGACTGACAGCCTGCAGGAACACAGCAACGGTGCCAGGAACGGTCAGTCTACAACACCATCTCTGATATCATCAACCTGGTGACAACATGTAATGGTAGTCTACAACACCATCTCTGATATCATCACCTGGTGACAACATGTAAAACATGTAATGGTCATCTACAACATCCATCTCTGATATCATCAACCTGGTGACAACATGTAATGGTCAGTCTACAACATCCTCTCTGATATCATCAACTGGGACAAATGCAAAAATGTAATGGTCAGTCTACAACACAATCTCTGATTCATCACCTGGTGACACATGCAAAACATGTAATGGTCAGTCAAGCATCATCTCTAATTCATCAACCTGGTGACAACATGTAAAACAGTATGGTCAGTCTACAACTTCCATCTCTGATATCATCAACCTGGTACAACATGTAAAACATGTAATGGCAGTCTACAACATCATCTTGATATCATCAACTGGTGATAAGATAGATAATGTTGCCTTATAGCCCAGCCGACCACAAAGGGCCACATCAGGGCTGTCACACGTTAAATCAACTCACCAGTCATTAAAAAAAAAAAAAAAAAAAAAAAAAAAAAATAACCAACCAACTTTCAACACATCTCGTTAAATGACATCATCTACAAACGCACCGAAACTTTGTTAAAAATCTTTCTGCCGTAAAATCTTAAATCAGATGAAAAATGTTCATCTCTCTCAAAAACTCAAGGATCATCACGGGGACATCCCTGAACAGGATCTTCATGGACTCCGCTGTAAAATGTTTGTGTCTCACATCGTGCAAGTCGCAACACTCTAAAAGAACATGTTTCATTGTGAGTGGCGCATGACATGGAATGCACCACGGAGCTTCTTCACTCTTTAAAAGGTAAGAATGGGTAAAATACGAAAGGCCGGTGTGCAGCCGGCACAAACCGTTTCCTCTTTACGACCCCCCGACGTAGATGGGAGGAAGTCCTTAAGGTTTGGACGGATCTGAAAGAGTTTGTTACTCGTATCAACCTGGTGACAACATGTAAAACATGTAATGGTCAGTCTACAACATCCATCTCTGATATCATCAACCTGGTGACAACATGTAAAACATGTAATGGTCAGTCTACAACATCCATCTCTGATATCATCAACCTGGTGACAACATGTAAAACATGTAATGGTCAGTCTACAACATCCATCTCTGATATCATCAACCTAGTGACAACATGTAAAACATGTAATGGTCAGTCTACAACATCCATCTCTGATATCATCAACCTGGTGACAACATGTAAAACATGTAATGGTCAGTCTACAACATCCATATCTGATATCATCAACCTGGTGACAACATGTAAAACATGTAATGGTCAGTCTACAACATCCATCTCTGATATCATCAACCTGGTGACAACATGTAAAACATGTAATGGTCAGTCTACAACATCCATCTCTGATATCATCAACCTGGTGACAACATGTAAAACATGTAATGGTCAGTCTACAACATCCATCTCTGATATCATCAACCTGGTGACAACATGTAAAACATGTAATGGTCAGTCTACAACATCCATCTCTGATATCATCAACCTGGTGACAACATGCAAAACATGTAATGGTCAGTCTACAACATCCATCTTTGTTATCATCAAACCTGAGAAAACTTGTTAAAAATGGAGGTACTAACAGTAAGTCTACCTTTGTCTAGACAGCAAATCCTCAAAAATGAACTGAATTCCTATGGTTCATTGGTTGCAAAAAATGTTAAGGAACATAGTGCAAAATAAAGAAATAAATGTGCAGCACATCATCGAGGTTAGATATTCCAAGTAGTAAATGTCTCACAATAAAAGTCTATCTTTTCAATCATCCCCTCTCCCCCTCCACCCCCTTCCCCCACAAATGCAATTACTTTAATGGAAATTCCAGGCATAGCAGACATTAAAAAAAATGTTGAAGAGCAGGGCACCTGACTTCTATGTACATGATCTATATAGCCTCTCTTAATCATTACAGAAAAAAATAACACTAAAAATCAGTTATGCAGTCCAGCATAAGATAATGTTGCTTATAGCCCAGCCGACCACAAAGGGCCACATCAGGGCTGTATGCAGTCCAGCATATAGATATTGTCCTCTTGGTGGTTTTCTTTACAAGAAAATCAACATGTAGCACCCTTAATTATTTCAGGGAATGCTAATTTGTAAGGGAACCAGTGTTTACATATATCAATGTGGCTCTGTGCATATGCTTGAGGGTGAGCTTGTGTGTGTGTGTGTGTGTGTGTGTGTGTGTTGTGTGTGTGTGTGTGTGTGTGTGTGTGTGTGTGTGTGTTTGTTTGTAAACATGCACATGTGTGTCTATGTGTGCACAAGAAATGCTCAAGCCTGTACATGGTGTGTACAATAGAAAGTCCCTGGTGGCTTTTAAAAGTGACTGAAAAGTAAATCTGACTAATCTTGGATTAATGAAAAAAAAAAGAGGGAAAAAGTATTCTCCAAGATTTGCATGTGTAGGTATACACAGATTTTCATGAGCGAGGATCATTTTTTTTCTTACCTCCTGGTTTGTTATCATCTTTTCACAGTTGACCTCAAAACCCTCCAGATGAAAACATATGACACAAAAACAAATCAAAACACCATGCTTTCTTTCAATTTCACATCTTGAACATGTCTTCACACCAGTGAAAAGAGAGTTTGATCTTCCCTACCTGGCAGCATAGACGTAGAAGCAGTAAATGTGCAGGGTGAGCATGGACAGAATGTCCTGCACAAGGCAGAGCTGTGTGGTCAGTCCAACAGGCCAAAGCCCGCTGCCGTCCACAGGATCCAACCCAGCACAGGACGCAGCACTGACAAGTAGCCTGAAGGACCAACAGTTTGTAAACCATGCTCACAGTTACCAGTGAAAATGAAAATGGCTCGTAGAATTTACTCTGAAAGCCTGTGTTAAAACAGTGCAGTGACTTTGCCTGTTGTTCTGACAGTGGTACGTTCACATTTGTTATACTTACAGCTGTGTCATAAACTGAATACTAAGTGTTGTTGGCTAGGATGTAGAATGTCATTTCTTCAAAGCCCAGTGATCACTAGTTCAATGGACTAAATCCATGTTTTGTT
>CM031595.1:179619523-179631024 GCA_018398815.1 Conus ventricosus
GAGATTTATATTGTTTCATTTCTTATGTGATTCTTTTGTTGTTTCCTTGTCTTCCTTTTTGCTAACCTCTGTACTTCCACTCATCCAGGCATACGTGTGTGTCTACAGGCCTTCTGTCTGTGTGTGTGCATATGTGTATGTCTACAGGCCTTCTGTCTCTGTGTGTGCATATGTGTGTGTCTACAGGCCTTCTGTCTCTGCATGCGCATATGTGTGTGTCTACAGGCCTTCTGTCTGTGTGTGTGCATATGTGTTTGTCTACAGGCCTTCTGTCTCTGTGTGTGCATATGTGTATGTCTACAGGCCTTCTGTCTCTGCATGCGCATATGTGTGTGTCTACAGGCCTTCTGTCTCTGTGTGTGCATATGTGTTTGTCTACAGGCCTTCTGTCTCTGCGTGTGCATATGTGTTTGTCTACAGCCTTCTGTCCTCTGCGTGTGCATATGTGTTTGTCTACAGGCCTTCTGTCTCTGTGTGTGCATATGTGTTTGTCTACAGGCCTTCTGTCTCTGCATGCGCATATGTGTATGTCTACAGGCCTTCTGTCTCTGCGTGTGCATATGTGTTTGTCTACAGGCCTTCTGTCTCTGCATGTGCATATGTGTATGTGTCCCAGGGTGAGTGAGGGAAGGGAGGGCAGACAGAGGGCAGGGGGCAACAGGGCAAAGTGGGGTGGATGGGACAGAGAGAAGTGTGGTGGGTGCTGAGGGGAGGGGAGGTGGAAGGGCCAAGAGATGAGTATGTCATGACCCTAGACAGGCCAGCCCTCACTGAGGCTCCTACTCCTTGCCTACACTTCTCTCCCTCTGGTGGAAAACCTTCCATAGCTCAACACTGAACCAAGGAATGGAGAAAAAGAGCCCAATGCTCCACTTCTTTGAATATCTCCTTATATACTTGTTTTAAAGAAAAGTTTACAAAATCCTTTCAACAGCCTTTGCTTGTTTTTTTGATTAACTTTACCAGTCTCCCAAACTAATTTTTTTCAGAGAGTGAGATGAACACATGAACTGGGGTACTGCTTTGAAGAAAATCAACCCCCAGAAAAATGCTACTCCAAACTGCACCAAATTCTGTATGTAAATCTAGTAATGGATTAGTTTGATATGTATATGCCTGTTTGCGTGTTGCTTATGTTTGTGACCGACTAATGTGTTCCTCACTCGCGCTCTCAATGAATCAAACATTTCCTATCCCTTTTTTGTTTTTGTTTTTGTTTTTGTCCCATCTTCTCTGCCACCTCAGTGGCATTGTGCCCATGCCACTCATTCCTACCCCTCATCCACAGCCCCAGTACTCACAATCCATAGGCATTGTGCCCATGCCACTCATTCCCACTCCTCATCCACAGCCCCAGTCCTGACAATCCACAGGCTTTGTGCCCATGTCACTCATTCCTACCCCTCATCCACAGCCCCAGTACTGACAATCCACAGGCATTGTGCCCATGTCACTCATTCCTACCCCTCATCCACAGCCCCAGTACTGACAATCCACAGGCATTGTGCCCATGTCACTCATTCCTACCCCTCATCCACAGCCCCAGTACTGACAATCCACAGGCATTGTGCCCATGCCACTCATTCCTACCCCTCATCCACAGCCCTAGTACTCACAATCCACAGGCATTGTGCCCATGCCACTCATTCCTACCCCTCATCCACAGCCCCAGTACTGACAATCCACAGGCATTGTGCCCATGCCACTCATTCCTACCCCTCATCCACAGCCCTAGTACTGACAATCCACAGACATTGTGCCCATGCCACTCATTCCTACCCCTCATCCACAGCCCTAGTACTGACAATCCACAGGCAGCAGTCAGTGTTGCATTGTGCCCATGCCGCTCATTCCCACTCCTCATCCACAGCCCCAGCACTGACAATCCACAGGCATTGTGCCCATGCCACTCATTCCCACTCCTCATCCACAGCCCCAGCACTGACAATCCACAGGCAGCAGTCAGTGCCAAGTGATCATGAGGCAACCCATTAGAGGAGACACTGCAATGCTACTGAGTCACTTTGGTGGCGTTGAATGATACCTATTCTAATTTGCAGGACACCACCCTACCCCTGACACCACCCACCACCCCCCCCCCCCCCCCCCTCTCCACCCATGACAACAATGATTGCTTAGTCATGAACTGGCATGAGCATCTCTCTTCAGGGGCACAACCGTGTCCATTTAATGATGGTCTCCATGAGTTTGCCAAGCCTGCCAACTCCAACAAAAGCCACACGGAAGACAAGGAAAGAAGATACAATCAAACTGTCTTTGAAGACAGATGGAATGAAACAGAAAAAAAACCTTTTAAGTCCAGAGAAGATAAAATGAGAATAAGACATAATCAACACATAAACATGAAAGTGAAGACAAGATGAAACCCAATAGATGAAATAAAAATAACTTTAAAAGTAAAAATAACAAAATAAAACGGAATAAAACAAAATAGAATAGTACAGAACTTCCAAAAGTTTCAATGTACTTTTACTGACCAGAGGTAGACAGAGTTTCCAACAGTTAAACGTAATTTTACCTGACCAGAGGTAGACAGAGTCTCCAACAGTTCAATGTACTTTTACCTGACCAGAGGTAGAACGAGTTTTCAACAGTTCAATGTACTTTTACCTGACCAGAGGTAGACAGAGTTTCCCAACAGTTAAACAAATTTTACCTGACCAGAGGTAGACATGGTAGAGGAAGAATTGACCCATGTACTGTGTTAATTGTGCGTTCAGCTTCAAACCGGCAGGTGCCCCCATCAACCAGTGCAACAGGTCATTCAAGTGGTGTGCTGTGTCCTGCACATAATGGTCAACAGTCACTCAGTAGTGTGTTGTCCTGCAAATTAATGGTCAACAGGTCACTCAGTAGTGTGCTGTGTCCTGCACATTAATGGTCAACAGGTCACTCAGCATGTGCTGTGTCCTGTAAATTAATGGTCAACAGGTCACTCAGTAGTGTGCTGTGTCCTGCACATTAATGGTCAACAGGTCATTTGGTAGTGTGCTGTGTCCCTACAAATTAATGGTCAACAGGTCATTCATAGTGTGCTGTCCTGCAAATTAATGTCAACAGGTCACTCAGTAGTGTGCTGTGTCTTGCAAATTAATGGTCAACAGGTCACTCAGTAGTGTGCTGTGTCCTGTAAATTAATGTTCAACAGGTCATTTGGAAGTGTGATGTGTCTTGCAAATCAACTGGCCATTCATATAATGTATGTATAATCTAAAAGAATTAGTGATTTATTACCAAATCTCTATATATAAGCAGACAAAATCTCTTTGTGCTGCTACTTCATCTTCCTCTTAAATTAATGCACAACACATTATCTTTGAGTATGTAACTCAGCACATCAATTCAAAGAATAAAAATCCTCAATCTTAACTGAATAAAACATAGGGCCCAAGAAATCAAGGATGAAGAAGAAGAGCATGGAAAGAAGAAAGCAGAAGAGGGCGGGGAAAGGAATGATAAAGGGGATGGCAAAGGGTGGGGGAGGGGGGGGGGGGGGTAAATAAGGTGGTGACCTAACCAGAACAGTTTTTGTGATATGCGATAATAATAGTAATATTATAATAATAGGGCAGCTGGAAAATCCGAATCCTGCATTTATTAAAAAAAAAAAAAAGGCAACATAAAATATTCTGGAGCAAACTTTACAGACAGCAGTGATCACACTGTTCACCTTTTAACATGAGCCTACATCTTTCCAAATGGGAAAGTAAACACAAGGCAAAATGCCTGCTTCATGCTTGACTTGTGTGCTATGTATGCCCAAGCTTTGTCAAGGTAGGTAGGTACTTCGAAAGGGGTGGCTGTGCTGAGAAGCATAAACCAGCACTGCATCATCTTTTATCTAATGAGGTCACTTACTCACTCTAGGCAGTGGGGATGATAAGGGTATGGTAATATATATATATGCAATGAAAGTCAATAACGGGAAAGGGGACATGGTATAGCCGGGAAGGGTGGAAAGTGGTAGAGAGTGGAAGGAGAACTGAGATCTGTGCTTCAAGCAAGTTGCATTTTAATAAAGCAAGGCTTTATCATGAGCATGTTTATTGTTAGCCCATATTTCTTCCAATCTATATATAATATATATATATATATATATATTGACCGTTGCCGTGCCATAAAAAAGTCATCCTGAGGAGAGAGACATATCTTGAAACAAGCTTGTAGATGAATTTTAGCACTTCATTTTAATAATATTTTTAACAATATATATATATATATATATATATATATATATATATATATATAATATATATTATATATATACTAAATTGATCTAATGGTTGGCTTGGGTATATCTGATGCTTCCATTCTGGATTTTCCCCAAGTTCATCAGCACTATTTAAATGTTATTACATCCAGTTATTCAAAAAAATTTTAAAAATGATATATATTGATTGGTACAGTTTGGTAAAAAAAAAAGAAAAGAAAGTTCTCTTTGCAAAAAATCAAGTATGCTGAACAAATTTGCTGCCTTTATATGTTTTCATTTGCCATGAATGATACACTCTTAAGTTGCTATATTTGGCTAGGTATGTGAACAAGTAAAGTAAGTGTGTCAGTTAAGAAGTGACCACTGACCTCAGCCCAGTGCATGAGGGAGGCAGCAATGATGTCAGCATGACCACAGCACATCACGCAACACATCACCACCACTCCAAGGACAGTGTCCAGAAGCTGCTGGCCACAGGTGTCAAACAGTCTAACAAGGCAGACAAAACATAACACAAACTTTTGTTAAAATACTAATTTCTTGAATAGAGAAATGAATTCACTCACACACACACAAGAAACCATTTACTGTCAGATTGTACACACACACACACACACACACACACACACACACAACACACACATATACATGCGCACGTGTATATCTTGTCCACATTCCACCCTCCTATCATCATAAGGGAATCGCTTTCCTGTCCAGAATAAGATTAGTTTGAAATATTACAAATGGTGTTCAAAGTGCATCTTGTGTGTGTGTGTGTGTGTGTGTGTGTGTGTGTGTGTGTGTGTGTGTGTGTGTGATAGATTGCAAGCAAAAACTTGTCAACAAGTAACAATTTTAGAATTAAATTTTGGGCATGGAATTATATTTCACGACTGGCTAAAGAAATTTTGAAATTCATCAGATAAAGACAATATACAATCATCATAATACAAAACCTTCCTTACATTACTTTTGATCTGTGCTTTGAGTCGGTCAGTGCCCGTACTCTCTTAAAACGATTCAGCTTGTATGAGACATTGGTCATGATGGATGGTGCCAGGATGCAGATTTTGGACCAAAACCATTTTAAAGTGATCAGTGTCAAAAAGTTCTCAACATTGGTAAATATTACTGTGAGTATTCTCAGGAAGCGTAAAAACATATTTTCAATGCAGCTCTGGCAATTGTTGATGCTGTTTTTTCGTCCACGTAAAGCTGTAGGAGAGTATGCACGAAGTAGCCGCGACAGAATGGTATCCGTATGTCCATCATCCTCTTCAACGAAAACAAACGAGGACTTCAGTTCTGAGGGATCACACAGCACAGTCACACATTGGCACGGACAAGATTCACCAGAGCTGTACAGTTGGCTTTCAACGTTGTTTCTGTCTGATTTAGCTACTGTCACCCACACAAGCCCTGAACAGGAACTCCGAGTGGAACTGGTCGTTCGCGTAGGTCTACGTGATGTGATCAATTCACCGATGATCGGGGCCCTTTTCTTGCTTGTAAAGGCGGAACAGGTATCTGTAATGTACACCGACAATGCAGTTTTGTCTATGTGCCCAATCAAGAAAACTGGTGAATCACTTAAAAGGCTGTTTGGAAGGAATACGTTCCAAATGCCACCGGTTGCCATATTTTCGCCTCAAACAAATCAAGGGAAATAATGCTAACGGGTAAACGCACTTGGGATGACTTTCACATAGGCACATGAAAGTATGTTCTATTTAGTTTCAAAGTGAGGTGACTGCAGACGGAAATTGAAACAAACTTTTCAGAAAAAATTATAACTTGTTGTCGGTACAAAAAAACAAAATAACAAAAAAGCAACAAAAAAAAATCGTTTGGGAATGTAAGTAGCATACTTACATTCCCCAAACGATATTTCAGAATTTGCTATTCCTGGTTATGATTTGTTTATAAGTAATAATTCTAAAAGAGGTGCCTTTTTATATGTTAAGAGATATTTATGTGCTTACGAATGTAAGGAACTAAATGATGTGGATTTTGGAGAAAGTGTCTGGATTCAATTTAAAAGTAAAGAAAATTTGACTGTTTTATTTGGAAACACATACAGAAATCCTGCTTCATCACAAGAAAATGATGAAAAACTATTTAAACTTATGAAAATGGAAGCAATACAGTCTTATGATGTTGTGTGTATTACGGGTGATTTTAATTATCCCGATATTGATTGGAAAGGTACATGGTCAAATGAGAGAGATGAACACTTTATAGAGTGTCTAAGGGATGTATATCTTACTCAAGAGGTAAAAAATCCGACAAGGAAAAGACTAAATCAGAAAGAGAATATATTAGACTTAGTTTTGGTTAAAGACGAAAGAATGATTTCAGATATTGAACATAGTGCCCCAGTTGCAAAAAGTGATCACGAGGTTTTATCATTTTTTCTGTACATAGAGGGAAAAAAAGAATCCAAAAAGGGCGAATATAGATATGATTTCAATAAGGGTAACTATGATAATTTAAGAAAAGATTTGGGTATGATAAATTGGTGTGAAAGTACCCTCTTGGATGTGGATGAGTGTTGGAAAATGATCAAGAACACTATTCATAAGTGTATTGATAAATATATTCCAAAAAAAGAGTGTTCAACACATATATTGAAAAAACCAATATGGTTGGATAAGAAGGCTTGGAGGAAAGTTACAAAAAAACAAAATGCATATAAAAGATTTATGCGCACTAAACAAGGTAGTGAATATATGAAGTATATAAGGATGAGGAATAAATGTGAAAAAAGAAAAAGAAAAGAAAGGATCGAATTCGAAAAAAAGTTGCATCTAATCGTAAAGATAATCCTAAAAAGTTTTGGAAATATGTACAATCACAGACCAAGACAAATATTGGCATTAGTACACTGAATACAAAAAAATGGTGGTTTAGCAGTGTCAGATGAAGATAAGGCAAATACTTTAAATGACTTCTTTTCTAGTGTTTTCACAAAAGAAGATAATAGTAATGTTCCGATCTTGGAAAGTGGTTCAAGGTCCAGTGGAGTCACCGTAACAGATATGTGTATTACACCCAGTGCAGTTAGAGAGAGACTTAAAAATATAAACCCAAATAAATCTTGTGGACCTGATATGATCCCTGCAAGAGTTCTTAAGGAGTCATATAATGAGCTAGCATTACCTTTCAGTATTTTGTTTAATAAGTCAATTGAATCAGGTGTGGTACCAATGGACTGGAAGTCTGCAAATGTGACAGCTTTATTTAAAAAAGGTACTAGGACAGATCCTGGAAATTATAGGCCAGTTAGTCTTACATCAATTGTTTGTAAGATTATGGAATCAATTATACGGGATGTGATCGTAGATCATATGACTTTGAATAATTTATATACAGAGTGCCAGCATGGTTTCCGTAAACATCGATCTTGTGTAACACAACTTCTACTTGTCATGGAGGATTTAACAAAACTTTTAGATAATGGCAACAATGTAGATATACTTTATTTAGACTTTAAAAAGGCCTTTGATTCTGTTCCCCATGAGAGGCTATTAGTGAAATTATCATCATATGGAATTACAGGTAGAGTGCATACATGGATAAGGGATTTTTTTAACTAAAAGACAGCAAAGAGTTAGAGTAGGAAGCTCATATTCAGATTTTACGGAAGTTCTAAGTGGTATACCACAAGGGAGTATTTTGGGTCCGTATTATTTACAATATTTATAAATGATTTGCCAAACTCGGTGGAAAGTATTTGCAATATATTCGCAGACGATACAAAATTTATAATACAACTTATAATCATATACATTACAAAATGATATTGATAATTTATCCAAATGGTCTGCCACATGGAATCTGCATTTTAATGCGGACAAGTGCAACGTGTTACATGTTGGACGTAAGAACCCAAGATACCAATATACAATGCTAAACAGTAATACTGGTGAGCGTGCAGATATTTCAACATGTGATTATGAAAAAGATCTTGGTGTCACTTTTGATTCTGGCCTGGTATTCGATAAGCATATTCAAAACTCTATAAATAAAGCTAATAAAATGATTGGTATAATTAAACGTACTTTTAGTCATATAGATAAAGATATTTTTACAAAAATATACAAGGCTTTCGTTAGACCTCATTTGGAATATGGCAATACAATTTGGTATCCTCGATTAAAGAGGCAGTCTGCTGCTTTGGAAAGAGTACAAAGAAGAGCAACAAAGCTTGTAAAGAATATACAAAATCTTTCCTATGAAGGTAGGTTAAAAGCTCTTGGACTGCCTACCCTAAAAACAAGACGAGTGAGGGGCGATTTGATCCAAGTCTATAAAATATTTAATTGTGTTGACAATATTCCTATTTCAAAATTTTTTACTACATCAAGAGTTGATATTACCAGAAATAGTGTGGATAAAATTTATCATGAATATTATCGCACTAACCTAAGGAAATTTTCTTTTAGTAACAGAGTAACAAATCTTTGGAATAAATTAACCCCTAACATTAAACGTGCACAAAATACTAACCGTTTCAAAAGCTCTATCGATGATAGTGTATTATTGAAGACTATTTATTTTGACTATGATAAATATAGACTTGAGAGAGTTAAAGACCTGACCGTGTGAAGACAGATAACACATAGAAGGGACATGTAAAGCCAGTTCTGGCTATAATTGCTAAAGGCAATTGTCCCTACAAACCTAAACCTAAACCTAAACCTACTTGGCTATGTTATGGTAAATATATATGGAGCTAGAGAGTGACTTACTGTAAAGTGGATAGGCATAAATAAACTGCAATTATGTAAACAATTTTCTTCGGTGAGATTTCGTGCTTTGGTGCTATTTAAGCTCTGGCAGAACTGAGTTCCAGAGTAGGGGAGCAGAACAATAAAAAGTCGTTTTAAATCGGACAATTCGGGGGTGTATGTATTTGGAAGTTTATGGAATATGTAGGACTTATGCTTAAGTTATATTAAATGATATGTGGGCTTATCCAGGAGCAGGTTTGTGCGTGAACATTCCTTCATGGATGGTAAACTACCCTTGGAAGAACTCCAACTTGAAAATCATCCGATTCAGCAAGTCTAGGAGATTTCAGGAGAACTGCTCTGTGGGCACGTGTGTATAGACTGATCAAAACGTTCCATTGAACTGGCACCAGATAACGGGGTCCAGGAGTGTGGAACAGTGATCGAAGAGAGTTTGTATGCACGGAAAAATTGTTTGCTGTCAGGAAAATTCAAGAAGTGCTTGATCCCGCATTACTGATATATTTGTGAGAAAACCGTTGTGCATGAGAGAGAGAGAGAGAGAGAGAGAGAGAGAGAGAGAGAGAGAGAGAGAAGAGAGAGACAGACAGACAGACAGACAGACAGACAGACAGAGACAGAGAGAGACAGAGAGAATGAATGAATGAATGAGAGAGAGAGAGAGAGAGAGAGAGAGAGAGAGAGAGAGAGAAGAGAGAGAGAGAGAGAGAGAGAATGAATGAATGAATGAATAAGAGAGAGAGAGAGAGAGAGAGAGAGAGAGAGAGAGAGAGAGAGAGAGAGAGAGAGAGAGAGAGAGAGAGAGAGAGAGAGAGAGAGAACTCAGAAAACCTTTATTCGATCAAGGACTGAGATTTTAGGTAGAGCCTGTTCTTCCAATCTGTCAGAGATTGATTAATTGATGGAATGATTGATCTTTAAAACGCAAGGATGAAGATTTTAGGCCAAAGCCTAGTCTTACAATTTGTCCTTGTCGTGCATACATTATTTCAGCACATATCATTCATACTGACAATTCAACATAGCAACACTGTAATCTAACTCTACAATGATAAGCAAACGATTCATAAAAGCACTAATGAGATGGGGGATGGTAAAACAGAAGGAAACTTACAAACAAACAAACAAAACTACACAGAGAGAGGTCAGAGGAGGGTGGGGAAGAGAGAATGGTAGGTAGGGGGATGAGAAAAGGGATGGTAGACAGAGTGGGAGTGGGGAAGAGCGATTTTAACGGAATAGGTTTTATGTTTAGACGATGTATTTAAAGTATGGTTCACAGAAGGCTTTGCGAATGGGCGCTAATCATTTTAACCGAATAATTAAATTACTGAGACGTAAACTGTTTATGCAAATGCTTCTTGAAAAGTTTTAAAGTATTCGTATTTGGTAGATTCAGTGGAAGTGAGTTCCAGACATATGGTCCAGAGTAAGCTAGGCTTGTTTCGTATAGATCAATGGGAAGGTAGGGAAGAAGGAATTTCGTCGAGCCAGAAAAGCTGTTCAATCTTGTAAAAAAAAAAAAAGGGCATTGATATAACATGGCATAAGCATCTGTCAAGATTGTAAACATAAATGATGCCTTGCTGAATTCCAATTGCTTACTTAGAGGAAGTATGTTCAGCGCTTTTAGTTTTTCATCTGTTGTTAGAGATACAGCTGGATGGAGTAGTTTTGCTGCACGTCGATGGAGAGAATTCAGCCTTTTTTGTGGACATCACTACTCCCGTCCCACACTGTTGAAGAGAGAGAGAGAGAGAGAGAGAGAGAGAGGGGTGGGGGTGGAGCTCAGACAGGAAAACACAAACCAAGCGTCTACTGTTTAAACAAATTTATTTTCCACTTTACAATCATGTAGCTTTACAAAAATGTGAAAATTTGAACATCAACAAGCTAATGCTTATAGCGTGTTCAAATGTTTGTAATTACACATGTGACATGGAAATGACAGGAAACTTTTAAAGTTACTATGCTGAACAAAAGACTCCAAACAAACAAGCAAAAAATACATACCACACGTATACAAAATGTAAGTATATACATGTACATAAACACACTTTACATATATACATTAACATAAACGCAAACATGTACAAAATTGAGGAAGAATAAGAAAAGATAGTAGGCCTAGTAAGCAAAGTAAACACTAAAGACTATAAATTCATGGTAGTCAACCACTCACACATCATTAACTTTTTTATGAAGCGTTTTGGAGAGAGAGAGAGAGAGAGAGAGAGAGAGAGGAGAGAGAGGAGAGAGAGAGAGAGAGAGAGAGAGAGAGAATATGTTCTGCTCTAAGATTTCATTTTCATAAACATATGTATCATAACTGCATACGAAGTTTTACAACATGTTTTCCAAAAACGTTTTGATTGTTTGATAAAACGATGAACAGCTTTGAATATAGTTTCGTCATCCTCACGTCGGAGGGATCGCTTCCCACGAAGAAGAATGCTAACTTCGAGTAGACTGGGTGCGAGGGTGGAAATCGTGTCTTTTCTGATGTTAGTGTA
>CM031595.1:179634303-179641803 GCA_018398815.1 Conus ventricosus
GGAAGTAGCTAGCTACTGTACACATCACCTCCAATCAATGGTCGATCAGTCGGTCGGTGTATCGGCCGATCGATCAGCCGTTTGGTTGGTTCGATGGCTGATTAGGTAGTTGTTTAGTTCTTTCTTTCTTTATGTTCGGCTTTACTACCCATGTTAATGAGCATAACGTGGAGAAAGCGAATCTTTTATTTGGGACACATGAGTCAGGTTTTATCTCTTTTTTTTTTTACATTACATTACATTTTGTTTGTTTATTTGTTGTTGTTGTTGTTGTTGTTTTTTATCTGGATCTGAGTTCCTATCAGGATTATTGGTCCTTCCAACAACTTTCTTTGGGGGGGCGTGTGTTTACAGTCACAAACATGCCCACCTGCGCACTCCCACACTTCCAAGCGTGCGTGCACACACACAGACACACGCACAGACAGAGAGACAGACAGACTGAAACAGACATACAGACAGACAGGGGTGGACACAGAGACAGACAGACAGACAGACTGGGGCCACAGACGGACAGAAGGAACTGATACAGGTGTGCATGTCTAGCGTTCACCCTCACCCTCTTCTTCCTCTCCCATCTCCCAACCTCGCCTTTCTTTCCAACCCTCCCTCTCCCCATCTCCCAACCTCGCCTTTCTTTCCAACCTCCCTCTCCCCATCTCCCAAACCTCGCCTTTCTTTCCAACCCTCCCTCTCCCCATCTCCCAACCTCGCATTTCTTTCCAACCCTCCCTCTCCCCATCTCCCAACCTCGCCTTTCTTTCCAACCCCCTCTCCCCATCTCCCAACCTCGCCTTTCTTTCCAACCCTCCCTCTCCCCATCTCCAAACCTCGCCTTTCTTTCCAACCCTCCCTTTCCCCATCTCCCAACCTCGCCTTTCTTTCCAACCCTCCCTCTCCCCCTCTCCCAACCTCGCCTTTCTTTCCAACCCTCCCTCTCCCCATCTCCCAACCTCGCCTTTCTTTCCAACCCCCCCTCTCCCCATCTCCAACCTCGCCTTTCTTTCCAACCCCCCTCTCCCCATCTCCCAACCTCGCCTTTCTTTCCAACCCTCCCTCTCCCCATCTCCCAACCTCGCCTTTCTTTCCAACCCTCCCTCTCCCCATCTCCCAACCTCGCCTACTTTCCAACCCTCCCTCTCCCCAATCTCCCAACCTCGCCTACTTTCCACCCTCCCTCTCCCATCTCCCAACCTCGCCTACTTTCCAACCCTCCCTCTCCCCATCTCCCAACCTCGCCTTTCTTTCCAACCCTCCCTCTCCCCATCTCCAACCCCGCCTTTCTTTCCAACCCTCCCTCTCCCCATCTCCCAACCTCGCCTTTCTTTCCAACCCTCCCTCTCCCCATCTCCCAACCTCGCCTTTCTTTCCAACCCCCCCTCTCCCCATCTCCCCAAACCCCGCCTTTCTTTCCAACCCTCCCTCTCCCCATGTCCCAACCTCGCCTTTCTTTCCAACCCTCCTCTCCATCTCCCAACCTCGCCTTTCTTTCCAACCCTCCCTCTCCCCATCTCCCAACCTCGCCTTTCTTTCCAACACTCCCTCTCCCCATCTCCCAACCTCGACTTTCTTTCCAACCCTCCCTCTCCCCATCTCCCAACCTCGCCTTTCTTTCCAACCCCTCCCTCTCCCCATCTCCCAACCTCGCCTTTCTTTCCAACCCTCCCTCTCCCCATCTCCCAACCTCGCCTTTCTTTCCAACCCTCCCTCTCCCCCTCTCCAACCTCGCCTTTCTTTCCAACCCTCCCTCTCCCCATCTCCCAACCTCGCCTTTCTTTCCAAACCCCCCCTTCCCATCTCCCCAAACCCCGCCTTTCTTTCCAACCCTCCCTCTCCCCATCTCCCAACCTCGCCTTCTTTCCAACCCTCCCTCTCCCCATCTCCCAACCTCGCCTTTCTTTCCAACCCTCCCTCTCCCCATCTCCCAACCCCGCCTTCTTTCCAACCCCCTCTCCCCATCTCCCAACCTCGCCTTTCTTTCCAACCCTCCCTCTCCCCATCTCCCAACCTCGCCTTTCTTTCCAACACTCCCTCTCCCCATCTCCCAACCTCGCCTTTCTTTCCAACCTCCCTCTCCCCATCTCCCAACCTCGCCTTTCTTTCCAACCCTCCCTCTCCCCATCTCCCAACCTCGCCTTTCTTTCCAACACTCCCTCTCCCCATCTCCCAACCTCGCCTTTCTTTCCAACCCTCCTCTCTCCCATCTCCCAACCTCGCCTTTCTTTCCAACCCTCCCTCTCCCATCTCCCAACCTCGCCTTTCTTTCCAACCCTCCCTCTCCCCATCTCCCAACCTCGCCTTTCTTTCCAACCCTCCCCTCTCCCATCTCCCAACTCGCCTTTCTTTCCAACCCTCCTTCTCCCCATCTCCCCAAACCCCGCCTTTCTTTCCAACCCTCCCTCTCCCCATCTCCCAACCTCGCCTTTCTTTCCAAACCCTCCCTCTCCCCATCTCCCAACCTCGCCTTTCTTCCAACCCTCCCTCTCCCCATCTCCCAACCTCGCCTTCTTTCCAACTCCCTCTCCCATCTCCAATTCCACCCTCCCTCTCCCCATCTCCCAACCCCGCCTTTCTTTCCAACCCTCCCTCTCCCCATCTCCCAACCTCGCCTTTCTTTCCAACCCTCCCTCTCCCCATCTCCCAACCTCGCCTTTCTTTCCAACCCTCCCTTCCCCATCTCCCAACCTCGCCTTTCTTTCAAACTCCCTCCATCCTCTCCAACCTCGCCTTTCTTTCCAACCCTCCCTTCCCCATCTCCCAACCTCGCCTTTCTTTCCAACCCTCCCTCTCCCATCTCCCAACCTCGCCTTTCTTTCCAACACTCCCTCTCCCCATCTCCAACCTCGCCTTTCTTTCCAACCCTCCTCTCCCCATCTCCAACCTCGCCTTTCTTTCCAACCCTCCCCCTCCCCATCTCCCAACCTCGCCTTTCTTTCCAACCCTCCCTCTCCCCATCTCCAACCTCGCCTTTCTTTCCAACCTCCCTCTCCCCCTCTCCCAACCTCGCCTTTCTTTCCAACACTCCCTCTCCCCATCTCCCAACCTCGCCTTTCTTTCCAACATCCCTCTCCCCATCTCCCAACCTCGCCTTTCTTTCCAACACTCCCTCTCCCATCTCCCAACCTCGCCTTTCTTTCCAACACTCCCCCTCCCCATCTCCCCAAACCCCGCCTTTCTTTCCAACCACTCCCTCTCCCCATCTCCCAACCTCGCCTTTCTTTCCAACACTCCTCTCCCCATCTCCAACCTCGCCTTTTTCCAACACTCCCTCTCCCATCTCCCAACCTCGCCTTTCTTTCCAACCTCCCTCTCCCATCTCCCAACCCCGCCTTTCTTTCCAACACCCCCCCTCTCCCCATCTCCCAACCTCGCCTTTCTTTCCAACCTCCCTCTCCCCATTCCCAACCTCGCCTTTCTTTCCAACCTCCTCTCCCCATCTCCCAACCTCGCCTTTCTTTCCAACACTCCCTCTCCCCATCTCCCAACCTCGCCTTTCTTTCCAACCCTCCTCTCCCCATCTCCCAACCTTTGCCTTTCTTTCCAACCCTCCCTCTCCCCATCTCCCAACCTCGCCTTTCTTTCCAACACTCCCTCTCCCATCTCCCAACCTCGCCTTTCTTTCCAACATCCCTCTCCCCATCTCCCAACCTCGCCTTTCTTTCCAACCCTCCCTCTCCCCATCTCCCAACCTCGCCTTTCTTTCCAACCCTCCCTCTCCCCATCTCCAACCTCGCCTTTCTTTCCAACCCTCCCTCCTCCCATCTCCCAACCTCGCCTTTCTTTCCAACACTCCCTCTCCCCATCTCCCAACCTCGCCTTTCTTTCCAACACTCCCTCTCCCATCTCCCAACCCTCCCTCTCCCATCTCCCAACCCCATCTCCAACTCCCTCTCTCTCCCAACCTCCTTTTTTCCCTCTCTCCCCATTCCAACCCTCCCTCTCCCCATCTCCCAACCCTCCCTCTCCCCATCTCCCAACCTCGCCTTTCTTTCCAACCCTCCTCTCCCCATCTCCCAACCCTCCCTCTCCCAATCTCCCAACCCTCCCTCTCCCCATCTCCAACCTCGCCCTTTTTTTCCAACCCTCCCTCTCCCCATCTCCCAACCCTCCCTCTCCCATCTCCCAACCCTCCCTCTCCCCATCTCCCAACCTCGCCTTTCTTTCCAACCCTCCCTCTCCCCATCTCCCCAACCTCCTTTCTTCCAACACTCCCCTCCCATCTCCCAACCTCGCCTTTTCCAACCCTCCCTCTCCCCATCTCCCAACCTCGCCTTTCTTTCCAACCCTCCTTCTCCCCATCTCCCAACTCGCCTTTCTTTCCAACCTCCCTCTCCCCATCTCCCAATCTCGCCTTTTCTTTCCAACCCTCCCTCTCCCCATCTCCAACCTCGCCTTTCTTTTCCAAACCCTCCCTCTCCCCATCTCCCAATCTCGCCTTTCTTTCCAACCCTCCCTCTCCCCATCTCCCAATCTCGCCTTTCTTTCCAACACTCCCCCTCCCCCTCTCCCAACCTCGCCTTTCTTTCCAACCCTCCTCTCCCCATCTCCCAATCTCGCCTTTCTTTCCAACACTCCCTCTCCCCAAACTCCCAACCTCGCCTTTCTTTTCCCAAACCCCCCCTCTCCCCATCTCCCAATCTCGCCTTTCTTTCCAACACTCCCTCTCCCCATCTCCCAACCTCGCCTTTCTTTCCAACCCTCCCTCTCCCCATCTCCCAACCTCGCCTTTCTTTCCAACCCTCCCTCTCCCCATCTCCCAATCGCCTTTCTTTCCAACCCTCCCTCTGCCCATCTCCCAACCCCGCCTTTCTTTCCAACCCTCCCCCTGCCCATCTCCCAACCTCGCCTTTCTTTCCAACCCTCCCTCTGCCCATCCAACTCGCCTTCTTTCCAACCTCTCCTCTCCCTCTCCAACGCTCTTTCCAACACTCCCTCTGCACGCAGACGACAAAGGAGTGAAAGACGGGGAGCGGGGTAGGCGTGGAAGGGAGGAGTGAGGGGAGTGAGAGGGGTCCAGTGGGGGTGGAAACGGGGAGAGGGAGGGGAAGAGAGGTAGTGGCGGTCGGTCATAAATCAAATGGGGTATGAGATCCACCTTGTCCCCCGAAATCAATCAATCGATCGATCGAGGCCCGTTTCGTTGCCGCTGGCATCGAATTCTCACTCCGTTAAGTGAGTTGGAATGTCGGGCGGAAATCAGTCAGCATTACTCGTGTCATGCGCAGTCACTGATCGATCAGTGACGATCAAAAGACAGGCGGAAATTGAAACACACTCAAAAGAAGAATGACTCTTCGGCCCAACTTCAGAAGCAAAGAAATTTCAAGACAAAACACGACGCATTTCGACCTCTTTGGTCTTCTTCAGCCAAGATAAATAGCATTCAAGACAACGAAAACGAAGAACGAGCAATCATCTCCTCAAATTGGGCGCGATATGGACGTGGAATGAAAACGAGGCTGCAGGCCATCCCATATCCATTTTGCGCCCTCGTTGACAAGATAAGTGACCGTTAGCTCTTCGTTTCCATCGTCTTCAATGGTGTTTGGCTTGCCTGTAGAAGACCAAAGAGGTCGAAACGCGTCGTGCTTAGTCTTGTAATTTGTTTGTATCTTTCGTTGGGCGGAAAAGTGAATCTTGTTTTAAATTTGATCAAGAGAAAGACGACTGACTGGACCAGTTCCTCCTCTCGTCAGACACTGGTCGTACCCTCTGTGTGGGCTGCCGACTGTTGGGGCTGCTCTGGACGGTCACGTGATGATAAGTGCAGCGGGGGGGGGGGGGGGGGGGGGGGGGGGGGGGGGGGAAGAGCCAGGCACGGGGGGGGGGGGGGGGGGGAGCAGCCAGCCTGTGTTCACACTGCAGCATGGCAAGGTGCCATTGTTCTGTTGTTCTCTGTCATTGTTATCAGTGGAGTTCTGAGTTAGTCCGTCGGTTGGTTGGCTGATGGATTTGCTGTGGGTGAAATGTCTTGGTTTTATACACACGTGCACGAGCATGCGCATGTGCGCGCGCGCGCACACGCACACACACACACACACACACACACCACACACACACACAACACACACACACACAGAGGGAGAGCGATTGAGTGCCTATGTGTGTGTGTGTGTGTGTGTGTGTGTGTGTGTGTGTGTGTGTGTGTGTGTGTGTGTGTGTGTGTTGTTGTTGTTGTTGTTGTTGTTGTTGTCTTCAATTTAACGTCTTTCCACATTAAGTGATATTAGACGAGTGTGTGTGTGTGTGTGTGTGTGTGTGTGTGTGTGTGTGTGTGTGTGTGTGTGTGTTGTGTGTGTGTGTGTGTGTGTGTGCGTATGTGCGTGTGTATGTGTGTGTGCGTGTGTAAGTGTAGGTGTGTGTGTGTGTGTGTGTGTGTGTGTGTGTGTGTGTGTGTGTGTGTGTGTGTGTGTGTGTTTGTGTGTGTGTGTGTGTGTGTGTGTGTGTGTGTGTGTGTGTGTCTGTCTGTCTGTCTGTATCTGTGTGTATGCAAGCTCGCTCGTGCATGTGTGTGTACATTTGTTTATGTGCATTTTGTGTGTGCTTATATGTGTGTTAGTGTGTGTGTGCGCGTGCGTGTGCATGTTTTCATGTGTGTGTGTGTGTGTGTGCGCGCGTGCAAACGTATGTGTGTGTGTGTGTGTGTGTGTGTGTGTGTGTGTGTGTGTGTGTGTGTGTTGTGTGTGTGTGTGTATGTGTGTGTGTGTGTGTGTGTGTGTGTGACCCTCACTGTATCTTTTCATTCAGTTCCTTTTTTTGTTTTTGTCTTCTATTCTGCACTCTATTTTTACCCATACAAAAAAGGCAGAGCAGGTTATAGCAGATACCAGGGGAGATAACTTAGAGGAAACCAGGAACAACGTCGAGGAGCAAGAAAGGGAGAAGGGCAGGAGGGGGGGGGGGGGGGGGTGAAGGGGAGGGGCAGACATAGGATAGACAAGCTTGCAAGGTAGGGAGGATCACCTCCTTTGTATGTGTACACCCCTTCACTCGTCAAACTTACCCGCCACACCCCCCCCCCCCCCCTTCTTCCTCCTCCCCTCTCTCCTCCGTTCCTTTCCCTACTGTACACGTACATAATAATCTTCCACCTCACACAAATCTACTGTACACGTACATAATAATCTTCCACCTCACACAAATCTACTGTACACGTACATAATAATCTTCCACCTCACACAAATCTACTGTACACGTACATATAATCTTCCACCTCACACAAATCTACTGTACACGTAATAATAATCTTCCACCTCAACAAATTACTGTACACGTAATAATAATCTTCCACCTCACAAAATCTACTGTACACGTACATAATAATCTTCCACCTCACACAAATCTACTGTACACGTACATAATAATCTTCCACCTCACACAAATCTAAAGAACTCTGTATATAAACTTATCAGTGTGCTTGTCGCGGTGAACAAGGGTGTATTTTCTTTCTTCCTTTTTATTTTTTATTTTTATTTTTGAGGGGGCGTAGGGGCCATGGTA
>CM031595.1:179646803-179661803 GCA_018398815.1 Conus ventricosus
GATTGAAGAAAAAACAACAACAACAAAACAAGAGAAGAAACATTGGCCACTAAATAATTCATATCTAAAGCTGGAGCCGTCTATTGTGGCGCCAAGGAAGGGAAGTGGCAGCACGTTTGGTGCCAGTCTGACGATCATCGCACCATTGACGGCTTTCACTGCGAACGATGGAGAGAAAGCTATGGCATTAACGTCCCGTCGGGCTATTTTACTTCGTATGGCAGAGAGAGAGAGAGAGAGAGAGAGGAGAGAGAGAGAGAGGAGAGAGAGAGAGAGAGAGAGAGAGAGAGAGAGAGAGACAGACAGAGAGAGAGAGAGACAGACAGAGAAACAGACAGACAGACAGAGAAACAGACAGACAGACAGAGAGACAGACAGACAGACAGACAGACAAACAGACACAGAGAGAGAGAGAGAGAGAGAGAGAGAGAGAGAGAGAGAGAGAGAGAGGAGAGAGAGTTTATCACAAGAATAAATTGATTTGGTGTGTAGTCAGACAACCAGGCAGACAGATAGACAAACGGACAGGCAGGCAAGCAGACAGACATGTGGCTGGCAGACATGTGGGCAGACAGACACACGAGCAGGCAGACAGACAGACAGACAGACAGACAGACAGACAGACAGAAAGAAAGACAGACAGACAGACAAGACAGACAGACAGACAGACAGACAGTGTCTCCAGGGGAGCCACTGGCAGCAAAGAACCACACCTACGCGTGCACCTGCTTGTCGTGGGAGTTGAATGGTAGGCGCGGCTATTGGAATCAACATTCTGAAGGATGTGTGTGTGTGTGTGTGTGTGTGCGTGCGTGCTGCGTGCGTGCGTGCGTGCGTCGTGCGTGCGTGCGTGCGTGCGTGCGTGCGTGCGTGCGTGCGTGCGTGCGTGCGTGCGTGCGTGCGTGCGTGCGTGCGTTGTGTGTGTGTGTGTGTGTGTGTGTGTGTGTGCGTGCGTGCGCGCGCGCGCGCGCGCGGTATGCGTGTGTGCAGGTAGAACTTTTTTTTCCCCTTTACATGCTTTTGTTCTGTATCGTTGAGTTTACCACACATAAATGACGATCACAAAATTCAGCAGCAAATGTAAAACAAACTAAAGTTGTATGAAGACCACAACACATTTGTAACATCACACTGTATTTATGTGTGCATGCGTGCGTGCGTTAATGCATGCGTGTGAGTGCGGTGTGTGCACGTGCACGCGCGTGTGTGCGTTTGTGAACATGCACACGCTTTTTCTCGCAGGCGTTGAAAAGAGAGAGAGGGAGAAAGAGGGAGAGAAAGAAGGAGAAAGAGAGAGGGGTGGAGGGAGGGAGAGACAGAGAGAGACAAACAGGCAAGCAGAGAGGAGAGAGAGAGAGAGAGAGAGAGAAGAGAGAGAGAGAGAGAGAGAGAGAGAGAGAATATGTAGACGAAAGTTTTATAGAGAATAAATTGAATTGGATAATCTGACAGTTTATTTACTCCCAACGGCACTAAAGAGAAGAGAGAGAGAGAGAGAGAGAGAGAGAGAGAGAGGAGAGAGAGAGAGAGAGAGAGAGAGAGAGAGAGAGAGAAGAGACAGACAGACAGACAGACAGGACAGACAGAGAGAAAGAGAGAGGAGAGAGAGAGAGAGAAGAGAGAGAGAGAGAGAGAGACAGACAGACAGACAAACAGACAGACAGAGAAGAAGAAGAAAAAGATGATGATGATGAAAAGAGAGAAAAAAGAAAAAAAGAAGAAGAAGAAACAACAACAACAACAACAAAAACAACAACAAAACGTCGGAGCGACGGACGACGTCGACAAAAAAACAACAGAATGGGAGAAGGAAGGGGGTATGGAGTGAAGAGGAAAACCACCGAATGCGGACACTGAAGAATCTGACCGGTGCTAGATCTGACGGTGCTAGATCTGACGGTGCTAGATCTGACAGGTGCTAGATCTGACCAGGTGCTGATCTGACGGTGCTAGATCTGACAGGGCTCGATCTGACAGGTGCTGATCTGACAGGTGCTCAATGCTGAGAGACAACACAGGCTCTGACAAACATGTGTGACAGTGCCACTACTAGTTACACAAGATTCGTGCTGATTTTGTGTCGGGAACTTAACACTAGCTTACAGAACATTGTCACGTTTGCTGAATTACAGTTATGCACATGTTAAACTTTAAATAGATGACGTCTGTGGTGTGAAAGTTTTACTCCCAGCTCGATCGTGATTTCACTCAGGACAGAACACTCTGCTTGGCAATCTAGTTTTGACTGGACCTCATGAAGGTGTGGTGCTAGTGGATTCTGTTCTGTGCTAGCAGGCTGTGAGAGAGAGGGAAAGAAGGCGAGAGAGAGAGGGAGGGGACAGAGAGACAGGAGAGAGAGAGAGAGGGGGGGGGGGGCAGAGAGAGAGAGAGAGAGAGAGAGAGAGAGAGGAGAGAGAGAGAGAGAGAGAGAGCGAGACAGCAGCATCAGAATGGGGGACTGCTGGAAGACCAGGAACCAGGACTACTAATGCAAATTATCTCTGACCATTCTAACTATTGAAGTCGTATAAAAAAAAAAAATCACGGTGTTTGGCCGCTCTTTCCAACAAATATTGAAACATCAAATAAGGGTTTAAAAATTGAAACCCTTGCATACCATGAATTACTTCTTTTCGATTATCAAGGGAAAAAAAAGCCACACACACACATAAAGCAGAATTACTGTATCGCATTTATAGCGAAGGAACAGGTAAATGACAAATTGGGTCTTCTTCAGGCAGGATAACTAACATTCAAAACGATGAAAAGAAAGGACGAACAGACAGTCGCTTGTCTCTTCGATCTAGGTGCAAAATTTGGTCATGGGTGAACGACTAAAACTACGGAGTGGACCTCAAGTTGAAGGGGAGATGATCCGGTTAATGAAAGTAACAACAAAAGAATGGAGAAGCCTGAAGAAGGACCAACAGGTCAAAACGCGTTGCGTCCGTTTTGTCGTTTGCTGGTTCCTTCGTTAGGCGACCCAGGAATTCTGTTGCTGCTCTCGTTTCAACTTCCGCCTGCCGTCATCCCCGCTTTGAAATCTTCCATTGTCAAGTTTGTAACTGACTAGCAGTTTAATCCCTTTAGTCATTAGAGGCACCGAAATATATCCACCATCCATATCAGTTTAACGACATCCGTGACAAACTGTTTGAAATACACATAATTAACACTGTTACAACAGGAAAACAATGACTGTGCAATTTTTTTTGCAAATTAATCATCAACAAAGTGACCACGAAAAAGAAAAGTAAAACCACTTTTCCCCATTCTTTCATAGCTTTCATCACCATCCGCTGCATTGTCATGTTGTCCCACTATCCTCTGACAAAAGAGTAGCCACGTAAAGAAAAGGAAAAAAAGCATTTTCAGCACAGTTATCCCCCCTGGCTGTGGACGTGTGTCACGTGCGCTGTCTTCAAGGTCACACGTAGTGCAGGCCCTGCGCCGCCTGCAGACCTCGGCGTGTGCGGGTGTGGGTGTAGTAGCGCATGACGGTGTCCACCCAGTCCCGGTAGAAGGCCACCCGGGTGTACACCCCGGGGGAGTAGCTGTTGGCACACCCGTACCCCAGGACGTGATGCCCGCCAGCTTCCACACCCCGTCCTTCAGACACACCATGGGGCCCCGGAGTCTCCCTGGAACAGACAGAGACGTACAAACACGGTTCAAGTCTTCGTCTCTCTGTCTGTCTGTCTGTCTGTCTCTCTCTCTCTCTCTCTCTCTCTCTCTCTCTCTCTCTCTCTCTCTCTCTCTCTCTCTTGCTCTTTTCTTTTCTCAACAATGTTCCCTATTGATGGAAAAATAAGAAGACTCATATTTTCTTATGTCTACTACTCTTTCTTCGTCTTGCATCGTCAGCAGGGCAGCAACGAGCGAGACTGCGGGACGCACACGGCAGTTGCTTGACGACCTTCTTCACCCGTGAACTCTGCAGTCATGAACTATGGGCTGGTACACCCACGAGGCGCTCCCTTGAAGGTTCTGTCGTGTCACATCCAGTGGCCATTACACAATGGCTACTGCCAGGGAGCAGTTATGTCCCTTGACGTCTCAATGGAACGCCCTGTGTGTGCCTGCACCCTATGTGAACACAGCGTAGCTTCCAAGGATGGTGCAGAACTGCTCCCAGCTGGTTTGTTCGGCAGTTGAGGATAGTACTTCGCTGGGTCCCATCCGCACCTTCGGATGTATCTTTTTCTTTTTCTTCTTCTCGATGAAAGTAACAATGTTCGGAAATTTCACAAACACCAAGCCTGAATCTGGTCGTTACTTTAAGTGCCTGTCCACAGTAGGCAAAAGATAGATTTTAACATTAGGCGCGACACAAAAGGACCTGTAAAAAGAACTTTTCGCTGCGATCCATATGGAAATTCCATTCTCTCTAAAGATTCAGAGAATTCAACGCCTTGATTCAACCAGACATAACCAAAGCCGTACATATACATGCTTAGAACGAAGATTTCAGATCCAGACATAACCAAAGCCGTACATATACATGCTTAGAACGAAGATTTCAGATCCAGACATAACCAAAGCGTACATATACATGCTTAGAACGAAGATTTCAGATCCAGTTTCTTTTATCATATTTATCTAAACCATCAAAGAACAGACGGTACGCTTCATTCGCGAATCTACTCGTATGCATTCTTTGAGAGAGAGAGACAGAGACAGAGACAGAGACACACACACACACACACACACACACACACACACACACACACACACACACACACACACACAGTGGGACAAGAGACAGAGTGCGAGTGAGAAAGAGAGCATGTGCGCACGCAAACGTGTGTGTGTGCGCGTGCGTGTGCGTGTGCGTGTGGTGTGTGCGCGCGCGCGCGTTGTGTGTGGTGTGTGTTTGTGTGGTGTGTGTGTGTGGTGTGTTGCACGCGCACTCTTTGCATGTCAAGCGCGTGGGTGAGTGCATGTATGCGTAAGCGCGTATGCGGCTCTATGGGGGTTTTGGACAGAAGACTGGATGTAGGGGTTGACTTTTTTTTTTTTTCTTTTTTTTTCCTTTTTTATATAGCAAAGAGCTGACTACCAGACAAATGCCTACATGTTTTAAATTTTTTTTAGATAGTTACCGAACATTTTTAAATAAATTAATTTCTTCAAAGAAAAACGCCATCTCGGGGTTGGGAGCCCCGCGGAAAATATGTGTTCGTTCACCGATCATTAGGCAAAGAAAAGATATAGGAAAAAAACTTCACACCGCACGCACGCCCCGCGTTTCGAAAAACACCCAAAAACAGACACACACACACACAACCACACAACACACACACACACAGACACCACAGACAACACAGACACCCAGACACACACACAACACAAAAACACACAACCCACACAACACTAACACACACACAAATTTTCCGCCCGAACGGCAACTAAAAACCCCCATCACGCCCAGTAAACTGAATAGGAACCAATCAAAAGAACAAGCCATCCCAGATCCCCCTGAGTGGGGCCCCATTGCTCGGTTTGAGGAGGGTTGCCATTCGCAGCTGAAGGCCTCCCCAGGGTCGGGACAAGGGGGTTTCTCCCACCCCCGGGGGGGGGGGGGGGGGGGGGGGGGGGGGGGGGGGGGGGGGACCCCAGATCAATGAAAAGAAGGCCCCCCAATCGGCAACAGGGGGTTTCCCAGCCCCCCAGGGGGGACCCAGTAAATGAGGAGAAATAAAGGGAAACACGGAGTCTGGGCAAAGTGGTCCTCCAGCCCCGGGGGGGCCCCCAGATCAATGGGGGAAAATGAAGGAAACACGGAGTCTGGGAAAACAGGGGCCCCACCACACCCAGGGGGGGGGGGGGGGGGGACCCAGATAATGAGAAAAAGGCCTCCAGGAGTCTGGGTCAGTGACTACCGCACCCAGGTGGCCAGTCAAGAGGGAATAAAGGAAAACAGAATTTGGGGCAACAGTGGTTTCCTCCCCAGCACCCGGGAGCCCAAAATCCATGAGGAGAATGAAGGAAACCGGGAGTCTGGCAACAGGGTTTTTTACCGCCCCCCAGGGGGGACCCAGATCAATGAGAACAAAGGAAAACAGGGAGTCTGGGCAACAGTGAGTCCTACCAGCCCCCCGGGGGGGACCCAGTTAAATGAGGGAACTAAAGAGAGAAAGAAGGAGTAGCTGCCGCCCCTTTCCCCCCTGGAAAACCCGTGGCTCGCCCGCTTCCGCACAGCCTCAACGTCAAGCTGCCGAAGGGGCCAGAAGTCCAAGGGGATGTCCCAACCCCCCGGCAGCAAAGGGTTTTTTTTACAGTGCCCGGTGTACAGCGGATGGGGGGTCGGGAGCCAAAGAGTTGGTCGGGTTTTTACGTCTGGAAACCCTTCTCTCTCCCCCCCCCACATGGAGTGGGGACCTGGTTCAGTCGGGGAGGTAAGGCGGGGAGGGAGGAGAGGGCCCATTTCATTTGCGCCTAGTCTAGTAAACTTTATTTTTCCCCCTACGGCGATGGGCTGGCAAAGGGACTTTTAACCTTGAACCCGGTAAACATTTTCATCAAATCGCCACCGTTGCAAAAGGGCCGTTAGAGGGGCTACGGGTCTAGGTGTCAACTCGGGTATTCGATGAGGAAGGCTAGCGCCACCCCAAACACACTCACAGCTTCTACGATCTCTTTTTTCATATAATCATGATTCTCACATCAAACATATAAAGTCATAACTTTACTAACATGTCATAGAACGAAACTCAATGCTATGGAACAAACAAAAAAAAAATTTCCCTTTCCTAAACTTCCAAATCTTTATCTAAAACATCATTACTAACCCGGGTATAAATAATTTCTATTTCCGGCCAGGTGATTTACTATTCAAATCCGTCTTTTTTTTTTTTTTTTTTTTTCTTTTCACTGTCATTTCAAAGCAGACAACTTTTTGGCATTGGTAGGTTAGATGTGGCGTGGCTTTGGGGGATGCGGCACGTCGGGTTTAGACTGCTGGCACTGGCGTGGTTTTGGGGGTTTCTGCTTGACAAGTGACGCTCCAGGTATGGGGCGCCCCCCTTTTTACGATGGAACAGTGACTTCAACATCGATTGTTTCCTTTCTTCCTTCCTGCATTAACGCTTTGCACTTCTCTCTTTTCTAGTCTGCTCTATCAAATGGACGGGTTGCTTTTCTTTTCTTTTCTTTTCTTTTTTTCCTTTCTAGTTACAATTTCCTCTCTCCACATCTCTCCTTACCCCTTCCCTCTGCAAAACTATCTGTGCTAATCTTCAACTTGGTTCTCTTCTCTCCTCCCCTCATCTCTCGTTCTCTCTCCGCAGATACCCCCGAACCTTTCCTCTCCTTTCTGTTTCTTCCCTTTCTCTCTCACCACACTTTTCTTTTTTCCCCTACCTACTGCCAGGGTGAGTACCATTGGTCAGTATTTTTACCGCCTCGTACCGAAGTTATCTCCCTCTATTCCTTGGATATTAAAATATGACAGTCAGCCACACGCCTTACTCTTTTGGTGGTCTTTTGGTCATTTATTGATTAGCTTGATTTCACCCCCCCCACACATCCCTTTCCCCCTCTTTCGTTCCGGCGACGTGAAAAATTTGGCAGACAGTTATCCGGGTCGAGACTCGTCTGACCAGACCGAGCGTGGTGGCTACTTAGTTTCCTGGCGGGAAAACCCATCTCCGTAAGGATTAGATTATTTCCCCTCGCTGTGAAAAAAATTGGCTGGTGAGTCTGATCCGGGCTTTTTGAGACTCGTTTGCCCCGACATCGGGGCGGGGTCAGCTACTTAGCCGTTGGCTGGGTCAGAATATTTGGTTTGAGCTTATGTCCCACAACCTGGCCACGACTTTGGTTGTTTATTTTTTTGCCCTGCAATTTCCCCCCTTGCAAAAGACATGACCGCATTGTCAAAAAAAGGGTAAAAAAAGGACAAAACCGAATTTTCTGATACACAGCAAACACGGAAAAGTTTAAAAAGTATTTTAAAACCAATTTTTTAAAAATTAAAAATTTTAAATCATTAGTAAATCCCCACTCCAATAGTTATCTTTGCGGCGCCTTGCGTTTATTTCAAATCTTTTTAAACCCCTCTTGCGCACCTATGCAATTCCCCTACCTGCGGATTTGCCATCTCTCCTCTTCACAATTCTTATGAAAAGACAATATAATTGATCACGACCTGACCTTCATGGGGAAATCTCCACCCTATTATTGAAATAATGCAATACACAAGCGACTGTAGCCCCAAAGCATAACTCATTTACATGAACAAATCTCCACAAAAATAGAACCCCCAACGGGGAATGAACCCATACCCAAAACAAAAACTGTAATCAAAAAATATTATCAACAAAGCACCCCGGATAGACTGATTTCCCTGAGTTGCGCTTGCTAGATACCGGCTTAAATAGTAGCCGACATTCTGTAAACCTGGAATGTTACTCAAACCCTGTAGGGTGAAATCCCATTGCCCAACGCGCACTCTCTGTTTTTAACTGCGCCCCCTGCGGGAATTTGAGGGTGATGATCGCTCAATCACGAACCTTTCCCATACAAATTTGTGGAATTCTGCAGGGCCCCCACACAACAGTAACACTCCTTCTCCCCGTTGCGTACCCTTCTCACCTTTGTCAATTCCCTGCTAGCTATCTCAGGGGGAATCGACCCCTTCACTCCTGCAAAAATACTGCCCTACTCCCCCCGCCTGATGCATCGTCCGCAACAAAAAGGGTTTGGACTATCGGGGTAGCTTAGATGGGACGGGAACCTGTTTTTCCCAACACCGTTGCAGTGCTTGCTCGCAGCGTCTGACCACTGACCCGCCGGTTTCCCTGCCTTGACCAAACACGGAGGACCTGATTTGCGAAATTTGGAACAAACTCCCTAAGAAACCATAAAACTGCAGACCCCTGATTTTTTTGGTCTTTGGTCTTTTGAATTCATCACTTCTCCACCTTTCCTCTTCCGGGCTTTGTGTGCCTCGACAAAAAAAACCCTTTGGAACCCCGGTTTGGGAAAAAACCAAACCCTGGCATTTTTTTTGGTTTGGCTGTGAGTTGGCTTGTTCAACCCTCTAAAACGCTCCTAGCTGCCTATATGTCCTCCCTGTCTCGGATGCTATCGAATTCACCCATGAAATTAAAAACCCTCCAATCCTGTCAAAACTTCCCCCAACCCGAGAGAAGACTGCGGTGCGTTGCCCATCCCAAAGGAAGTACCCCCAAGGTTAGCCCATAGGGGGGGAGAATGTGTCTTCCTTTGAGTCCTCCTCAAGGTTTTTTCCCCCCGAAACCCCTTGCTCGATCTATCCTGGTAAAATACTGGCTTTTGCTTGTGGCGACCTGGCGAAAAGGCCCCATTTTCGGTTGACCTCTGCATCACCTTGGGGGGACACTGTTCAGACGTCTATAGTCAAACAGAATCGTGCTCCCCGATTTTTTCCCTCCAAAGACGACGGGTGCACTATACATGTTTGGACGGTTCAATCCCCCCAAGGCCAACATCTTTTTACTCCCCTCATCATTTGCTTGGTGGCAATGGGTCGGGTGGGCTTTCACATGTAGGGGTTTTGCGATTTTAAACTCCACCGAACATGTCTCTAGAGTTGTCTCCCTGGTTTATCATAGGGACGCCCTATACTGTTCTAGGAGCCCCAAATTTTCCTCCTGTTCCTCTGTCTCCCCTTCATACAAGAACCCCCTGTATGACTTTCTTGGAAAACTCAGGCAACAAAATCTCCCCTCTTCTGCTGGGTCTCCTTACCTCCACATTTATTGCTGTGCGCCCCATGTGCTGAGCTCCGTGAATATATTTGCGGAGGGAAATTTGCATGGAAAAGTTTTGATTTCCCATTCACTCGATTCGGTATCCCGATCTACCTTTTTTAATGAGGTGAATGGTCCTTCCAATGCATCAGCGTTGTTGTGATCCCTGGGAAGCAGTAACAGGACTTGATCTCCCACCTTGAGAATTGCTTCCCCACCTTCTGTCATATTGCTTTTTCTAAGACCCTGCCCCTGCAAACTCTCCCTTGCGCCTTCATTCCCTCTATATTCGTAGGTCCCCACTACTGTAAGTGGTTTTTGGGCCTCTTTTGACTCCCGTTCTCCGGCCCAGCTCTTTGGAATGCACACTGGTCCCCCAAAATGCCGCCATACAGCAGCTCAAATGGCGAAAAGCCTGTGCTTTCCTGGGGGCTTCCTGTAGGAAACAGTGCCGCTGGATGTACGGTCCCAAACTGTGGGCCCTTTCCCACAGGGCTTCTTTTAAAAGCCCTTTTAGCACCCCATTTGAATTCTCCACCAAGCCATTGCATTGGGGTGGTATGGGTAGGAGAAGCTGTGTGATCCCTAGCAGCTGTTTTTACCTCCCTTTATCCGCCGAGGTAACTGTGACCCCCTGTCACTGAGAAATTTTTGCTGGCACACCCCCGCGGAAAAGTGTCTACCAGCCCTTCAGCACCTGTTCGTATTGCCCTTTTAATGCAATGCTTTGGGTTCTGGTCGGTAGTCCACGAGGCAACACATCCTGGCCCCCCTTTTGGAACAGGGGGCCCATTTTGGGCCCAAACAGATCAAAACCCCCCACCCTCCTGAATGGTGTGCAATTAAAGGGGGTGTTTAAGGGGCCTTCCCCTTCACCCCCCTTGGGTGACCTTTGACCACGCCTGCATGCAGGGAAAAGCTTGATTCTGCCATTGCTCCTGGGCCCTGAAAATATCGAAGATTCGGTCGTGTTTTTTGGTGCCGAGATGACCCGCCATGGGGGCCGTGACCCCCTGACAGACAGTGTCCCCGAAACCCGTGGTACCTAACTGAGTGGTCACCCTTTCCCGTCTTCCCTTGGTGAAAACCGGTCAAACCCCCTTCACAAGAATTCTGTCTCACCCCTCTAACCACTTTTTCTCTCCACCTTTCCCCCTCCCAAACTTCCGAGCAAAGGGTCTTGTTCCTCCCCTGCCCTAACCCTCAGGCGACACTCTATGCTACTTCCTTGCGGAACGACTAAAGGGTTTTTCAACCTTTTCCCCCTTCTTGCTCCGTGTTTGAACTGTGCCTTGGCAGTAAAACTCAGGTCCCCCGGATCCCCTTTCACCTGGAAAATTTCCAATGATCAAATCAGAAGGGGTTTCTCCACACCAGCGCAGACAATTCGCCGAGAAGTAAGGGGGACGTACTTCATCTTGGCAAAATGGAAACTCCCTCACGTCCTTTTATTAGAGTACGGTCTGGATTTGCCTGTAACCCCTTTTTTCGACCAGCGTTGTTTTTCCCAACCCCTGAAAAACCCGTGTTCGTAACACTTTTACCCTCTGTGGCCAATCCCCCCTTTTCCCCTGGGAACAAACCCCTCGCCCAGTGCCCTCCCTCCCTGACATGATGCTGTCCCTGCTGCCCCTAGGGCCCCACTCTACCCCTTTTAGTTTGGGTCCCTTTTTGTTCCAAGAGGTGTTTTCCCTGGCGCCCTTTTCCCCTTTTTGCAAAGGGTGTGCCTTCTGGGAATCATGCACAAACCCCCCGCCACAGTCCCCTTTTTGTGCAAATAAACACCTTGTCCCTTTGTCCTCCTTTTTGCCCCCCACTGGGTTTTCAGCTTTGCAGAAAACTCTCTAGTCTCCTTCACTTTTACCTGTGCTGGCAGTTTTTCCGCACTTTGTGCCCAAACGTCCTCTCTATACACCTCTGTAATTCAGCAACTCCCCCGCTGTTCGGCTGCTCTCTTTCAAATGTATATTAACCCGGGCCGCAACCTGACAAAAACTGTTCCTTTATAATGCTCTTTCAATTCAGCGAACTCCTTCTTCGTACCCCTCAACTCTAACCCTTTCTCAAAAAGTGATCTAAAGTGCACCAAAATGAGTTCGTTTCCCCCCGCTTGTAAACTAGCTGAAGAAATTTCTTTTGAATCCTTCCCCCCGTGAGGTCAAATCCCTTTCATCAACGATTCCCCACACACCAAAAACAGATTGGGTGTCTGCTGGCAATGCAGTGAAAACTTATGCCCTTACCCTCAATAGCGCGACAAAATGACTGCCCCCTTTCTGGGGGCCCAAAACCCGACTGGTCGAACGTTTCGAAAAGCTGTGTATGCATCAAATCGAATCGGTTCCTTCAGAGAATTTTGGCAATTGGGTCGGGGGGCGAAAAGCGCAAGAGCACTGGAAATGAACTACCCTCCCGGTGGTTCCCCCCCCCTTTGTATTTCCCCCTTTCTCAACTCTAATTGAACCTTAAACTTTCCGTTTCCTGCTTTATTCTTTCTGTTTCCCCGGTTCCCTTATTCTTTCTGTTTCCTGCTTCATTCTTTTTTTTCCTGGCTTCCCCTTTTCTTTCGTTTCCTGGCTTCCTTTGTCTTTCTTTTTGTGTTTTTTATCATTGGTACCGAATCCCTTTTCTTCTGTTTCCTGCTCTTCTTTTCCTTTTCCTGCCTCTTTTTCCAATCGACACGGGGGTCTTTTCCGCCGTTCATCCCCTTTCCATCTTTGTTGGTTTTCAAAGAACCCCCGAAAACTCCGATACCTAAATCACGAGCGCCACAAGTTGTTCAAAGGGGTTTCTTTCTTTCCCCCATTTATCTCTTTTTTTTTTTTTTTTTTTTAACAAAATTTTTTTTACTACGACAGCCAAAAATGGTGGTTACCCCACACCCAGTGAGTACACACAACTTGAATGATAATATTAGCTTGGGACAACGAGTTAGTTTTTATAAGACGCCCCCGGCCTGACCAATTTGGGAAAGGAATTATAGGCAATCTGTGCGAAAATACTCTGGGGCTGAAAAGCCAAACCTATATTAAAAATTTGAAGTATGCCAAGCCTGTATTTAACTACTTGGGAACTACGTAAGAAACACCTTGTTTAGGATTTAAAACTGAACCCCCGCTTCCCCTCTGGAAAGTTGAAAAATTTTAATAATGGGCCAGAATATCCTGGAGGCCGCCAATAAATTTCAACCTCGGGTGAGTCGATGGGGAAGGATAGGCACGCCCAAACCACTCACGCTTTTTACGATTTTTTCATTATCATGCATTCGTCACATCAAACCCCAAATAAAATCTAAACTTTACTACACATGATCATGAACGAACATCATGATATGGGAACAAACAAAATAAAACTTCTTTTTCCGAAATTCACAAGACTTTATCTAAAAAATCATTAAAATAAACCCGGGGAAAAAATAGATTTTTTCTTTACCTGGCCGGTGATCTTAACTATTCACGAATCACTGTCTTTTTTTTTCTTTTTTTTTTCTTTTTACTTTTCCCTTTTACAAGCACACCAACTGTTGGGATTGGTCAGGTTAGACGCGGCGCTGGGTTGGACTGCCGGAGGTAGGTTAGACTGCTGGCACGGCGTTTGGTCTGTGGGTTCTGCTTTAGAAGTGACGCTGCCAGGTAGAGGTCGAACCCCGGTTTTCGAGGAACAGTACTATAACATCGATTGTTTCCTTTTTCTTCCCGCATTAACGCATTGCACTCTCTCTTTTTTCTAGTCTGCTCTACAAATGGACAGGTTTTCTTTTCTTTTCTTTTTCTTTTCTTTTTTTCCCTTTATTTGTTTGCAACTCTCCTTTCTCCCCATTTTCCTTAGTCCTTTCCCCCAACTATCTCGTGCTAATCTCTAACTTGGTTCTCTTCTCTCCTCCCCCCATCTCTCTGTTTCCCCCTCACCCGACCCACACCCCGAACCTCTTCCTCCTTTCTCTCTGTCTCTCTCTCCCCCTTTTCCCCTCACTACACATTACTTTTTTCCCTCCTAGTGTCCCAAGGGTGAGTACCATTGGTCAGTATTTTTACCGCCCCCGTACCCGAAGTTTCCCCCCTAATTCCCCTTGGATATTCAAAACATGACAGCCGCTACACGCCTACTCTTGTGGGGTCAATTGGTCATTTTTTTGAAGCTTGATTTCACCCCCCACCCCACACTTTTCCCCCCCTCTCGTTTCCCGGCGACGTCGTAAATTGGTGATCAGTTGACCCGGCGTCGGATCGTCTGACCCAAAATCAGGGGTTGGTACTTATCGTCTGGTGGACAGACCCTTCCCTAGAGGATTAGGATTAGTCTCCTCGCTGTGCCCAATTGGCTGGATGAGTTGATCCGGGGGGTCGGACTCTTTTTACCCATGAGGGGTCGGTCACTACTTAGTCCGTCGGCTGGGGCTAGAAATTGAGTTTGAGTTTTTCCCCACAAATGGACCCCGACTTTGGGGTTTTTTATTTTTTTGTCCCTGACAGTAGGTTTGCTGAACTCCCTGGAACCTTTCGTTGTTCGTTCTTCCCCTAGAACGCTCTGCCCGACTGCTCAAGCGGGAAATTTAACCCAGAACCCTTTGGTCAGGAGAAGACTGCTTTTAAATTTTTTGGGCCCCCCCCCTCCCCCTTCATATCCCCCCTCCCCACCCTTCCTCCCTATTTGAATCAAATTTATTGATCACCCCTGGGGGTTCTCGGGCATCCGATCCACTCCATTGTGGAGTGTGATATCGGTTCAAATGGGAAGCTGGGGAAAAACCCCCGAGGTTTCAACCATTCCGTTAAGATGCGGCTCGGATAGTGTGCTAACTTTTTCCGACCAGTTCGATTTTTTATTATACGAAGAGGAACGTAGTGGCAGCCTACCTGCCTCCCCAACCCCACTGAAGTTCCCTGGCTTGTCATGTCTGCTGTCTACTTTTTAGGCATCATTAAGGAAGTTTTTCATTTTGGCTCTTCAGTCCCCGCTCTCACAGACCCGTGTTTTTGATTTCCCCTTTCCAATTTATATGGACAACAACAACAAACCCAAAAAACAACAACCACACCACACACACACACACACACAACAAAAACAACCACACACACGCACGCACGCAACACAACAACACAAAACAACACACCCACACACACAACAACAACCCAAAAAAAAAATAAAAAATTTTTGGGAAAGAATTTTTAAAAAAGGATTTGGTGGAACACTCTAAGCGGGTCTTTTTAAAGTTATGCTGCCCTTTTCTAAAGTCATGCAAATCCCCAAAGTTAAAAACTGAAAT
>CM031595.1:179669303-179679303 GCA_018398815.1 Conus ventricosus
TTCCAGGCAAAAGGGTTCTTGTTGCTGCCCAGTGCATCACGTCATTTATTCATTACCAATGGAGAAGGAGTAAGAAGAAACGCACACCACACACTCACACGCTCTATGCATACTCTCTCTGTGTCTGTCTGTCTGTCTGTCTGTCTGTCTGTCTGTCTCTCTCTCTCTCTCTCTCTCTCTCTCTCTCTCTCTCTCTCTCTCTCTCCACATATTTACAAGCATGTCGCTATGGGATATGTATACATGATTAAAAAAAGAAGAAAAAGAAAAAGAAAAAAAACCCGCCGTTGTTACAAACAAAGCATGAATAAAAGCCCCATAGGGTGTACATGTAAAAATGGCGTATCTAATATTACTTTGGTCATCAAATCTCAGCTTTTTAAAAAGCCCCATTGGGGATACATAAATACCATAATATTATGTTCACGTCAGTTCATCAAATCATAAGAAATGAGAAGAAAGTTTTTAATTTTCCGTGAAAGCATATCTCTTCATAGACAGTTGTGTACCTCAAACAACGGTTTACACCGTTCATATTTGGGGCTAAGTTGCTCAGTTGGAAGTGGGCCTGACACGCCACATGATCATGGGGTCGCGGGTTCGAATCTCCGCTGAGCCGTTTCGGTACATAGTGGATTTTTCTCCACGAGTTAATTTTGGTTCTGACTAAATTGCCCCAAAGCCCATCCCACAAAACTGTAAGCCGAGATGGTTCTGTGTGTTATAGTAAGCATTATGTCTTGTGGACATGCAAAATCCCATCACCAACTTTCGGGAAGAGACAGCTGGTTTGGCCGTTGGTATGGACGACACGTATGTTTATCTTCCGTGAAAAATCGAGAAAATGAGTGAAAAACTGAGTGACTGGTATTCGATTGATTGACATGGGAACCGAATGATTTTTAGCATTAGCATGCAGCTCTTCAGCCGGTTCTGCCCAGATAGGAAGCGCATTGTGTAAATGAGAGAGTGGATTGGAAAGCCGCTTAGAGTTTAGTCTCTGACCAAAGACAGGTGCTGTATAAGTGCTCTTAAAAAATTAAGGATGATGATGATGATGATGATGATGATGATGATAGTAATAATAATGATGATGATTATAATGATAATAACAATAATAATAATTATACTACTACTACTAACAATAGTAATAATAATAACGATAATAACAATGATAATTACGATAATTATATCTATTTGGTGCGAAATTCAGTAGCATTTGGTGAACGGATCAGTGGTTTAATTCGGATCCGCACCATAAAATTCACGAAGATCGTCATCAGTCCATCACAGCACGTTCCATTCTACAGTCTGCAGCAACTATATAGGATAAGCAGCAGGAGGGACACACGGAAACACTGGAACGCATTCCCAACATCGGGCCGCATATCCATCACAGGGGACTCGGGTCAAGGACGCCAGGCTGCCTCTCCGCCCTGCTGGAAGAATTCACCTGAGCCGTCCACAGGACCGGCGTTGGCACCAGCAAATCTCCTTCCAGCAAGGGGTGGTTGAGAGGTCGGCGCTGGTGCTGTCACCAGATTGTTGAGTTTAACAACAGAGAGCTGACAAGCACCGCACCCAAACGGTTTTACAGACTGTATGGCGGCAATTCCGGTACAAAATTCAGCCAGGAGTACCAGCCGCCGTGGCGAAGTGATTAGCGTCGCAGAGTCCCGGCTGGGAGGTCGGGGTTGGATTCCCATCAGAGCCATGTGGGATTTTTCTGCCCCGATCGGCTCCTATATAAAGTCGAGTTTGCTACGGACTCAGTTGGGAAGACTGGGACCACACACTTGATTTTCATCCACAAATTGGATGCTCGTGAGTGTTGCTCAAATTTCCTGACCAGCACTGCAGGTGTCTATATCTCTCGGGCCTGGTTGACACCGGGACATATAATGAAAAAGTGCAGAGCACAGTCCTGTCATGTAGTCTTAGGCCGGAATGAAAATCCGTAGCATCATCTTCATCATCCTGATTTTCATCGATCAGCGTAAACAAAGTCTCAAATTCTGTAGCCCTTCATGCCCTGCTCTCATGGTGACCTCATGTCCTTTCCACATCTATGGCCTCGCTTTGATTCTGTCGGGGTCACCGACATCGGCAAATTCATACGGGCTGTCGTTGGACGGACGGGGTGGCGCCCTCCGGAGGGTGAGCTCCTCCGCGACTAAGCAATTATTGTCGTCAGTAGGGGACTTAGTAGGTGGTGTCCTGCGTATGTTGGACCAGAACAGGCGCCACTGAACACCACTGAAGTGACTCGGCAGCGGTGCAGTGTCTCCTCCGGTAGGTTGCCTCTTGATGACTGACATTGACAGCTCCCGGTGGATTGCCGGTGCTGAGTCTGCGGCGGGCCGGGTCGGGCTGTGGTTGTGGACGGGGGATCGGAATGAGCGGCATGGGTGCAGTGCCACTGAGGTAGCACAGAAGATGGGACAGAAAAAAAAGTTCAGCCAGGAGTAACAGAAGAGCCCTCGAGGTTCCAGTAGCTACAACAGAACAATTTAAACATGCATGTTTTTTTTTATGACATTAATAGACTGGAACAATCCCAGTCCAGACTGCCTGACCAGCATACTTGTCCGGCGCAACCCGCTCCTCTCTTCCTCTCCCTCTCCTCCCTCTTCCTCCCCCTCCCCCGTTCTGTTGCCACAATATTATTTATCTAGATCCATACTCCATCTTTTTCCTCCCCCGTTCTGTTGCCACAATATTATTTATCTAGATCCATACTCCATCTTTTTCCTCCCCCGTTCTGTTGCCACAATATTATTTATCTAGATCCATACTCCATCTTTTTCCTCCCCCGTTCTGTTGCCACAATATTATTTATCTAGATCCATACTCCATCTTTTTCCTCCCCCGTTCTGTTGCCACAATATTATTTATCTAGATCCATACTCCATCTTTTTCCTCCCCCGTTCTGTTGCCACAATATTATTTATCTAGATCCACACTCCATCTTTTCCTTCTTCTTCTTCTTCCGTATACACCCACGGTCAACATTTTGACCATTATCGGCGTTTCGGGAGTGCGCAGAAGAAAGATAAGTAAATTAAAATATAAAAAAAATCAACAGTTTGATTAACATCGGTTGTGTGGTCTTCATGTAATTTCGCTGACAGACAAACATACTAACGGACACGGATAAGAACACTCCTCGGTGGGGTCAGACCTGAGAAAGAGTGTACTGGGGGGTCAAGTTCCCTGTTAGTGACCACTGTCACTGACCTCTGGAAACAGTACGCCGCTGTCAGGATCCACCGGTCACTGATGAGGACCCCGCCACACATGTGGTGTCCGTGGTTGGTGAACGACCGGAGGCTGACCTGTATACACACAGCAGCTGCAGTGATTTGATTATACAGTGTAAACAGCGTCGAGAAGAAGAGCGAAGGTCATGCTAAACAGGCCGGTATTGCATTGTGCTCCATTGAAGGGAGACGAACAGGAGAAGCGCAGCTAAGTGGTTACATGTTCCTCTTGTCACTGTCCTAAATATTTGTGTGTTTTCGCCTGAAGAAGACCCAAGAGGTCGAAATGCATTGTGTCTAGTCCTGTACTCTTGTTTGTCTGTGTCCTTCACGGTGACTAACTCCACTCTTTTCAAATTTTCCATTGGAATGTTATGGATTCGTTGTTTTGTCTCAGAAAATGTATATGCGTCAATTATTTGCTTCAGTTTCAGTTTCATCAAGGAGGTGCCACTGCGTGCGGGTTAGTCCATAGTCAGTCTTTCCTCTGCAGACTATCTCATGCTAATCTCTCAA
Organism: Conus ventricosus; assembly: GCA_018398815.1. Lineage (NCBI taxonomy): Eukaryota > Metazoa > Mollusca > Gastropoda > Neogastropoda > Conidae > Conus > Conus ventricosus. Next base: position 179,673,080 of record CM031595.1, read on the forward strand.
CTTGGTTCTCTTCTCTCCTCCCCTCATCTCTCTGCTTCTCTCTCGTCAGAGCTTACACAGAGCCTCTTCCTCTGTCTCTGTCTCTCTTCGTACCGCTCAACTCTAACCACTTCTCAAAATAGTGATCTAAACGTGCACCAAACTGAGTGTACGTCTCACCTGCTTGTAATTTAGCTGAACGAAATTTCTTCCTGAACCCCTCCTCTGTGAGGTCAAATCCTTTCATCAACGATTCCTTCACAGCGCCGAAATCAGACTGTTGTTCTGCTGGTAACGCAGTGAAAATTTGTAATGCTTACCCGTCAGTAACGCTGACAAAATGACTGCCCACTCTTCTGGAGGCCAACCCTGACTGGTCGCAAACGTGGAACTTCTGCACGGCCCACACGACGGCCTAAACACTCCTTCTACAGTTGCGTACCCTTCTTCACACTTTGTCAACTTCCTGCTAGCATATCTCACAGGGAACTCGACCCCTTCATGCTCCTGCAACAATACCGCACCTATCCCACCGCCTGATGCATCTGTCCGCAACAAAAATGGTTTGGACATATCTGGTAGCTTCAGGATGGGACGGGAACCTAGTCTTTCCAACACCGTCTGCAGTGCTTGCTCTGCAGCGTCTGACCACTCGACCACTGCCGGTTTCCCTGCCTTGACCAAATCACTGAGAGGACTCGTGATTGCTGCGAAATTTGGAACAAACTCCCTATAGAAACCAATAAAACCTAGCAGACTCCTGACTTCTGTTTTGGTCTTTGGTCTCTCTGAATTCATCATCTTCTCCACCTTTCCTTTTTCTGGCTGCTTTGTGTCGCCTCCGACAACAAACCCTAGGAACTCCTACTGTCTAGCCCTTCATACAGTGACACATCCCTGTATGACTCTTCTGGAAACTTAGGCAACAAAATCTCCCTTCTTCTGCTGGGTCTCTTTCACCTCATCAATGATTGCTGCTGCGCCTATGTGCTGAGTCTCACGCTGGATATATTTGCGGAGAAAATTCGCATGGAAAAGTTTTGGTTTCCCATTCACATCAATTCGGTAATCCCGACCGACCTTTTCAGTGATGGTGAATGGTCCTTTCCAATGCATCAGCAGCTTGTTGTGACCCGTGGGAAGCAGTACCAGGACTTGATCTCCCACCTTGAGGGATTGCTTCCTCACCTTCCTGTCATATTGCTTCTTCTGACCGACCCTAGCCTCCTGCAAACCTTCCCTTGCAACCTTACATGTCTCATACCTGTGCCCACCTTTGGGACAGGGCGAGATTGGGCCAATCAGATCAACAGCCACTCTCCTGAACGGTGTGTCGATTAAAGGGGGATGTTTTAAGAGGCGCCTTCCTCTTCACCCCTCTTGTGGCTGACCTTTGACACACGTCACATGACATGCAAAAACGCTTGATGTCTGCCATTGCCCCTGGCCAATGAAAATCATCGAAGATTCGGTCAGCTGTTTTGCTGGTGCCGAGATGACCCGCCATGAGCGACTCGTGACCCACTGACATGACAGTGTCACGATAACCTGCTGGTACCTCTAACTGAGTGGTCACCTTACCTGTCTTCCCCTTGGTGAACACTCGGTACAACAGCCCGCCTTTCACAAGAAATTCTGTCTCACCTCCTCTAACCTCCTGTTTCTCTCCACCTCTTGCCAACTCCCAAGACTTCACGAGCGAAGGGTCTTGTTCCTGCGCTGCCCTAAACTCATCAGGCGACACATCTATGCCTGACTTCCTTGCGGGAACGACTAACGGTTTATCAACCTTTTCCTCCTTCTTGCTCCGTGTTTGAACTGCTGCCCCTGTAGCAGTCAACAACTCAGGATCCCCTGGATCCCTTGCCCCTGGAATATTTCCAATGATCAAATCATGAAGGGGTTTCTCCATCACCAGCGCAGACAACTCGCCTGAGAAGTAAGGGGTACGTACTTCTATCTTAGCAACTGGAAACTCCCTCACAGTGCCATCGATTAGAGTACAGGTCTGGATTTGCCCTGTCAAATCCCCTTTCTCGACCAGCGTTGTTCGTACTACCCGCATGAACAACCAGTGTCTCGTAACACTTTCACCCTCTGCTGGCCAATCCACCCTTCTTCCACTGGTAACGAACCACTCAGCCTAGTGCCCTCCATCCCTGACACTGACTGCTGTCCAGTGCTAGCCATAGGCCGCACTCCACCCTCTTCAGACTGAATCCCTTTTGGTTCCACTGCAGGTCGTTTCCCTTGGCGACCCTTATCCACCTCTTGCAAGGCTGCTGCCTTCTGGAACCTCATGCGACAATCCCTCGCCACATGTCCCTTCTTGTGACAAATGAAACACCTATTGTCCCTTTGCCCTTCCTTCTGCCCCACCACTGGGTTTGCAGACTTTGCAGAAAACTCCCCTGGTCTCCTTGCACCTTCTCACCTGTGCCTGGCACCTGTTTTCTCCTGCACCTTAGTGCCCAAACGTGCCTCTCTATACACCTCTGCGAACTTCAGCAACTCTCCTGCTGTCTCTGGCTGTCTCTCTTTCAAATGTATGGTTAACTCAGGGCCGCAACCTGACAAAATCTGTTCCTTCATAACTAGCTCTTTCAACTAGCGAACTCCTTCTTCGTACCGCTCAACTCTAACCACTTCTCAAAATAGTGATCTAAACGTGCACCAAACTGAGTGTACGTCTCACCTGCTTTGTAATTTAGCTGAACGAAATTTCTTCCTGAACCCCTCCTCTGTGAGGTCAAACCCTTTCATCAACGATTCCTTCACAGCGCCGAAATCAGACTGTTGTTCTGCTGGTAACGCAGTGAAAATTTGTAATGCCTTACCCGTCATAAGCGCTGACAAAATGACTGCCCACTCTTCTGAAGGCCAACCCTGACTGGTCGCAAACGTTTCGAACCGACTGATGTATGCATCAATCGAATCGGTTCCTTCGGAGAATTTGGGCAACTTTGGTCGGGGGCGTAACTGCGCACAGAGTCACTGGAAAGTGAACTACCATCCTCGGTGGTCTCCCTTTGCATTCTCACTTTCTCTAACTCTAATTGAACCTTTAATCTTTCCGTTTCCTGCGCTTCCTTTAGTCTTTCTGTTTCCTGCGCTTCCCTTAGTCTTTCTGTTTCCTGCTTCATTCTTTCTGTTTCCTGCGCTTCCCTTATTCTTTCTGTTCCTGCCTTATTCTTTCTGTTTCCTGCGTAACCTGATTATCATTAGCCTGAATCCTTAATCTTTCTGTTTCCTGCTCTGCGCTAGCTTTTTCTACTGCGACGCGTCGTCTTTCCGCGCGTTCGTCTCTTTCCATCTTTTGTTGGTTTTCAACGAATGCACGCAACTCTTCTCCCGAATAGCCTAAATCACGAGGAACACTCACAAGTTGTTCAATAGGGGTGTTCTTTTCGTCCGCCATTATATCTTCTGTTTCTTTTTTTTTGAACAAGATTTTATAACTACATCCACTAAGTTTCGAGACCACACTGTGCATGGTTTAAAGCTGATGGATAAATATATTGATGACTAAGATGAGAGAATGGAAGAAGAGGTCTCGTGGCTACGACTTAGCAGATGTCTGATCGACGCATCAGCCCAATGCGCTGGTCAGACTTCGGTACCTAGGCCTACCTAACATCGGCTAATATTTGCTGAGAGGCTATAGTCGATTTTCGTCTCCTAAGGCACATTAGATATCCCTGCCCTGAAGTAATGGTCACTTGAATTCATGTCGTCGATCGCAGGGGGTAATGTCAGGGCTGTTAATTCTTCAAAATCGATTCTATTCATGTTTCTTGGAAAAATGAAATAGAAGAAAACAGAAAGAATATGCCATGTCCTTCATTTCAATCATACTCAACATTCCAGAGAACTGTATCGTCGATAAAATCAAGATGTTTAAGATATTAAGATATTTATTTTGCAGAGACAAATATACCATCTATAATTCAGTGGCATTTTCGCCACCATGAAAGAAGAACGATGATGGTGATACGAATTCTAAGACTGAATAACTTTTTTCTTAAGTTAAATACATTAGTGTGGTCTTATTTATGAATAACAATGCACTCACACGTATTTGAAGTTCGTATGTGAGCCGGTGCGTGCGTGCGTGTGTGTGTGTGTGTGTGTGTGTGTGTGTGTGTGTGTGTATGTGTGTGTGTGTGTATGTGTGTGTGTGTGTGTGTGTGTGTGTGTGTGTGTGTGTGTGTGTGTGTGTGTGCGTGTGTGTGTGTGTGTGCGTGCGTGCGTGCGTGTGAGTGTGTATGTGTGTGGTGTGTGTGTGTGTGTGTGTGTGTGTGTGTGTGTGTGTGTGTGTGTGTTATGTATAATGGTTTGCAAGCACATATGTGCGTGTGTTTGTGCATGCATACATCTATCTTTTGCCTGCACATATAAATGAAGCAGCAATGACAATAAACAAGTGTGTCAGTTGTACATATTTCATTTCCATTTGCACTGTGGGGTCAGAGGAGTTGTCTTCTCCTTGCTCTATCAGCAAGGACAAAACACTCCTCCCGCTCTCTCATCGCCACAGGAACTGACACAACAATGAGCATCTCCCACCTGCCTTGGAAACTCTCCGCGCAGTGTCCGCGTGCCGCCAACAATCCTGTGAGAGGCCTCTGGCTGGTCAGGATAGGTCACTCCACACTGACCTGCAGAGAGAAATCAGTGTAGTGCAGGGACACAGCCACCGGCTGGTCAGGATAGGTCACTCCACATTGACCTGCAGAGAGAAATCAGTGTAGTGCAGGGACACAACCACTGGCTGGTCAGGATAGGTCACTCCACACTGACCTGCAGAGAGAAATCAGTGTGGTACAGGTACCCAGCCACTGGCTGGTCAGGATAGGTCACTCCACACTGACCTGCAGAGAGAAATCAGTGTGGTACAGGTACCCAGCCACTGGCTGGTCAGGATAGGTCACTCCACACTGACCTGCAGAGAGAAATCAGTGTGGTACAGGTACCCAGCCACTGGCTGGTCAGGATAGGTCACTCCACACTGACCTGCAGAGAGAAATCAGTGTGGTACAGGTACCCAGCCACTGGCTGGTCAGGATAGGTCACTCCACACTGACCTGCAGAGAGAAATCAGTGTGGTACAGGTACCCAGCCACTGGCTGGTCAGGATAGGTCACTCCACACTGACCTGCAGAGAGAAATCAGTGTAGTGCAGGGACACAGCCACCGGCTGGTCAGGATAGGTCACTCCACACTGACCTGCAGAGAGAAATCAGTGTAGTGCAGGGACACAACCACCGGCTGGTCAGGATAGGTCACTCCACACTGACCTGCAGAGAGAAATCAGTGTGGTACAGGTACCCAGCCACTGGCTGGTCAGGATAGGTCACTCCACACTGACCTGCAGAGAAAAATCAGTGTGGTACAGGTACCCAGCCACTGGCTGGTCAGGATAGGTCACTCCACACTGACCTGCAGAGAGAAATCAGTGTGGTACAGGACCACACTGGCTGTCAGCATGGTCACTCCAACTGACCTGCAGATGAAATCATGTAGTGAGGACACAACACTGTGGCGGATAGTCACTCACACTACTGAGAGAATCATGTGGGACACGCAGCAGCAGAAGCTTTCATGATGTATATGCGTAGCCTTTATAGACATGAACGACCAGGCGGAAAGCGCCCTCCACCTACCCACCCACCTCCCAGACCACCCCTTCGCTCATCTCCCCCCTCCCCCCCCCCCCCCCCCCCCCCCTTCCAGCCTCCTTCTCCTGACAAGCCGTTCCGTCCTGAACTCCTTGCAGTCAAAGAGTCTGGACCATATCCAAGTCATGATTCCTGAATGCCTTTCTGCAGTCAAATTTTACACTTCTTCTTCTTCTTCTTCTTTCTTCTTTCTTTTTTTGGCGTTGCCCAGAATCTGCACTTCCAGCCTAGATTCGATTGTTCCTTATTGTTTGTTTTTAAATGATGTGAAATATTGTATCGGGAGGGGGTGGGGTGGATGTACAAGACCTTGCTTTAACCTTTAACCGATGAAGCTTTTGACTACACAGACACGATGGCGGGGTCTCTCACGACCCCTACTCGGCAAAGAGCCATTTTAGTGCTTATACCTAAAGCGATGGCTGGGGTCTCTCACGACCCCTACTCAGCAAAGAGCCGTTTTAGTGCATATACCTAAAGCGATGGCTGGGGCCCTCTAAAGACCCCAACTGGGAAACTGTATGCTCACCTTATTCTGGCTTAGTCCGTTCTTTTTCATACATGGGG
>CM031595.1:179681803-179684303 GCA_018398815.1 Conus ventricosus
TCACTCCCTACCCCCGCTCTCTCCTTCCTCTTCATTATTATTATTCTCATTTTTATTTTATTTTTATTTTTGTTATATTTTTTGTTGTTGTTTTTGTTTATTATTATTCTTATTTTTTGTTTTGTTTTCATTTATCTTCTATTTTCATTTGATGTTCCTCTATGATTACATGACCGCTTGCTTGCTTCTTTGATTTCTTACATAAATTGATTTCACTGCATGTTGTAGTCCCTACTCAGGGCGAGGACTGGATGTAAAAAAGCACGTTAGTGCTTATCTATTATCCTCGTAAATAAAGAATTTTGTCTTGTCTTGTCTTGTCTTGTCTCTCTCTGTTCTTCTTCTTCTTTTCTTAAGTCCTGCTTATATGTCAGAATAATTAATTCGATGTTGAATTCAAGTGAGAGGAGGGGTGGGGAGGGGGGAGAGGGAGAGGAGTGGAGGGGGTGGAGAGAACCTTTTTTTTACCTGACAATCCTAGGGCAGGTCAACCTAACTTTGACATGTGATCGTGAGGTGACACGTGTCAAAGTTCCAAAGAAAAACCGCACTGCTGTGGAAAATAAAGTACTGTGAGGCAGTATCAAAGACGCAGACATGACTTTTTCTTGCAGAAGGAAATGTACATTTCAGAGGAAAACCAGTTCTGATTGAAAGTGAGCACCACAGACAGTAAAACATAGATTTGTTGAAAATCTCGGATCTGGTCTAGAACAGTTTGGAGGCAAGTCACAGAGAAATTTTGCTGGTGTTTCGTACACAAAAGTACGAACAGTTCTTGGTGTGTCAAAAAGATAACAAGAAAGAAATGCAAGATTCACAAACACATCCCCCCAAAACCAGTCACTGTCACTGCAGTAGCCTAAATGACCGCCTTTAGACAAATTTCTCTGGCCCAGGAAAATTTTGACGTCAGCTATGTACAACAATGTATGCAAAATCTGCTGACATGTCGGGTCGCAAAAGTGATACTTTTGTCAAATGTTAGCCTACTCATAAAGTCTTTCAACAATAAATCTGCAAGTACAGTAGTCCACACAATCCTTTAGATGGCTGGGTAATTCAGACATTTCACATATTTTACATTTTCTTCCAATACAGACATGGTAATGATCTGAAAACAAAGAGAGTTTGTGTAGCAGCTTCTAGGTTTACAGATCAGATCTGTAGAATGTAAGCGTTTGATCTAAACTTGCATATGTTTTGGCTACTAAAAAGGAGGACGCAGACATAAATGAAATGTCTCTCTCTGACTCTCTCTCTCTCTTTCTCTCTTCGGCACCTTTTCCCCCCCCCCCCCCCCCCCCCCCCCCTCCAAGCATTGCCGCTCGGAAGTAGAGGTAGCACACATCTAACACTCAGTGTACTAGCCTAGTAATGGATTAATGACTGTTCAGATAATACAATACATGAAATTCATTTTCACTTGATTTTATTAGATTACATACCTTTTGATGCTGGCAAAGCTAGCCGACATATACCAGTTGTTCCAGCGTGGTTCCAGCGTGGCTGTACGCTATTTTTAGGTAGGCCTACACAGCGTGCAGGCTTCTAGGTTTACGGATCAGATATGTAGAATGTAAGCGTTTTGATCTAAACTTGCACATGTTTTGGCTACTAAAAAGGAGGATGCAGACATAAATGAAATGTCTCTCTCTCTCTCTCTCTCTCTCTCTTTCTCTCTTCGGCACCTTCCCCCCCCCCCCCCCCCCCCCCCCCACCCCCTCCTCCAAGGCATTGCCGCTCGGAAGTAGAGGTAGCACACATCTTACACTCAGTGTACAAGCCTAGTATGGATTAATGACTGTTCAGATAATACAATACATGAAATTCATTTTCACTTGATTTTATTAGATTACATACCTTTTGATGCTGGATGCCGACAAGACGTAAAACTGTTGTCTGACGTTTCTTTCAGTTCCTGCCGTGGGGCTGCAAGCGTGTGTGCCGGCGGTGATTCCTCAAAAGTGGTTTACCCCACTAAGAGACGCGCAATAAGGAACGGCACACACACTTTTTTCTTCTGTGGCGAGTTGGGGTCTTCCGCGACCCCCGCCATCGCTTTAGGCATAAGCGGCATTCTACTCTTTAAATTGTAGGGGTCGTCCGCGACCCCCGCCATCGTTTCAAGATAGTTAAAAAGATGCGTCCAATTATACGTCATTCGTAAGTTATACATACATGTAAAATTTTACATACCTAAAGCCAATTACGTATTTGACAAAGTCATTAAATTTCATGAAGATTGCTCAAATACGTTTAGAGATATAACCCTTTTTGTGTGTTGTGGGGTCGTGGGTGACCCCAGGAGTCTGGTAAAGGTTAAGGAATGGACTTTTTCTAGACAGACACAGTTAGATTGTTCTGAGAATGTGTATAGTGTTTGAAAGTGGCTTCAAGTTCTTCTCTGCTCACATGCCCATTAAGTCATCATCAAGTTCAGCCACAGATGAAAGAAAGGAAAGACTATTTCACAAAGGTCAGATGGCACAAGGGTATA
>CM031595.1:179686803-179721803 GCA_018398815.1 Conus ventricosus
GTGTGTGTGTGTGTGTGTGTGTGTGTGTGTGTGTGTGTGATGAGAGAGAGAGAGAGAGAGAGAGAGAGAGAGAAGAGAGAGAGAGAATGCTAATATTTATTCAGATTAAGGCCATAGCCCATACTGAAGGAGTGATAGGCTACCCGCAATATACATGATATCAATTACTGTCATGAAAAAAAGACAAGAGAAAGCAAGTACATTATGCAACATACAATGTTGTTAGGAATACACAGTACGTAACCTCTTTTGTGCTTCATAAATGTATATAGCAAGGTTAAAGAGAATGTCTTCATTTCTTGAGGCCAGGAGTAAACTTACCCTGAAAATACAAGAGTCAGAATAATACTTTGGCTTTATGAATTTTATCCTAAGGTCATGTGAGAGAGAGAGAGAGAGAGAGAGAGAGAGAGAGAGAGAGAGAGAGAGTTCTTCTTTAAATATTGAAACATAAACCTTTGAACATATTGCACCTTTGAATGATTTAGTAAAAGTAAAGAAGACTGGAGCATAACATCAAAGAAAGAACAGGTTTTTACTGTTTCCAGAACAGTAGCTGACCTACACCAATGAGTATCCAGGGGAACTGCTGAACTGTCAGACACTTTATGCCATGATATACTTTGAAAGAGCCACAAGGAATCTTACTTACTGTTGGCTTGCACACAAACTACGCAGTTAATAAACATCCAGAGGATAACTGTGGTGAGTTTGGTAGCCATGGCGAATGACCAGGGTTAATTAGCACAGGTCAGCTGCTATCCGTGCCTACAGTTGTTCTGTCCACTGGATGACCGATGAGGTCCCTGGTCACACAGGCCCACCGCCCACAGTCTTATCATCCAACGGCCATGCCAGGGCTGATGTCGGTTACAAGGGCACCCTCACTGACTTCGAACTTTTCTGTCTGTAATCTTATCTGTGTCCATCCTGAGGCAAGTATCACGAAGCCTATGACAATCTTGATCAAATCTGAACATAGTACAAGTTCAAATTAGTGTTCTATTCTTATATCATCAGCGCTTCACATTCTGTGAATAAGCATGTAATCTATACATTTAATTAAGTGATATGTCAGATTTTCTCATTCTGTGAATAAGCATGAATACATTTAAATGATATTGTCAGATTTTCAGAGTCTGTGAACAAGCATGCATACAATTCAATCATATTGTCAGATTTTCTTGTTCTGTTGCTAAGCATGTATAGGTTTGAAGTTAGTGAAAAGGACGTCTTCAGCTCTACATCAGTAGTACACAAATTATCTCACTGAACCAATCTAAATTCAAGCCAAGCTTAGTGAAGATAGCAGCGTCAGTGATGTAGCTAATATTGTGAAAGACTGAGGTATAGCTTCTTTTCTCCGTTTAATTTATATTTCATAGTGTACTGTGGGACATGTTGTACACATCGACAATGACCGGGAATTAACTGTAAGGACTACAACCAATCACCATTCTTACATGGCAACATAATATTCACGTAATAATCAAAGATGAAAGTCGAATGTGTGTAGACAACATGCATGTACGCTATTGGCGCATATTGCTAGAAAAGTATGGTAAATCTATTGTTAAGCTCTACATCTGCATACGGGTGTATGTCTTTTCTTTTTTCATGACAGTTACACAGAGTGAGCGTGCGCGCGTGCATGTGTGTGTATGTTTGTGGCAGAGAAACTGGCTTTGACGCAGCATGGACCATTCATGTGTATGGTATCTAACAGCATTGTCTAGACGCCATGAAGATTAGCAATGTCACTCAGAGAGTAATTGGCCTTACCGTCACCAGCCTTGAAGACAGAAGGCGTTCTGCAAACTGTGTTTACCAGTCTCACAGGTGCTAAACGTAAATACGACTCCTTGCTTAAGTTCCATCTAGAAGCCAGCATCATCTATTCCAGGGTTCCTACAGACTCCCAAGAACAAAATTCAAGGATAACAGTAAACAAGTGGGTATGTTTTGCTCCCATAAGGAAACCTAACACAGAGTAACTTTTATTCAAGACTGGCACAGCCTTTTAAACTTGAATAAAGTCAGACAAATACATAGACGAACAATCTAATAGTGGGGAAAAACAAGCGCAGGCCAACAACTGAACTGTCTGGCAAAGATTGGGACTTGAGGGAGGGGAGAGGGGAGTTTGAAGATGGAGAAACTGGGAAAATGAAATTTAAAAAAAAAAAAAAAGTTACAGATATGAAAACTCTCTCTAGCTGCATAAGGGAACCATCGCAATCCCTTTTGAAGGCAGATATATTTGTATTGCCTGCTCCGAGGCCTTTCGCCCGCTGGATCGGGACTCATCAGGGAGACACGGCTGGTTGTGTCTGCGCTCCCGGCGTCAAATAGAGACACACCACAGTCCATAATACTGTGGTGTTCTCACCACCATGGGTGCAAAAAAGAATCCAATAGCACCCCCAGAGCAGCCAGCGAAGAGTAGTAAATGCAACCAAACGAAAGTGTGGGAGGAAAAAAAAGTTGCTGTAAAACTAAAGACATTATGCAAATAATATAAAATGTAGGGACAGTCTTTGAGCCTACGCCTGAGGATCCACCCAAAGATGCAAGGAGATCAAAAGACAAACACACAGACGGACAGAAACAAATACAAATAAACTCAATTTAATCAAAGCAAAATCGGAAATGAAATGAGGTAGGGAACAGTAAACGATAAACAGTAAACAAGTGGGTATGTTTTCCTCCCGACACTTTCGTTTGGTTGCATTACTACTCTTCGCTGGCTGCTCTGGGGGTGCTATTGGATTCTTTTTTGCACCCATGGTGGTGAGAACACCACAGTATTATGGACTGTGGTTGTCTCTATTTGACGCCGGGAGCGCAGACACAACCAGCCGTGTCTCCCTGATGAGTCCCGATCCAGCGGCGAAAGGCCTCGGAGCAGGCAAATACAAATATATCTGCCTTCAAAAGAATTGCGATGGTTCCCTTATGCAGCTAGAGAAGAGTTTCATATCTGTAACATTTTTTTTTTTTTTTTTTAAATTTATTTTCCCAGTTTCTCCATCTTCAAACCCCCCTCCCCTCAAGTCCCAATCTTTGCCAGACAGTTCAGTTGTTGGCCTGCGCTTGTTTTTCCCCCACTATTAGATTGTTTCGTCTATGTATTTGTCTGACTTTATTCAAGTTTAAAAGGCTGTGCCAGTCTTGAATAAAAGTTACTCTGTGTTAGGTTTTCCTTATGGGAGCAAAACATACCCCACTTGTTTACTGTTTACTGTTCCCTACCTCATTTCATTTCCGAAAATTCAAGGAGTTTTCAAGGAGCGTTTATCTATTTCAAGGCAAGAGGTGGCACAAAAATTAAACCATTGTTCTTTTAAAACTTCATTTTTGTCTATTGTTTATGTTAAAATAAAAATGGGGAAAAAATTGGAAAAAAACAAAATTTGGGTGTTTTTCAAAGCTCTTGTGTGTTTTGGGGACCACAAATGGTAACAAAATATGAAAACTGAAGAAGAAGAAAAAAAGGTTCATGACAAGAACTGTATTTGCATCATAGCAGAGATAAGGCACTTGAAACATGACTTTTCTTGTTTTGCAGAGCTATAGTAATGCAATGACAAAAGGATTTTTATGTAACTAAACTGCTTTTTTTAAATATTTTTTTTCCATATGGTGGCCATCAGGCTTCGCGTTTCATTGCCTTCGAATTATTCCAATAGAAATAGCCAATGATACATGCTGTTTGATTTATAAATAAAATATAATTGCATGCAGAAATCATTTCTGATCAAAAGAAAAAAATTTACCATGCTAGCAAGTCTGGATCCAGAGATATTGTACTCATAACACATCAACCATTGTTGAAAAAAGTGATTTTGAGAAAACGGCATTTGAAAGTAAAAAACGTTAAGCAATTTTCACACACACCTCCTTCAAATAAAGTCTTTTTTTTTCTAAGAAAAATGTGAAAATAGACAAAATGAACACCACAGATGGTTTCAACAGACTTTCTTGAGCACAAAAACACATAAAACCCAATTTTTGAAAGAAAATGGTCAAATTTTTGTGCCACCTCTCTACACTACTTGCATAAAAATTAAAAAAAAGAAATGGCAGTTTGATTTTCTGCGTTTAGGTTGATGAAAAAAATCATTTTAAAACATTTTTACAAACATCGTCGCGATCCTGGACACGGTCGGCGATTCAACCAAGGGAGATAATTTGTAACTTCATCAGTTTGATGAATTTACAAATTACCTCCCTTGGTAAAATCGCAGACGATCCAGGATCGCGACGAATGTTTGTAAAAAGTTGTTTAAAAATAGTTTTTTCATTAACCTGAACGCAAAAAAAATCAAACTGCCATTTCTTTTGCCACATTAAAGATTTTTGGAGCTGATGGCTTGATTTTCAAAGGTTTTCAAGGAGGTTTGGTCAACAGAACAACATTTTTATTGATTTTCAAAGGTTTTCAAGATTTTGAAATTCCCTGTCAGAATTTCAAGGAGCGTACGAACCCTGTCTAATTCATGTGACATATGCCATCCAGCTAAGATTCGATTTGTTCTCTTTTCGTTTTTATACAAGCGAAAAAGCCCACACAACTACTGTTCAGACTACAACAAATCATGAATGTGCCAAGGCCTTCCCTAAGGAATCGATTACTTATTGAAAGACAGTCAACTGTTCTTAAAGTAAAATCGGAAATGAAATGAGGTAGGGAACAGTAAACGATAAACAGTAAACAAGTGGGGTATGTTTTGCTCCCATAAGGAAACCCAACACAGAGTAACTTTTATTCAAGACTGGCACAGCCTTTTAAAAATTGAATAAAGTCAGACAAAATACATAGACGAACAATCTAATAGTGGGGGAAAAACAAGCGCAGGCCAACAACGAACTGTCTGGCAAAGATTTGGACTTGAGTGTCTGGCAAAGATTTGGACTTGAGGGGAGGGGAGAGGGAGTTTGAAGATGGAGAAACTGGGAAAATGAAATTAAAAAAAAAAAAAAAATGTTACAGATATGAAAACTCTTCACTAGCTGCATAAGGGAACCATCGCAATCCCTTTTGAAGGCAGATATATTTGTATTGCCTGCTCCGAGGCCTTTCGCCCGCTGGATCGGGGCTCATCAGGGAGACACGGCTGGTTGTGTCTGCGCTCGCCGGCGTCAAATAGAGACACACCACAGTCCATAATACTGTGGTGTTCTCACCACCATGGGTGCAAAAAAGAATCCAATAGCACCCCCAGAGCAGCCAGCGAAGAGTAGTAAATGCAACCAAACGAAAGTGTCGGGAGGAAAAAAAAGTTGCTGTAAAACTAAAGACATTATGCAAATAAAATAAAATGTAGGGGACAGTCTTTGAGCCCACGCCTGAGGATCCACCCAAAAATGCAAGGGAGATCAAAAGACAAACACACAGACGGACAGAAACAAATACAAATAACCTCAATTTAATCAAAGCAAAATCGGAAATGAAATGAGGTAGGGAACAGTAAACGATAAACAGTAAACAAGTGGGTATGTTTTGCTCCCATAAGGAAACCCAACACAGAGTAACTTTTATATTCAAGACTGCACAGCCTTTAAACTTGAATAAAGTCAGACAAAATACATAGACGAACAATCTAATAGTGGGGGAAAAACAAGCGCAGGCCAACAACTGAACTGTCTGGCAAAGATTTGGACTTGAGTGTCTGGCAAAGATTTGGACTTGAGGGAGGGGAGAGGGGAGTTTGAAGATGGAGAAACTGGGAAAATGAAATTAAAAAAAAAAAAATGTTACAGAATATGAAAACTCTTCACTAGCTGCATAAGGGAACCATCGCAATCCCTTTGAAGGCAGATATATTTGTATTGCCTGCTCCGAGGCCTTTCGCCCGCTGGATCGGGACTCAACAGGGAGACACGGCTGGTTGTGTCTGCGCTCCCGGCGTCAAATAGAGACACACCACAGTCCATAATACTGTTGGTGTTCTCACCACCATGGGTGCAAAAAAGAATCCAATAGCACCCCCAGAGCAGCCAGCGAAGAGTAGTAAATGCAACCAAACGAAAGTGTGGGGAGGAAAAAAAGTTGCTGTAAAACTAAAGACATTATGCAAATAATATAAAATGTAGGGGGCAGTCTTTGAGCCCACGCCTGAGGATCCACCCAAAAATGCAAGGGAGATCAAAAGACAAACACACAGACGGACAGAAACAATACAAATAACCTCAATTTAATCAAAGCAAAATCGAAATGAAATGAGGTAGGGAACAGTAAACGATAAACAGTAAACAATGGGGTATGTTTTGCTCCCATAAGGAAACCCAACACAGAGTAACTTTTATTCAAGACTGGCACAGCCTTTTAAACTTGAATAAAGTCAGACAAAATACAAGACGAACAATCTAATAGTGGGGAAAAACAAGCGCAGGCCAACAACTGAACTGTCTGGCAAAGATTTGGACTTGAGTGTCTGGCAAAGATTTGGACTTGAGGGAGGGGAGAGGGAGTTTAGAAGATGGAGAAACTGGAAAATGAAATTAAAAAAAAAAAAAATGTTACAGATATGAAAACTCTTCACTAGCTGCATAAGGAACCAGCGCAATCCCTTTTTGAAGGCAGATATATTTGTATTGCCTGCTCCGAGGCCTTTCGCCCGCTGATCGGGACCATCAGGGAGACACGGCTGGTTGTGTCTGCGCTCCCCGGCGTCAAATAGAGACACACCACAGTCCATAATACGTGGTGTTCTCACCACCATGGGTGCAAAAAGAATCCAATAGCACCCCCAGAGCAGCCAGC
Source organism: Conus ventricosus (assembly GCA_018398815.1). Lineage (NCBI taxonomy): Eukaryota > Metazoa > Mollusca > Gastropoda > Neogastropoda > Conidae > Conus > Conus ventricosus. Next base: position 179,693,570 of record CM031595.1, read on the forward strand.
GAAGAGTAGATAAATGCAACCCAAACGAAAGTGTGGGGAGAAAAAAAAGTTGCTGTAAAACTAAAGACATTATGCAAATAATATAAAATGTAGGGGACAGTCTTTGAGCCCACGCCTGAGGATCCACCCAAAAATGCAAGGGAGATCAAAAGACAAACACACAGACGGACAGAAACAAATACAAATAACCTCAGATTAATCAAAGCAAAATCGGAAATGAAATGAGGTAGGGAACAGTAAACGATAAACAGTAAACAAGTGGGGTATGTTTTGCTCCCATAAGGAAACCCATGTATTTTGTCTGACTTTATTCAAGTTTAAAAGGCTGGGGCCAGTCTTGAATAAAAGTTACTCTGTGTTGGTTTCCTTATGGGAGCAAAACATACCCCACTTGTTTACTGTTTATCGTTTACTGTTCCCTACCTCATTCATTTCCGATTTTGCTTTGATTAAATTGAGGTTATTTGTATTTGTTTCTGTCCGTCTGTGTGTTTGTCTTTTGATCCTCCCCTTTCATTTTGGGTGGATCCTCAGGCGTGGGCTCAAAGACTGTCCCCTACAATTTATATTATTTGCATAATGTCTTTAGTTTTACAGCAACTTTTTTTCCTCCCCACACTTTCGTTTGGTTGCATTTACTACTCTTCGCTGGCTGCTCTGGGGGTGCTATTGGATTCTTTTTTGCACCCATGGTGGTGAGAACACCACAGTATTATGGACTGTGGTGTGTCTCTCATTTGACGCCGGGAGCGCAGACACAACCAGCCGTGTCTCCCTGATGAGTCCCGATCCAGCGGCGAAAGGCCTCGGAACAGGCAATACAAATATATCTGCCTTCAAAAGGATTGCGATGGTTCCCCTTTTGCAGCTAGTGAAGAGTTTTCATATCTGTAACATTTTTTTTTTTTTAATTTCATTTTCCCAGTTTCTCCATCTTCAAACTCCACTCTCCCCTCCCCTCAAGTCCAAATCTTTGCCAGACACTCAAGTCCAAATCTTTGCCAGACAGTTCAGTTGTTGGCCTGCGCTGTTTTTCCCCCACTATTAGATTGTTCGTCTATGTATTTTGTCTGACTTTATTCAAGTTTAAAAGGCTGTGCCAGTCTTGAATAAAAGTTACTCTGTGTTGGGTTTCCTTATGGAGCAAAACATACCCCACTTGTTTACTGTTTATCGTTTACTGTTCCCTACCTCATTTCATTTCCGATTTTGCTTTGATTAAAATTTAGGTTATTTGTATTTGTTTCTGTCCGTCTGTGTTTTGTCTTTTGATCTCCCTTGCATTTTTGGGTGGATCCTCAGGCGTGGGCTCAAAGACTGTCCCCTACATTTATATTATTTGCATAATGTCTTTAGTTTTACAGCAACTTTTTTTCCTCCACACACTTTCGTTTGGTTGCATTTACTACCCCTTCGCTGGCTGCTCTGGGGTGCTATTGATTCTTTTTTGCACCCATGTGGTGAGAACACCACAGTATTATGGACTGTGGTGTGTCACTATTTGACGCCGGGAGCGCAGACACAACCAGCCGTGTCTCCCTGATGAGTCCCGATCCAGCGGGCGAAAGGCCTCGGAGCAGGCAATACAAATATATCTGCCTTCAAAAGGGATTGCGATGGTTCCCTTATGCAGCTAGTGAAGAGTTTTCATATCTGTAACATTTTTTTTTTTTTAATTTCATTTTCCCAGTTTCTCCATCTTCAAACTCCCCTCTCCCCTCCCCTCAAGTCCCAAATCTTTGCCAGACACTCAAGTCCAAATCTTTGCCAGACAGTTCAGTTGTTGGCCTGCGCTTGTTTTTCCCCCACTATTAATTGTTCGTCTATGTATTTTGTCTGACTTTATTCAAGTTTAAAAGGCTGTGCCAGTCTTGAATAAAAGTTACTCTGTGTTGGGTTTCCTTATGGGAGCAAAACATACCCCCCTTGTTTACTGTTCTTAAAGTGTTTATTGTGTCTGAAAGCGATTTGCCTTCTTTTCTTTTAATTGCCCACCTAAATACAACATACTAGATGGTTCTAATTTACACATCAATGTGAGAGCGATGGAAACGTTTTATGCCATTTGGTGCAAGATATAGTTACTGTTCAGCTTTAATGCCTGCGATATGTGGCTACAGGTTGTTCAGGTCCGAGTCCACAGTTACAGATTTTTTTTTTTTATTCATTTTCTTCCTTCACATAAGCAGGAGATGAGGAGAGAATAAATAAAAAGGTCGACATCAAACAAATGAATGGTTAAATCCCAAACTCTGTGTTTTGTACAGAACCTCCTGTTTATACCCATCCAGAGTCGATGTTCACATGCATTGATAAAAGGGTCAAAACTGATCATGAATCAAGGGGAGGCGACCAGGCTTGGATAGTTAATTGTTTGGATTGGTATACAACTCCTCAGTCCTGGGCGACGTTGCAGAGAGAATTGGTTCTAGTGCAAAATGTCTCTACTGAGGCTTCTGGTGGCGTCTGGCACTGCTCAACCACATACAGGATCTCTTCAAGACTTTGCTCGTTTCTCTGTGCACCTTAGGTTTAGTTATGTGCCGTTTTATGGAGTCAGGACATGTTCCATTGGTTTTTATTTTTGCTGTTATACCTAACAGAGTTAACGAGCAGGGTCTGCTGATTTTCCTCATGTCATCAGGTTTGAATTTGAGGACAGGACATCAAATACAGATCTGAGGATTCGAACTTGCAACTCCAGGATCGGACGCCTTAAGGCGTTAGTTGACAGATGTCTTACCCATACTGCCATCAGAAACCTGTTGAGGAATTTGAGCATCATGAAATCTACTTTTGCTGCTCTCAAATAGATCCATCTGAAATTCTTTAATGCTGCCCACTGCTACTGCCTCTGGTCCTCCTTTCACCAGGAAGCAAGAGCCGTTTCATGAGATGATACGTAGACGAGTCCACAAACCCTGTTGCTCCAATCCAAGTGGACACTGAAGGTGTGACTGGGGAAAAATCATGTTTTAACCAACCCCTCCAACTTGCATCTGAAATAAATGTTAGCGAACCACCAAGAGAAACGTGGACAAACAAGTCACAAGACACGACGCGTTTCGACCTCTTAGGTCTTCTTCAGGCAAGACACAAACAAATAGGACAATGAAAATGAACGAATTTGTCACTTAGCTTATCTCTTCAGTGCAAGGTAGGCCTTGAATGAAGAAGACCTAAGAGGCCGAAACACGTGTTTTGTCTTGCGACTCGTTTGCCCACATTTCTCTTGCCGGTTCACCAACATTTAAGATTTGTCTAGATTTCTGCCTGCAGTCATCTCACTTTGCAACTAGATTGTGTGTGCTTGCATACACAAATGTTTGCGTTTTTTTTTTGTTTTTTTAAAAATCCTTATTACACTTCCCCATTTCCAAACTTACTCCGATGCCTTTTCATGCATGCGTGTCGAGAAATGTTTTCACCAATGTTCTCCACAAGTGCATGGGTGGATTTCTTGTTTTATGTGCATGTGCTTGTGCCTGCATAGGACACGTGAATGCATGTTCATTCCAGTTGCTGTCATGGCGTTGTTTGAAGCTGCATGTAATGCGAGCATTTGTGTTATATGATACAGTTATGAAAAAGGCAACTACTTCATCTGAGTCTCAGATTGTTATACGATGTTTATTCACCACTAAAGAGCTACTAAGAGTGTCCTGTAATTGTCCGACGGTCATGAGTATGAACTCACAGGGTGAATGCTCAAGGCTTTAAAACGCTCTGTCCACCAATAGTATATGGCCACCCGATTCAGGTCGGGAAGGCTGAGGTGGCAGGAGAGGCTCCACCCTCCATGCCCTGGAAATGTTGAGCCTCCAACAGTTCTCTCCCCTAGGGCCACTAAGTGGTGGGCCTTCACCTTTCAATTTACCTCTAAAACTTGTACTAACAGGAAAACCATAACACTTGTACGGAAAGTGACAACGTACTTTCCTTCTTAGTAACTTTTTTTTTCAAAATCATGTTTGTCTTGTGTTGACTATTTTATCTTCCTGTAGTATTATGTGATATACAAAATGTATTTCAAGACAACTGAAATGACGATAATAAAAGACAGTAACTTTTCCTCCCATTATGAAACGATGACATATTTACAACTCCGGAGTAATGTCATCCTCCCACTGTCAACCTTTAGCCAAAAGTTGTTATGTTATGGCTTCATCAAATAGGTAAAAGTGACCTTCTGAGTTTATTATTTACTGTTGACGTGTCCCTAACCTGACGACAGCTTGTTTCCTGTCGTTTATCAAGGTGGTGTCACCATGTGCAGACAGCGATTTTCATAGCCAGGGGATCTGTTCATCTTTGCATCATCTATGTCAAGGTTTAAGTAAAATTCTCTCGGCCTTGTATCAACATTGTCTATTGTTCATCTTTCCACTGTTGTTGAACGAATCTCTCTGGGAGAGGGCACATGTCTGAACTCAACAGAACCTGTGATTCATCAACTTTTCAGTGCTGGTGGTCTCATTTCTGGAGCAACAGTGTGTGTGTTGATCTAAAATGGGAAGACAAAACCACTCAATGTTCAGCCTATTCACTCTTGCAGTGGTGCAGTTTCCTGCCCCATACTGCAAGTGTTTGTATTTCTCTAGGCCTGGTTCATACAAGGATAATTATGCGAAGAATACAGCTTAGTCATGAGGTTTTGGACCAGATGGAATTTGATGCATTATCATTACTGGTATTGATTGCAACCAAGGAAACAGTCTCTTCAGGAGTTCATGTCCTCTCTCATGGTGACCTCAGCAACCTTTCATCCGAGAGGTGGAAAGTCATCAATTGGATGGGTTGACAGTACTCAACACAGGACAGCTATAGTTGGCGGACTTGAATTAGCAGTGTGTCTAAGATGAAAAACACCTCCTGATGTTGCTAAAAAGACTCCCTAGCAGTGCTATGTCTCCTGTGGTGGGTGATCTGGACTACTTGCTACTGATCACTGCTTGTCAATTACTGGTGCTAGGAGTAGGATAGGAACTGATAAGAATTACATGACCAAGTCAGAATGAGTACTGTAATGAGGGAGCAATGCCTTTGGGAAGTATGGAACAGAATGAAATGAAACTATTCTGAATCCAGTCCAATTTTGGCAAAGATTTTGAGCAGTGCTGGAAGATTTGTTGTAATACACACATGCAGTGCATAAGAACTTCGATGGTCCAAAATTATTTGACTTTCAATGAATAATCCAACATTTTCAAACCTGAATGCATACACAGAAATGAAAACAACTTTCACAATGTAAATATTTTCACCAAACAATATTTAACGAGAAAAAAAAAGAAAAAAAAAGCAGCCCACAGAATTCCCACTTCAGATAAACCCTGTATCAGTCTCTTGGTTTAAAACCCAATCTGTCAACCCCCATTTGTCAATGGAAGTTCGGCCATGACACCAAGCACAGCTGCTCAGAGGGAGGGAGGGAGATCCACACCAGCCAGTGGTCCCAGCAAGACGGGGAGCTGCCGACAGATGACAGGGTTCATCCTCATAGGAATGCCGTGGAAGGTGAAGATGCGGTGATCTACTTTGACCTGTAATGATAAAGACAAAAGAAAACAATTAGTTGCCCATGTCAATTACAAATGGTGAACGGTCATGACGACCGCAATAACTCTTCTCATGATTTTCTGTTGATCTTATGGTTCAAGTTGATGGCACAAACTAATCATGTAACAAAATAAAATAAAGAGAACTAATATTAGCTCTTGAATGGAAATTTTAAACAAATTAATCATAAACGGTTAATCAAAATACCACCACCTCCACCAAATACTATGGTCTCTTGTTTGACCCAAAACAATCAGTTCTTTACTCTTGTATATAAAGTCAATGAGTCACAAGTATTTTTCAAGTAAAGGAATGGAAGGGGGATGGATGGGTGCAGGGGGAATCTCAGTGTGTGTGTGTGTGGTGTGTGTGTGTGTGTGTGTGTGCGCGCGCATTCGAGTAGGTACCTATTTTTAAGACAAATCCTTTGTGAGAAACAAGTCTGACGCTAACATATCCATGGTTATGTCGGGCAACAACTGCAACAGGAACCCCCCTGTGCCTATCCAGTTCTCCCCTTCCCACATAAAGGTGACTGTACAAAGCTCTGTACCCACACCTGTAGATCAATATCTTGCTCTGTGTGTAAAGTCTAATTGGCTTAGGTCAGTCTAGATTGCCTGCCTGATGAATGGTATTGGTTAGTTCTACCTTCTCTGCTTTTCAGTATACGTAATGCAAAAAAACAAAACAAAGCAATATCATGCAATACAAAAAGCAAGTGATATGTCTTTAAAAAAAAACACACACATCTTTTTTCTTGCAATATGCTTTGATTATGACGGAGAGCAACTCACCACACTGGTGATAATACTTGCAGCAGGAAATTGGCAGACAGAACGTTACAAGAACAATCACAACAGATGCTGTAAAAACATGTGTCCAACTTTTCGTAGAGACAGAACGTTACAAAAATGATCACAACAGATGCTATAAAAACATGTGTCAACTTTTCCAGAAGATTCTCAAATCAGCAGCGTCACAGTGCACCTTCAATCCTTCCAACATGTTACGCTACAAATAAAAAAAAAAAATAAAAAAAAGCAACTATCTATTGCACTTATTCACTTGAGCAAAAAGCAAACAGCTCATGCCAGTGAAGGTGTGACACCAACTATCAGCCATAGGGGAGCAGCTGACTTGTTTTTACAACAGGGCTTAGACAAGCCTGGAGAAATGAGTCCTGAAGAAGTGTTGTGACCTCTATTCCCCAAAATGATGTAAACAGGGGTTCTATAGGGGACACACAGATCCACTCACACAAGGTTTCCGCCCCCTCCCCCCACCCACCCTTTGCACACAAACACCACCTCAGCTCCTGTACACAAGTCCTAAGGAAGCAGTCAATTTCTGGTCACAATGTTGTGAAGCTACCCACCAGAGGCAACACTACAATGCTGCCAAGTCACTATGTAGGTACTCATGTAGCACCTGTTCTGATACAGCATTTGAAGCATGGCACCTGAACAGCCCCCCTTCCTGCTAACAATACCAATACTTGGTCCAGCAGCCATCATGAATATCCCCCTTAGACACACCCCTAACGACGACAGTCTCCTTGAACAGGCTGATATCAATAACTTTTGATCACCAAGGACCATGAAGATGATTCTGTGCAGTAACAAACTGGTCCCAGACTAGGTGGTGACAGGGCTACACCCTACCCTTTCTGTCATATTGTATTCTACACTCAACTGTCCATGAGCACAGACATCGGAAACGTTGACCTAGAAACCCGAGTAATGCTCGCAGCAATGCATTTACTGGCGACTAAAACAATGCATGCAATATTGCAATGACTGATGGAAAGTGCGCACTTACATATCATGCACAAATAAAATCCCCCCCCCCCCCCCCCCCCTCCCGTCCTGGCTACTGTCAATCAAATTACTTCTTGAAAGTCTGTGTTTGTGAATTTTTTTTTCCCCAGTTGGGTTTTGCCGTCTTCTTCATCAGCCTCAAGCATCTTGATTTGTTTGCTACAGCTGGCCATCTTTCCAGTGCTTTCTCCCAACTTCAGGTCAATTCAGAATCTTCCACAGCCTGTTGTGGACCTAGGCACATGCCCAAAATTTGTTTGCATTGCAACTTCCCAGGTCTGAGCAAATCCTGACGGCCGTTTTCTGCGAGGTTTGTCTCACTGCGAAAACAGGTGCAACTTTCAGCAACAAGAATGGCTATTCTGGGACAGTAGGCCGTGGAATCTAGCATGAACTATGTGCAGCAATTGTTAAACATGTCCATGCCTCTAAGAGATGTACATGGCTCACAATACCTCTTCTCTCCCACTTTATACCTAATATTCATGTTTGAAGCCAATAAACTCTGGAAGTCAAGGGAGATAATTGCACTTTATTACTTTAACACTATCGACACAGATGCTCGTTCTGCTCTATATGCCCAGTTAACAGTGCTGTCACAGCACTGAAATTCCCTCAGAACACCTGATTTTGACCATTTTCAATTAATTTTCTTTAAAAGCCTAAACCTGACGACTTCATTTTTGTACAGTAACATAGAGCTATTTTTCATCTTCCTGATAAATGTTATTAAAAGTCAAAATCATTCTTTTGTTGTTGATTGATCAAGTTAAAAATGACATACTTCCAACAAGGAACACCGTTTTAGTGCTTGAGGATGCCAATGGGTTGGTTGCTTTCTCTTCAAATTAACCAATGAAATCGACTGTTGGTAGCTTGCTAACTGGTATGATATGACGTAGGAAAGACTATCTATATGATGACACCGAGGTTAAAAATTCTCCGGGAAATTTGGTCACATTTATTTTCAGAAGACCATCGCTATCATACTCGTGACGTGTCCCGAGTGATATTTCGCTTGCCGCAAGTATTTTTGCTCCACATCGCCGAGTGGTGCCGCAATCATTCTCTGAAGCTCAGCTTTCAGCGCAACTTTAAAAAGGACTGGAGTTACCTTCTTGAATGACAGTCTTCTAAATACAACATGCAAGGGAAAAAGCAATTTCCAAATGGCTGAACATAATGAATACAAACCTGGCCCGCATCTTTCTCCTTTTCCGCTTCAGCCTCCTCATCCTCTTCTTTCTCCACTGCAAAAGGAACAGATCATAATATAAAAAGTTGCAAATTAAATATCATTTAAAAAATACACACACACACAAAGCTACACGAAAACTTTGTTGTTAAAAACGAAAAGCATTTGTTCCCAAGAAAATTGTACATTTTGGAAACTTGTTTCCTATTCCATAAAATTTGTATATTACTAGATCTATATCAGCATGATTACATTCATACCAAACACCATGAACTACAATGCACAAAAGATTTCAAAAATGTCAATAGTAATCCCATCCATGCTGAAAATACCCACACCGCTCTAATAGAAAACTTTGTGTACAGGAAAAGAAAAGACCCCCCCCCCCCCCCCCCCTTAAAGATGTATTTTCCAGTATCATTCAAAGCTCCAAATGATGTACAAAATGCCTATTACTCATGCACTAAAAGGTCACTTCACTCTTCAGAATCTGGTTACATGCATGAAGTTCACCCTCAACAATTCAAACACACAAATAGGATCACTCTCAAGATCCCATCTAGTCTGCTTCTTAGTCGCCTGGTCGTTTGGACTGAACAAGTAATAAATTATAATTCATTCTCTGAACAACTTAAATGAAATTCTGGTGTGTTTTAAACAAATCTACTCCAAGGTGAGTGTTTGAGACCAGAAATTAAGAAACATGAATTGAATCTCCGAAGAGCACCCTTAAATAGTCAAAGACAGAAATTACACTGTAGCAGGCACGGAAGGATTTTTTCAGTTTTAAGTCTGGGTTCTTTCAATGGCTTTGAACACACACTAATTTCACACCTAGACATCTCATTTATGTGGAACTCTGCATATATCTGTCATTTTCATATTATGCTTAATTAAACCTTGTTTTCTGTCAAAGTTCTTCCAGTTGCAAACAGAAAGATCACCTGCGACTACGAAAAGCTAAATACAACACATGTCTGTCATTGTTTTAAGCAACTGAACAAGTGGCTTAACTAAAAACTGGCATCTTCACCAGTGGGTTAGCTGTAGGAAATACATTTTTACAGATATCATCTCATGTCGTTGCATTTTATTCTTTTCACAGTTACTGAACATGAAGGAATAACCGACAGGTTTAAAAATGAGGGAGAAAATATCCTGTGGAATATCAGATATGGAGTGAACTGTGGCCATGTTGTGAAGTAGGTGTGAAGCTAACTGCTTCACTTGCAAGCAAGACAGCACCCTATTTATTACTATCAAGAGTAAACATGCGGGGACAGAAAGGGAAGGGAGTAGCAGACAGGTGCCATGGTCAACAGTCGACCTTCAACACATCGTGTTTACCACAGTGATATTCATCAAGTGCTCTCTCCTAAAGTCTGACCTTGCCAAGTCACCTTCAACCTGACTTGCAGAGTGGCTGAAGTGCAGGGTCGTGTGTAAAAAGAAAACTTTCTGCAAATCTCTCCTTACCTGATAAAAAATATACCCACTCAATCACCCATTTTAGACTAATCCTTCACTGATCGAGTGTCTTGCCAATGCCATTTACAAAGGTGGTGAAAGCCACTTTACCCAAGTAAACAATGTACTTGCTCACAAAGTTAGCAGCACCCAGATCTAGACCCTTGCTGCCAATTTTTTCATTCACTGCAGCAGAATACCCACATACACACAAAGGTCGAGGAAATTCTATAGCTAACGGGCAAAAAAAAAAAGAAAAAAAAAGTAGGGGGGGGGGGGGGGGGGGGGAATTTGTAGCACAAGAACAAGATAACTTGCCCTTCAATCAACAAATGTCACAGACTCAAGCAGGGCTCATACAGATTTCCAGACCCAAAAAAATTCAAGCACTTAGTAAACAATTATGGAATACTGACTAAAGTTAAATCATTCTGTGTTATTCTTTAACACTATCCCTCATGTGCATGTCCCCCCCCCCCCCCCCCCCCCCCCCCCAGCTGCTCACGCTAAAACCCCTGCCAGTGCCCATGTAGTGATTTTGACATTTTTGGAAAACATTTTACCCATTATGTTTAGTCCATGTTAACATCATGTTTGGTATCTCTGAAAAGAAGAAATCTGGGACTTTTAGATGAATGTACTTTTAGAACTCGAGATCCTGCGTTGAGACAAGGCACGGATAAAGTAACCAAAACACACAGAAATAAAAACAAGTGCAGAGTTTGACGATCGATGTTTAGTAATGGCATGAAGGCAAATTGATACCAAAAAAAAAACACTCACCTAATATGCTTATGGTTATAGTGCTTTTTCAATATCAGTTATTACCCATTTTTAAACAATTTCACAGAATTTCGGCTACAGATTTTGCAAGTCAAGCGCCTGTGTGTGCGCGTGTTACTGAAATGGTCAAATCGATTATTTTTGCCACTGTAATCAAGAACATCTTCAAATAGACATTCCTCATCTTCCCTATCATCTCCACCGTCAATCAACTCTCCCTTGTTATCGGAACCGCCTTGAATACATTCTTCAGTAACTTTTTCTAAGGAAATGACTTGCTGGCGCCAAGCTGGCATTTTGACTAGCAGATGAAAGGCCGGTGCCAGAAACGCGGTCAGTTCAAGTCGGAAAAACTCCAGCGAGGGGTTCTTTGTTTCAGCCGCAGATAGTGAACGCGAACTTTTCTTGAACTTAAGAACTAGGGCATGTCAGGTTACCAGGAACCCTCTACTAAGTTCTGGCAGGAGTTATTTCTCTTAGATTGTTAGAGTTTGAATACTAGAATTTTTCAAAATAACAATGCACAGATGCATGCGCGCCGTAGACAACAGAGCTCTCAGACGGTGCATGGTACCATGCATGCCGTACGCAGCAGAGCTATAAGCAAGGCACGGAGCCATGCACGCCGTAGGCTAAAAGTTAAGTTTGATACTGGCTGGCAGTGTGTACTTCCACTTGATCCTGAAGACTGTTGGATTCAGAACTTCCCTGTTCACAATCGCTCCTTCCATGGACAGCTGTACAAATTGCAGTTCAATAAATGGCTGAAGACAGTCACAAATGTCTGTTGCTGTTGCATGTCCCATGAATTCAGATCGTAAAAAATGAAAATGAATGGCATCATTGTCCCAGTAAAGGATATGAATATCCATCTGCTTTTTCAGCAGTTCGTTGTTCAAAATACTGACTCATTTCTATTTTCTGATTCAGTACAGACTGGAGGTAGGGAGCAATGCCAAACGCTGCCAGCTATGCTGTTTTCCTTTCTTCACATGGAAACTGTTTGGCAACTGCACTGTCCAAGGGCATTCACTATAAAGTGTAAGAAAACTGAATTGCCTTCACATGATGAATGAAAGCTGTAATGACTTATCACTACTTTAAAATTCCACAGTATATCATTATCAGCTTTCCTTGCCTCTGTTTTCATAGTGCTTGAACTGTTAACCGACATCCGAGTTGGAGCAGAACTACAGGTCGATCAACTGCAGATGTGAACTGCTGGGTACGATGATGGCCTGCTTTATCGTGGCAGAACTTTTTTTTTTTTTTTAACTGCGCCGTCAGCTGACGGCTTACAGGCACTCTACGGGTTAAAAAAATGTCCATCTCTTTCTCAAGTAAAAAAAAAAAAAAAGCCACACTGAACAACTTCCCTGGCACGTCTAATTCCTGGAGGGCAGCAGGCCACTCTTCACACTCAATCAGGGTTCACAGCCTAAGAGCATCCCAAACTTTTCCCAAACTTTCAAACCACTTTCTGGATTTTTCAAAGACCTTTAAACGGCCCTAAAACTGAAATTAAGTAGATAAAAGGGACATGTAAATAAACACACACACACACACACAACAGACAGATAGATTACCTTTTAATAGAACAGTTCCTCATTATCACACCAATCGTCTGGCCTTATCACTGCCTGTTCACAATGACCCAAAGAAAATGTAGACTATTATATTCCTTTTTTCCAGCCACAATGCACTGCCGTTGTTTGGAAAAAATGAACCACTGGATTCTGTCCTACGTGTCATAAAAATTACAACTGTCAATTCCAAAGGCAGTCAATGTGTTGTAGTTGATCACAAGTTCATTTAAAATTAAATGCAAAAGAACTGACACACATATTTCAAACATGGGTAGCAGAATTTCTGGCTCTACTTTCCTCCAGTTTTTTCAGCAATGAATTTGTCTAACTCATTCACAGCAACACGTTTTTCCTTTCTTTTCTTAATGGGCAAAAACATCAACCTAAACAACGTAAAAAAAGAAGAAGGTTGAGGTATGGCTGGTGGGAGAGCGTTTGGATAGCTTGGCTAACTACTGAAACAAAAGGTTCACCAAAAATCATATTCCGACTTCGTCTCATTTTTCCTCCTGTGGCCAAGAGAATGTGACTGTGATCCCGCGCGATGGAACACTTCTTCTTCTTCCTAAAAGACTGGTTCACTCAAAAACGAGTAGGTCACCAGCGCGAATGTTAAAAAATAAAATGAAATAAAATAAAGTGCGACTCAGCCTGTTGGCCCCTGGAGCAAAATTTGGCAACAAGGGGTCGCACACGACATTCAAAAAGTTAAAAGTAATGGCCAGGTTCAGGCCCAGGTAACCATAAAATATCTGGGGAAGTTAAAATAGAAAAATCAGTCAATATGCAGATCTCAAGACTGTCGTATCAGTTTGATTTTTAAATGAGAATGCATTTGTGGCAATCTTGATGGCACCCGGCAGTGAGTTCCACAGCCGTACAGAACTAGGATAAAATGAATGTAAATGGCTGTCAATATTTGATGCAGGTATGGCATAAGATTGACCGCCACTCCTGGTGCTACTTTTATTCAATACTAGTTGTTCCATTGGGATATCAATTAGTTTAGCTCCGTCTTTGAAGAAGGTATTAAGTTTGATAAAAGCTCTCCTCTATTCTAATGGTTTCCATTCTAACTTCATGTTCTTCCCAGTATTCCCTTTCTCTCTGATATGGTTTCCTGTTACGAACCGTGCTGCTCTCTTCTGAATCTTTTCGAGGTTATCAATGTCCTTTAAATTGTAAAGATCCTAGACTGAGCAACCATATTCCAGTACTGGTCAGACCAGTGTTTTGTAGCAGTCGTCCTTAACCTTTTGGGGGCAGTCGTTGATATTCCTGTAAAGAAAGCCAAGATGTTGTTTGCTTTCTTACATACTAAATTGTAACGTTCTTTCCACTTGAGACGACTATCTATAATCACGCCTAAATATTTTGCAGCATTGGTTTCTTTAAAGAATAGTATTGTGAATAGAATATTCTGATCTAGTTGGTGAGCGTTTATTACATATACGCAACACTTGGCACTTCTGGGGATGAAATTCCATTTTCCAAGTTCTTTCCCACTCTTGTAAACCGTTTAGATCTTCTTGTAGAATGCGCGTATCATTCTTGCTTCTGATTGTTCTATATACTAAGCTGTCATCTGCAAAAAGCCTTATAGTAGTTCCAGGAGAGAGATTTCTACTTATGTCATTTATATAAAATAAAAAAAGCAAGGGCCCCAGAACAGTTCCCTGTGGTACACCTGACAAGACTGGTTTACAATGGGATGACGACCCTTCCACAACAACTTTCTGCGTTCTCCCAACAAGGAATGATCTAGACCATTTTAGCAAAGAACCGCCAATGCCGATGTGTTCTAATTTAAGCAGCAGGCCCTCATGGTCAACCTTATGAAAGGCTTTAGAAAAGTCTAATAAAATTGCATCTATTGCTGTCTGTTGTTAAGACAGTTATTAAAATCATTGAGAGTTGTTATAAGCCGAGTCTCACAACTCCTTCGCTGTCTAAAACCATGCTGGGCGTTATTTAAGAAGTCATATTTGTCAAGATGGTCAATTATGCTACTATATTATGTGTTCAAGTAATTTTGCTGATATGGATGTAAGAGATACTGGTCTATAGTTCTCTGCTTTTGTTTCGTCACCCTTTTTGAATAAAGGGACAATGCTAGCATCTCGCCACTCATCAGGTTATTACTCCCTGCTCCAGTGAAGCTTGGAAAAGTAGTTGGTATACCTCAGTCAATTCATTGGCACAATTTTAAGAGCTTGCAGGAATGCCATCAGGACCAGTAGCTTTGTAACTGCCATCATGGCTGATGAGGGCTCCTTCACCCGTCGATCCTATATCGATGTTTTTTCTGCATGCTGCACAGTACGCAGACTGCTTGTTGCCAGCATTTTTCCGCAGCCATCGTTTATAACACAGATTTTTTTAGCCAAAACTTGCTGAAAATGCACTGGCCTGGCATTTTGATGTCTCAGAGAGACGTGGATATTCCAAGGGAAGTAACTCGCGTTAACCCGTTGAGTACCTTTAGTCGGTCAGCTGACGCGGAAATAAAAGTGCTTTTCCAGTGCCTATGGGCCGTCCCCTGACGTCATGCATTTTTCTTGAATTTTCATTCGTTACTATTTCTATCAACGGACTCAAATAGAGTTTGCGTAGAAAGCCTTATATGTCTGTAGTCTTAAAATAATATGTAAACGACCACACGTGAGGGGAAAGCCCATTTATTCTCATCACTGACTGGATGACCAGCCAGCACTTCGTGTCTCGCTTGCAAAGATGGCGGCGCAACCTTCGACAAGCCCAGCGACCAAATCAACGTATTTACACAGCTGAGCAGGCTCTGCTGATGATTTTTGACAAACACAATAATCTTTTATTCAACGACTAACTCGAGCATGAAGGTGAGATGATGATAGTGGTGGAATTGCCGACCATATTCGTCAGTTATTGAGTAGGGCTCTGTGACCTCAGTGTGTGTTCAGCTGACAGCGTCGAACGAGCCGGCCTAGTGTGTACTGTGCACCGCGTGCTGGTGTCCAGTGATGTGAAAATCAGCGCGAGAGGGGAGCGTGGCATGACACACGGTGCAGACGGAAAGGTACGGGGAGATGAGGGGTGAAAGAGAGGGTTGAAGTCGAGCAAGGGGGTGTGGTGGGGAGAGGGGGGGCGTGGTCGTGGACTGGTCAGTCTGCATCGAGTGTGAGCGTCTTGGTAGACTTCCAAACTGTTTTACTTTCATTTACAGGTGTAGTGTGACAATACAAACTTTATTTTCAACTTTCAACTTTGTGTGTTCTTGTTTGGATGTGGTAAATACATATGTTTTTGATCGTGCAAAAAAATCTATCCAAATCTAAAAGCCTAAATACTTTTTTATTATCAAAATTAAAACAAAAGAAGCCCAGATTCAAAATCTTCATTCAATTTTCTTTAAAAATGATATAGATTTCATTTTTCTATCTTTTGTAGTTTCTGAGCTAGAATTTTTTGTTAATTATGACCCCCAAATCATGAGATTTCCCAGGCACCTGGGAACACCTTTGTACTATTGTGGGGCACTGAACGGGTTAAGCTAGAAATCGAAAGTTCATTTCTGCTCAATTCGCTGCGGTTCATCTGATCGCATTATTTTATTTTATAGTTAGTTCCTCTTGTTATATCTTAAAATTTCATGGTCCCCGTTTTTTTTCTAAGCGGATTTCTTATATTGGTGACATAAATCCAAATTCACAAACCATATTCATGTTTTCTTACTTTTCAAAGACTTTCCAGGGCCTGGAAAATATCTTTTTTCCCCAAACCTTCCCAAACGCTATGAACCCTGTCAATATCATTATCAGACCGGGAACCTGCCTCGTTTCTGGTGCAACTAAAGGTCCGAATGGAAGCAATCTTCTCTTCATTCAGGGAAAGAGGAGGCAAGGTGTGTGGGGCAGTGTGACAACCACAGACATAACATGTCATACGCTTGCAACTTGAGTGAAAAACCCACTCTTATCAAAGTTAACCCAATGAAATGTTGCAAAACAACCTAACCCACCCTAAATCTCCCTATCCCCTCTGATTTTCTAGTAGGATTTGGTTTCCAGGCTAACACTTCCATCACCTCTGCCATAATCACATTGGTGAAACCAGGGGGAAAAAAAGCAGGAAGGCTGGGAGCCTAGGGGGCCCTTATCAAGCAGGTGTTAAGAGGCTAATGCCGCTGAAGCTGAAGGATTTCCACATCTTCGGCAAGTACAATCAGGGCATTTTAAGACACCATGCAGTCCCAAACTTATCTTATTGACCTGTAACCAGTAGAGTTCACTTAATTCAAGAAACCATAGCAACAATAGATACACATAGAGCACGCTCGCACAGACAGGTGAAAAGAAGAGAGAGCAAGAGAACTGGCAACAATGTTAATGGCAGCCAGATCACTTCAACTATACCTAGACCTACACAGGGTATTTAACCAAAAAAAGGAAAGAATAAAATGGGAGAAAAAAAAGCGATTTTCATATGCCCTACACAAAAAGGAAATAAATGCAATTATTTGTGGAAACAATAATGATTTTGCTAAGCTGTGTTCAAAATTAATGTTTTTTTTTCCCCATTCTGATGCAATCTGTTCGGAGTGTTCCATTTTGGCTGCATGTCCCAGCAAAACATTAGGCCTACCTGTCCCTGGGATCAGCAACTCAAAAGAAACTGTTGTTTTTTTACTTTTGCAAACCATATTTTACCAGCAATTACCTGTTAACACGGCCACCGATTAGTAAACTTTTAAAAATTCCACTTTCTAACCGTGACTGATCCTGTAGTGTAATCAGTAAAATACACTACAAAATGCACAGAAAAGTCCCATTTTTTTCTTCATGACATTAATTTGCATTCTTGCGGTCAGAAAAGCTTCTCAGTCAGTTTGTGAGAGTGCAAATCAACGAGATTGACACTGAGTGGGTCCCGAAAGTAGGATTTGTACAAGTCTAAAAGGATGCCATGTGATTACCACCAGCCCGAGTACAGTTTCACAAAGTTAAATAATATACATACCTTAGCCCTCATCTTTCAGCCAACTGAAACAAAAGAAAAAGAGGAAAGTAAGTTAACAAACAGTATCTTCGGATGAAAACAGTACAACTTAATCTGCATCCGATTTCGATTGTTTCAACACGCGGGCGCAACGATGCCTCACCTGCCTCAACACTTGGCCAATTTGCACAGGAAGCGGAAGTTTACCACTCGCGTAGGGTCTATACAACAATGACCAAGTGCCGGAAACTGGGGAATATAAAGAAAAAGTAAAATGTAACAAATGCATTTCAAACTCAAAATTAAAAAAGAGTAAGCGTCTTTTCCTACACTATTTATTAGAACAGCTAAATACACCAAGACATTTTCTCAGGCAAGCAGTGTAAAATACACTTACACCGGTATCATGTGTCATGATGGTAAAAAGATATTCAATCATTTGGGGCAAAATGGCGGACGCAACAGAACACAAGGGAGAGCCAAACAAACTTATTTCTTCACTGCTGGCTGATCCAGACCAAAAGCAAACACTTCTTGCTTTCTTCCGATTTCTCCGTGACTACAATTTACAGGTAAACATGAACAATTTGAAATAACCGCTTTATTTCTGCCCATGAATTGAATGTGTGTTGCTGGCAGTTGTGTAGTGTGTTGTGTTCTCTCCACCTCGCTTCCATTTCAAAACGTTTGGTCAGGTCAGGCAATTGGACAACCAGGCCTCGCAGCCTCATAACGCGTCCCTCTATTTGGTTAATTCAACCATTGCTGTGATGATATAAGCATCTCTTTTGATGCACTAATCATCAAGTTGATTGTGGTCGCTGACAAGGAAGAAGACAAGGAAGAAGAAGATAAAGATACTTTAATTGAGCAATTTTAGTATCACTGACTAGGAGGTTTTTGAATTTGTTAGTATCTGAAGCCAATTTAGTTTGTGCAGGAAGATTGTTCCAATGTTTAGTGACTCTGTTAGAGAAAAAGTTTTTCCTAATATTATTTCTGCTATACATGGTTCGAATTTTAAGATCACTGTTACAAGTTCTTATTTTGTTACACTTAAAAAAAATTTTTTATTATCAAGTGAAGTGTAATCCAATTGGACATTTCATGGGGCAAGGGGGGTGAGAATTCTCGCTAGCATCGCGAATGTTTACATTTCATTGCACACGCTGGTTGCAAGCACGGAATAAGCGAGGAATCACTACATTGTATTGGGTCTCTGACATTTACGTGAAGACAAAATGGACGACAGTTGTACTATGATTGATGCTCAGAAAGTAGTAACTTTCTCAGATAGGTGCAGGAAAGATAAAGACACTGACTCTTCAACAAGAAGAAGAGCTTGAGGAAAGCCACTTTGCGAGTTCTTATATTTGTGAATTTGGACCAGTTTAAGCTTCTTTTGACAAGAGAATAGGAACCATTAGGGAGTGGTAGAATTGCCAGTTGCAGTGCCATGTAAGTTGTTGAAGCCCAGCAACCTACTCGTACATCATTCATAGCCCTTGAGATGGGCGATTAAATTTCAAAGAATTGAGCTTACCTAATGCACAAATGTAAAACTAAATAACAGACAATGGAGCCAGAGTAATTTTTCACAAAATCGCTGACAAACTTTTTTGTTATCTACTGAACGAAAAAAAAATTGTAAATGTTTGTTCTATGTGCTCTAACACTAATACTGACACATAGTATTATAAGTTCATAACACTCATTTCTTTTCTGTACTCTGTATAGAATGAGAAAAGAAATGAGTGTCATGCACTTCATAAAGAAGTTAATCAGAAATTCTTTACAAGTGTTTAACTCTCAACAGGTTTTGAGATTTTTGCATTTTGCATGACATTTTCAGAATTTTACATAACATTCTATGCATTTTTTCTAAAATAATAATGTTTTTGTGATGAATGTGTCTATTTCAGGTTTTTTGGGCGATACATTGCAAATTCTGATAACAAAACCGTTGATCACCAGTGATCGAAATTCAAGGGAAAGAACTGAAGACAGTTAATGTGTTTCAGCACTTTGGGTGATAAAGTTCCAGTTCAATGCTGCATGTTGTGTGCTAAGCTGTTACTGTTGATTACAGACCTCTGTGTATTTAGAGCCATGTCATTGTTGTGCGTCTGTCATGCTGTGTTTTAGGAAACAGAAACCTCCCTGAAAAAGGAAATCCAATTGAACGACAAGGATCTGTCGCTGCCAGCTAAAAAAGATGAGCCACCAACTCCATCAGCTGTGTCCCATGCCCTTGCTGCATACAAAAGGTGGGGTTGAACAGTAAATCAAATGAACAGTACTAGGGTTCACAGAGGTGTATCAATCTTTTTAGAGTAGGTGCACGTTAGTAACAGTAAAACTAACTTTATACTGCATTACTACTAATAATAGAATGTTGATTGTATGCTGTCCTGAATCCTGCATAATGAATGCCCATCCACCTTTCATTTAATTTTTGTGGTCATGGGTTTTTAAAGACTAGATATCACACACACACACACACACACACACACACACACACACACACACACACACACACACACACGGGCACACACACACACACACACACACACACACACACACACACACACACACACACACACACACATGCACATACACACACACCTCTCTCTCTCTCTCTCTCTCTCTCTCTCTCTCTCTCTCTCTCACTCACTCATAGTCATATACAAAGATAAGGAGTCCCCAAAGCATGTTGAACCAATGAACGGCTGCTCCAAAGTGAAAAGAGATGACCTTCAGTCCATACCAGAAAGCTGATAGGGCTTCATTGAGACACAGATCATGAAAAGAAAGGATAACTGTCGTCACTTTTCCCTGTCAGAGTTCCATGGCACATGTCGCAGTCATTCACCACATCCTGTAGGTATGATTGACTCTCTGCCTCCTGTTCACAGGCAGGCTGGCTGTGTGCCATGCCATGACACTGTTTCACTGTGACTGATGGTTTTAGGCTGTCAGGTTTGAAGCACACACCTGGCGGTTTGTGTGCAGGTAGAGGCTTTGCGCAGGCAGTAGGCTGCCCTCCTGAATAATGGCCCTTAAAAAAACTAGCATACCTGGCAGCCTTTGAAGGTGTCCCAGACAATTAACATTTTTATCACAGCACATGGTGACTGTGGCGTCCATAAGTAGTTGGTGACTTGAGGCAGTTGAGCTAGATAATGGGACACGAACATAGATGAATCAAGGGAAAGCCTAAGGGAGGCGAGATACTTCTGCTCTCCCGTTTCTGTCTATGACAAGGGTCATGTCCATTTGTTTCAGTGGCAAGACTACTCTGATTTAAATATTGTAGGGTGATTACTGTCTGACTTGTAGATTCCATGCTTAAAACAAATACTGAAATAGAGCTTCTTGTAAATTTACCGAAGTTGTTAGCTAATGGGAGATAATGTTAAAGAAACAAAATCTGATAAATAAATGAATTAGGGGTGGGGGTTGGAGGGAGCTATCTCTGTGTCTGCCTTAAGAGAAAAAAGAAAATGCTTGCTATATTAATGGAATATTTTCTTGTTGTTGAGATAATGTAGAAATTATATTGAAAACAAGGCGTCTGCATCAACGACAAAAGTAGGTTGTGTGCTTAACTGAGTTGGTTTAATGCATTTATTTGTTCATTTTTGTGTTTTTTTCACTTCCAGTTCTGATGATCCAAGGATATATGGAGATGTCTACTCTGACTTGATAGCGTTCATTGACACTTGTCTGGACGTTCATAAGGTAAGAACATAAACAGAGTGACACAGGAATGACATTGTAAATCATTTCGTTTACCATCAGTCCTCTCTTTGCCTTCTGTCTCAGTTTTTTTTCAGCTCAGTTTTCTTCTGTTACATATGTTTCTTTCTCTTTCTCTTTCACTTTGTCATCACCATTTTCACTTCTATTTTGTTTGAGAATGTCAGACGGGTCAACTTACGCTTTGAAAGACTTGCACTACATTTGACTGAGGTAGAATTTATCATTGGTTTGTCCCTTACAGTTACACTTAACAGCAAATGAAATGTGATGGTATACAATAATTAGAGACATCTTGTGATGTACTGTCACTGCTACTGTGCTCTTTCCTAGAGTGATGAAGTGTGTGTGTTCTTTTTAAACTGAAATCTTCTGTAAATCAAGAGCGTGGATGTAATAGTATTGAGCAGTGCTATTATGCCCAGCAGAGCTCTTGGCACAGTTCATCTGTACCCAGCAAGTGGAACAAAACAAGATGCTGGTTCACAGCGAAAATCAAGTGGTGCTGGAAGCATTACATTTTGTTCCTTCCAACTGCTCAAGTTCCATCAGTAGTGCCTGTATCATCGACAGTCTTTTGGGGAAGAAGCTAGGAGCAGAGTCATGTTCACATACAGGAGAGTCTGGCCAAGGAACTAGAACATGTGACGGCAGTTAAAGGGTTGGAACATCATGGGACAAGCTGCTGTAAAATGTAACCATCTGTGCCACATGCTGAAAAGGCAATGTTGACAGATGATCAGCTGTACCCCACCCATGCTTTAATCATTGGTTTTGACCTGCTGTTGAGTGGATCGTGGAGCAAAGCGGGAAGGAAGTAGGCATCACAACTTGATCACGACGACTCTAAACTTTTGACATTTGTTGGGGATGACTTGGTGACCATGTGGCCCCTTGATGTTGTGACACAGAGCTAATGTGAGGGTCCAAAGAAGATCGAACCTGTGGTTCTGGGCTCTATTGCTCAAGGTGTAGCAGCCCTGCTACATTTGTAGATGGAATACATTTTTGTGTGTTTTAATTTTTGTTTAAATGTTTGTTCTGGTGAATGTTGTGTGTGTGTGTGTGTTGTGTGTTGTGTGTGTTTTGTGTGGTGCATGCAGTGATAATTCTTACGCACAAATGTGGGTTTCTGATGCATAAAATTCCCACTGGAATTCAGGCTAGTGTGTCACAAAAACGTACCAAAATTTACCATGAGGTACTGATTTTCTCTTGTAAATTAATAATGTATGCATTACAACTCCTAGCAGCGCATCACGCAAAAGTGCTTTCGTCCTATCCATCACAGTCAAAATTGGTAGAAACATAACTTTCCTCGACATTAGAACGTTCAAAATCGATGAACAACATCAGCTTGAAAACTCATCGCTGCTGAAAACCAACAGGAGTCATCAAAATAAACTGCCCAGCCTGTGATTGGACCATAAGATCATGTGATTCATCTAAGCATTCAAAACATGGCAAACCATATGAAAGTCAGCTTTTCAGAATTAAAATTGACAGGCCAGCTGTGGCTTGCGGGTGATAATCCAGAGAATGGAACGAAAGTCAAGCGAATTATGCAAGCCTCACGACTGGTTCGGATAATCAGAATGGTTCTGTCACGGATGTACAAAGGTGTTGCGCACTGTGCAAGAGTGGCCTGTCTACATGGTTTCATTGAAGGCTACACGAATATTCATTGCTTGCCTTTGTCACCAGGCATCCAGTGATCCAGTGCATGGCAACTGGAATATGGTCAAGCAATAAAATATTTCAACACTGATTGAAGGAAATAGCTTGCATAGTGGAAATTCTGTGATCATAATAAAAAAGGACATCCCACAAGTCAAGTTTCACTGTTAATATCCTGATAGTGTAGGTACTCGCATTTATTTATGTTAGTTAAGAATACTTTATTAACACTGGAACATGAATCTGTATAAATATTTAGTGCAATCTGGAATGTTTTATTAATTTTATTATTCTTAGCACCTTTTTGCTTATCTATGTATAAGCCAATGAGTGCACGCTCACACATGCATACATGTGTGTGTGCGTGCGTGCGTGCATGTGTGTGTGTGTGTGTGTATTTCATTATATTTTCAAGCAGTTATACATGGTGACCCCCAAAATATATTTGTACTCCCTGAAAATTTGGAATTGAGTTTTTCGCACTAAGTCTGTCCCTGTAAGTTTTAGGAAATAATTATCACTGGTGTATGTGTGTGTGTGTGTATGTGTGTGTGTGTGTGTGTGTGTGTGTGTGTGTGTGTGTGTGTGTGTGTGTGTGTGTGTGTGTGTTTGTGTGTGTGTGTGTGTGACACATTCAGTATTCTTATAATAATACATGCACTAGATATAGTTGATGAATTCTCCAAAAGCAGTCTGTCATATGCCATTTTGAAACAAAAGCTAGACAGTTCAGGTTAATTATGTATTGTTTGTTTATTTACCGTTTTTTGTTTTTATTGGGGGGGGGGGGGGGGGGTCCTGTGTTGTGCATAATCTGTCAAAAAGGAAGAAAATATCATGTGTTACAGTCCATGGAACTGATAAAGGTTTAAGTCTGTGAAAATTCTTTGGTCCAAATGCACCAGTATTGTGTTTGTTTTATTCACTCAGCAATCAATTCTTTTTGATTATATTCGTTGTAAGTTGTTGGAATTCTCCATGTAGAACCCTCTTTTTATTCTGTGACTGGTATCCTGGCTGATTTGTATGATTTAGGTGGAACTAGCGATGGTCCTGTGTCCAGTCTTCATGCTTACATGTACGTGTTTCAGGTGGAACTCTCTACCATCCTGTATCCAGTGTACATTCACATGTATCTGGAGTTGGTGTACAATGGTCATGGAGAGCATGGTCAGTTCAGTGTGCTGTCTCTCATCTAAAGTGTCAAGGAAACAGGCTCAGGCTATGTTGAGTTCCTTGCACACATTTTTGTATGAATGTGTTTAGTCGTAAATAGTCCTTTACAAATGCATGCTTTTTCAGAGAACTGACTAATGCAGGCACACTAGTGAACTCATGACAGACTCGGTTGCCAAAACACAACTAAAACTGTGGCTAGAGCTGTCTGCAACAAAACAAAGAAAAAGCAGTGTGCGCATCAAATATAATGATCCAAAATTTCACATATTGTGAGAATATAATTATGTTCAATAGTCCGAGTTTTACAAGGGAGATAACCGTGAAAGAAAAAAATAAGAACCTATCTGAAGGTAATTGTTTTTTCGAATGTGGACCATACTTGTTATTCCGATTTATCTTGTATACAGCTGGTGCAGTGGCCATCTTGTTATGACTAATTTCATAAACTGATTAAGTTTTGTAACATACATGCTTAAAGTATAAGCAGACACTGATATTGATAAGCTTACACTTTAACAAAAAAATAAAGAAAAAAAAAGAAGAAAAAAGCTGGTATGCAGAAACACATGTATGCATATTGAAAAAACATGATCTTTGAATTTTTCTTTCCACCTCCATCTGTTTGTCCAGCTTCTCAGTTTTTCAAGCGCTTTGAAGAGGATCAGGAGGCCTATCGCAAAGAGGACTTGGAACGCCTGAAGAAGGTGACGAGGAGGGAGCATATGGAGATGGACCAGATGATGAGCACCTTCAAGTAAGGACTGTGCGAGCAGCCTCTGTGCTCCCCTCAGAGCACTTGTGTTTCAATAGCCAGTTCATGAAGAACAGCTGGTGTCAAAATGAGGTGACAGCAGCCTCTGTGCTCCCCACACAGCACTTGTGTTTCAATAGCCAGTTCATGAAGAACAGCTGGTGTCAAAGTGAGGTGACAGCAGCCTCTGTGCTCCCCTCACAGCACTTGTGTTTCAATAGCCAGTTCATGAAGAACAGCTGGTTTCAAAGTGAGGTGACAGCAGGCGGAAATTGAAAGAAACATTCAGATTTACTGCTCTGCCGAATGGAAAGAGACAAACAAATTACATGTTCAGCAGTACGAAACAGACAAATTTGTCTTATAATTTGTGTTTGTCTTTTTTGGTTTGGCTGAACAGTAAATCTTTTAAGTTCATAAAAAAAAAATCAAAAGTTATGTTCATGTGGTTAAAATTGGAGATTGGTAGAGGCAGTCTGATGTCTTTTATACACACAGATTTCTTTGTCCAGTGTGCAGTAGAACAGTGACTATTCCAGACCTACAGAATGGCTGTTCTAATATCATGTCAGCTATAGAAAGCCTTGTTTTGTTTTGCTTTGTTTTAATGATAAATTTGTTCCCTGACGAGTCAGTTCTTGCATGTGGTTTGTGCAGGTCCAACAAATTTGTGATTCGAATGTCACGTGATTCGTACACCCACCTGAAGCGCCACCTTCAGGAGAAACACCTGACGATTTTGATCAATATGATACAAGAACATCTTTTCATCGAAGGTGAGTATGGCCTCACTTACCACAGCTCATTTCATGAGGTCCTTTTTCTGTTTTGTTGGATTTCACTGACAATGTTTACATCACAAATGTTATCAGAGGAAAGTGTTAAGAGTATATATCAAACTCTTTCATTCTTTCAGATACTTTTCTGTGTATTTTTGGGGGATGGGATAGTGGTTGGTGGTGATTATCTGCTGAATTCTTGAAGCGATTATATGTTGGTTATCATTCAGGACAAGTATAATACAAATATTTGTATGTGATGATAATGAACTACAAGATACACATCACAATGACAAGGTGACTGTGGTTTCAGTCTCTTGATGTGTTCATTCTCTTTTAACACCACTCTTGAGATAATTCATTTCTGAACTGACAGCATGATATAAGACATGCCGCTGCCATATGAAGAGCACTCTTTTATGCTCAGTGGAAGTTCGGGACAGAAGATGTGGAGGAATCCAGAAAGGTTAAAAAAAAAAAAAAAAAGACAAAGCAGAACAATGTAAAACAGGATAAATTCAGAGCAAAGCAAAATGGGACAAATCCTGAACAAAGACAAATAGGGCAAAACCGAACAGAACAAAGGTCACCCACGCCAGTTGTCGTAGTTTGAAACCCCAGCGTAATAATAATAATGCCATTTTCTTCAGTAATTCATGGATTTTGAAAGATGAGATGAACAAACAGGAGAAAGCAAGAAAGAAAAAACAGACAATTTCAGTCCTGATTCGTGGTGTGTGTGTGTGTGTGTGTGTGTGTGTGTGTGTGTGTGTGTGTGTGCAACATCAGTTAGTGCTTTGTGGGTTTTTTTCCCCAGAAAGTTGGTTAGGCACGTTTGTCATACAATGACTGAGAGTTCTCTGACACTAAAAATTTCTCAAATCACTTTATATTATCATCATGTCATTTGTCTTATGAGAGTTATGAACAAATCATGAGTAAGAAAGGAGTGGTTTATTGTCACTGACACGGGGTCTATGTCTTTTGTGTTGTAGTGTACATAGGAATACTGAGAAGTGTCATTTTGAATGCTTTCTGTTCAGTGTTTGACAGAATGCCAAGAGCTGTCATTCTGAATGCTTTCTGTTGCAGTGTTTGACAGAATGCCAAGAGCTGTCATTCTGAATGCTTTCTGTTGCAGTGTTTGACAGGATGCCAAGAGCTGTCATTCTGAATGCTTTCTGTTGCAGTGTTTGACAGAATGTCAAGAGCTGTCATTCTGAATGCTTTCTGTTGCAGCATTTGACAGAATGACAAGAGCTGTCATTCTGAATGCTTTCTGTTGCAGCGTTTGACAGAATGCCAAGAGCTGTCATTCTGAATGCTTTCTGTTGCAGTGTTTGATGGCATGCCAAGAACTCAGGAACAGATTTATGCCACCAGTGGAGCATTGCTGGGAGAAGCTGAGAAGGAAGGTATGTTAGATTTCTAGGAGAAGCGGAGAAGGAAGGAACAGTAGATTTCTGGGAGAAGCTGAGAAGGAAGGTATGTTAGATTTCTGGGAGAAGCTGAGAAGGAAGGTATGTTAGATTTCTGGGAGAAGCTGAGAAGGAAGGTACATTAGATTTCTGGGAGAAGTTGAGAAGGAAGGAACAGTAGATTTCTGGGAGAAGCTGAGAAGGAAGGAACAGTAGATTTCTGGGAGAAGTTGAGAAGGAAGGAACAGTAGATTTCTGGGAGAAGTTGAGAAGGAAGGAACAGTAGATTTCTGGGAGAAGCTGAGAAGGAAGGATCAGTAGATTTCTGGGAGAAGTTGAGAAGGAGGAACAGTAGATTTCTGGGAGAAGTTGAGAAGGAAGGAACAGTAGATTTCTGGGAGAAGCTGAGAAGGAAGGAACAGTAGATTTCTGGGAGAAGTTGAGAAGGAAGGAACAGTAGATTTCTGGGAGAAGTTTTCGAAGGAAGGTACAGTAGATTTCTGGGAGAAGCTGAGAAGGAAGCTACAGTAGATTTCTGGGAGAAGCTGAGAAGGAAGGAACAGTAGATTTCTGGGAGAAGCTGAGAAGAAAGGAACAGTAGATTTCAAAGGATCACTGAAGGAAGAGATTGGTTAGGGTGGGAGGGTGTTCTCACTGTAGTGACTGTTGTGTGAAGCCAACAAAGGGAGGGTGTTGTCACTGTGGTGACTGTTGTATGAAGCCAACAAAGGGAGGGTGTTGTGACTGTGGTCACTGTTGTGTGAATCCAGCAAAGGGAGGGTGTTCTCACTGTGGTGACTGTTGTATGACTCCAACAAAGGGAGGGTGTTTTCATTGTGGTGACTGTTGTATGAAGCCAACAAAGGGAGGGTGTTGTGGACTGTGGTCACTGTTGTGTGAATCCAACAAAGGGAGGGTGTTCTCACTGTGGTGACTGTTGTATGAATCCAACAAAGGGAGGGTGTTGTCACTGTGGTGACTGTTGTATGAAGCCAACAAAGGGAGGGTGTTGTGACTGTGGTCACTGTTGTGTGAAGCCAACAAAGGGAGGGTGTTCTCACTGTGGTGACTGTTGTGTGAAGCCAACAAAGGGAGGGTGTTCTCACTGTGGTGATGTTGTGTGAAGCCAACAAAGGGAGGGTGTTCTCACTGTGGTGACTGTTGTGTGAAGCCAACAAAGGGAGGGTGTTCTCACTGTGGTGGACTGTTGTGTGAAGCGAACAAAGGGAGTGTGTTGTCACTGTGGTGACTGTTGTGTGAAGCCAACAAAGGGAGGGTGTTGTCACT
>CM031595.1:179726803-179789303 GCA_018398815.1 Conus ventricosus
ACCTTCAGGGCTAACCCTGTGTGATGTGATCAGTGACCAGACTGTCACCATCACAAGGTGAATTAACCCATTTCTCACTCAGTTTTCAAAGCACACTGAACCCCGTGGCCAGAGCTGCCTTGAAGAAAGCGCAGTAAAACCACTGCACTGTTGAAATAACAATTGGAAAATTCTCTACTGCACAGTTGAAATAACAATTGGAAAATTCTCTCCCAGTGGCAATGCACAATTTGCACTCTGAATTTCAGAAAGGACTTTACAAGGGAGATAAGCATGAAAAGAGGATCCAAACTGAAAAGAATTTGACTTGTTGATTGTGGAAGGGTTGGACCACGCTCACTATTGTAAGTTGTGTTGCAAGTCATCTGATTTGGCAGCTATCTTTTTATAAGTTGTTTGGAATGAGTTAAAAACAGCTAATTAGGACAAGAACTATTGCAACAGCAAACTATCAGGGTATTTGGAGGTTCAAACGATCGGCGACACTTGGACTGTGGTCTGGGTGTGGTTATGCATGGGTGAAGAATGTTATTTAGGATCATGAAGGATGAGGCAACTGTGTCATTGAGTTTTATGAGCAGATGACTTGTTTGGTTCATTTTCAAAGTGTAATGGTACGTCCTTTGCTGGTCACTGATTGTACGTCAACTAAAGGCCTTTGTTTTTCTGACAGATCCTTGCAATCTTTAATTTTGTCCCTACCATTTTGTTGCATCTTCTGTTAAGTGTATTGTGTACCATGTCAGTTCCAGGTTAAACTTCCAAATTCTTGTAGTTTCAAAGTGAGGTGACTGCAGGCGAAAATCAAAACAATTCTTGTTGACAACACAAATCACAACTATCAATTTGACAAAATTGAAAATGAGATGAGGCAGGGAACAGTAAACAATAAACAGTAAACAACGTCAAGTAGGGTAACTTTTGCTCCCATAAGGAAACCTAACACAGAGTAACTTTTATTCAAGACTGGCACAGCCTTTTAAACTTAAATAAAGTCGGACAAATACAACTAACAAAGACGAACAATCTAATAGTGGGGGGAAAAACAAGTGCAGGCCAACAACTCAACTGTCTTCATAGTAATGACTTGGTAAAGATTTGGACTTAAGGAGGGGGTGGGGGGGGGGGGGGGGTGGAGGTTGAAGATGGAGAAACTGGGAACATGAAATTAAGAAACTATGTTATAGATATGAAAACTCTTCATGAGCTGCATGAGGGAACCATTGTAATCCCTTTCGAAGGTAGATCTATTTGTATTGCCTGCTCCGAGGCCTTTCGTCTGTTGGATCGGAACTCATCAGGGAGACATGGCTGGTTGTGTCTGTGCTCCTGGCGTCAAATAGAGACACACCACAGTTCACAATACTGTGTTGTTCTCACCACGAAGGGTTCAAAAAAGAATTCAACAGCGCCCCAAAGCAGCCAGCGAAGGGTAATAAATGAAACCAAACGAAAGTGGGGGAGGAAATAAGTTGCTGAAAAACTAAAGACATCATGCAAATAGTATAAAATATAGGAGACAATCTTTGAGCCTACGCTTGAGGATCCACCCAAGGATGCAAGGAAGATCAAAAGACAAACACAAGGACGGACAGAAACAAATACAAATAACCTCGATTTATTCGAAACGAAATTGAAAATGAAATGAGGCAGGGAACAGTAAACAATAAACACTAATGTTTGTTATCATTCATAGTAATAGTCTTGTTTCTTGTACTTGCCCCCTGTCACTGTGAATGGTCTGTCACGTCATGTTCAAGTTGACAGTGGCTGTGTTGACTGTCCTGACACAGAGTGACCTGTGTGGACTTCACTGATGACTCCACCATGCTGGCGGCTGGCTTTCAGGACAGCAATGTGCAGGTGTGGAGTCTCACCCTGCCAAACTGAGAACATGAAAACGGCGCTGAGCTGGAGCTCATAGACAGGATGCAGGTAGGTTACTGACTTGTTTCCTTTCCAGAGGGAGTGTAGGAGACTGTGTTACATGCGAACTTTACTTCCACAGGCCAATGTGTAGAGTGTTTGGCTGTGCAGGTGATGGTTGTCAGGTTGAACATATGGAGGCTGATTTTTATGATTTGGGAAAATTCACTGTCCACACCATCTGGTTGCTGCTTGTGTGGTGATATGCCTTCCCCTCTGAATTTTCAGGATTGTCTGGACTAGGAGCGAAAGTGAATTTGATAGTTGTATTTTGTTGTTGTTGTTGTTGTTGTTTTTTTACAGAGAAAACAGATTGGTGATTACAAATGGCAGCACTGAAGTTTTATTGAACAGTGTTGGCATGAATGTCACAAATTCATTTGGAAATATAAGCTGTGACTTACGTGACAAAAGTGTTCCATTATGACTTTCATGCTGAAAACAGAATTCTTTGTGTTTAAAGAAGAAAAAGAACAACAATTGGAGATCGACATTGATGAAGATCAAATTGAAAAATCTTGGACATTTGTTTTTTTTGTGTCAGCATCAGGATGTTAACATCCAGGTCATGGGCTTCGGAAATGGTTGTATATTACTGTATTGGAAAGTTCTGCGTGGCGAGAATAGTATATCGACGCACAAAGTACTCTGACTACATGCGTTTATGCAATATCTTTGATTCTGAAGGAAGTGTATAAAAATGCAGGGTAGGCTATACGTGTGTTGCCTGTGTGTGCAGATGATGTTTGGAGCAGGGTAGGCTATATGTGTGATTGCCTGTGTGTGCAGATGATGTGTTGGAGCAGGTAGGCCTATATGTGTGATTACCTGTGTGTGCATTCTGAAGGAAGTGTATGAAAATGCAGGGTGGGCCTGTATGTGTGATTGCCTGTGTGTGCAGATGACGTGTTGGAGCAGGGTAGGCCTATATGTGTGATTACCTGTGTGTGCAGATGATGTGTTGGAGCAGGGTAGGCCTATATGTGTGATTACCTGTGTGTGCAGAGACGTGTTGGAGCTGGGTAGGCCTTATATGTGTGATTGCCTGTGTGTGCAGATGTGATTGCCTGTGTGTGCAGATGATGTGTTGGAGCAGGATAGGCCTATATGTGTGATTACCTGTGTGTGCAGATGATGTGTTGGAGCAGGGTAGGCCTATATGTGTGATTACCTGTGTGTGCAGATGACGTGTTGGAGAGGGTAGGCCTATATGTGTGATTGCCTGTGTGTGCAGATGACGTGTTGGAGCAGGGTTAGGCCTATATGTGTGATATTACCTGGTGTGTGAGATGATCGTGTGTTGGAGCGAATGATGGATGACACGACTGGCACAGACCACAGACTGCTGGTGGGCCACTCTGGTCCCGTGTACGCTGTGTCGTTCGGCCCCGACAGAAACAGCCTCCTCTCCTGCTCTCAGGATGGTACAGGTAGGTTGTCAGGTGTACATCATGTCATTCAGCCCCGACAGAAACAGCCTCCTCTCCTACTCTCAGGATGGTACAGGTAGGTTGTCAGGTGTACATCATCTCGTTCGGCCCCGACAGAAACAGCCTCCTCTCCTGCTCTAAGGATGGTACAGGTAGGTTGTCAGGTGTACATCATCTTGTTCGGCCCCGACAGAAACGGCCTCCTCTCCTGCTCTCAGGATGGTACAGGTAGGTTGTCAGGTGTACGCTGTGTCGTTCAGCCCTGACAGAACCAGCCTCCTCTCCTCCTCTCAAGATGGTACAGGTAGGTTGTCTTGGGGCACAGTTCCTCTGTTGTCTTTCAGCCGTGGCATTTTGCTCTGGAAAGGAGGCTGTGTGCAAACTGCTTTTCAGGAAATGCAACAGGTTTTCTTGTGGCCTGGATGGTTTTCGGATCTTACTCCAAACTCGGTAATAAAGCGTGGCTTGAACATGTTTGTTATCGTGGTATCGTCAGTGTCATGTTCACAGACTTGATATTCGTGGGATTGTAGTGTGTTTGCATTTGGGGGTGCCGTTGTTCCATATCAAATACTGCTGTTCAACCTCCCCTTTGACCCCGCTCCTTCGCCCCATCAGAAGTAACAGTGTTTTGACACACCTTGAAAAAAGAAACTTCTTTTGTGTCAGTTGAAATCACTAGTCTGTGTGATTGGCATTACTTAAATCAAGAAGTATGAATTATCTCAGCAGAATGCATGCATGTATTTATCACGACTTTCTTTTAATGGAGAGTTTATTAGTGACTTATTTGTGTGTGTGTGTGTGTGTGTGTGTGTGAGTGGTGATACATTTTATAACTATGGTGTGTGTACAAATACAAAGTTCACGATTCAGATCTCACAAATAAAGAGCATTGTACCAATATGCCTCTAAAATGAAATATGAAATGACTGAATATTCTGGTATGCTTTTCTTTCTTTTTTTTAAGAAGGTACTACATCTATGAATTGCTAAATGTGATGATAACAGCTGCTGTGTGAACAGCTGCTGTGTGAACGGCTGCACTGTGAACAACTGTGACTGTTGTTTTCAGTTCGTCTGTGGAACTTGCTGACGTGGACAAACATTGTTTGCTACAAGGGACACAACTACCCCGTCTGGGATGTCAAGTTTAGGTCAGTATGCCGTTCCTCTGTCAGACTATATCAAAAAGTATGCAAATCATGTTCTGTTGAATAGGTCAGTATGCTATTCCTCTGTAAGACTGCATCAAAACATATGCAAATTATATACTGTTGAATAAATCAGTACGCCGTTCTTCTGTCACACTACATCAAAACATATGCAAATCATGTTTTGTTGAAAAGGTTAATTGCACTGTTCATAAAGTTGGCATGGTATTAATGGAATTTTCTTTCCAGGAATTTCAAGACTGATTGGATAATAATAATGAAAAAACAATTTGACAAACCTGCCACAGACCTGTGCACTTTACGATTTTTGCGTATAATCTCACGAAATTTAATACAGCTATACGATTGTACGTTTCAAAACCAAATTGTACGAAATTTTGATGAACGAGCTTACGAAAATGCGCTGAACACGTAATCCGGCCGAGTCCAAGAGTCTGGTCCAACTTTTTTAAAAGTTCCGATGGCGCATGCGTACTTCCTGCCTCTATGAATCATCAACATTGCTTCTCACTCAGCTTCAACTCGCGCGCATGAAACAGACAACGAAAATTCAGATTCATTGGCAGAAGCTGTGATCCAAAAGAAAAAGAAATATGAACAGAAGTACAAACCAGCGTATCATACTATTTTCAAGTTCATTACTGCGTCAAAGAAGGGCGATACGTTCGCACACAGCACCACGTGTAACTGTCAAATCGCGATTGCTACAGTGGTCGCTTTGACATTCAGCGGCACATCGGTAGCAAAAGCCACAAGGGAAACAGTGATTCTGGAAAACGGTAGGCAATGAACATTCAAAGCTTTTCGTGAAGTCGAGTTCTGCAGGCACTTCTGATGAGAGACTGGAACATCAGACTACTCGCGGAGAGGGACAAAAAGCTCCAAAATCCCCCCCCCCCCTCCCACCCCACCCCCGGCCCCAAAGGAGCACACTGTCCAGTGAAATTCTTGAAAGTCTTCTCATCCTGAAGAAGGCTGACTGTTCTTTAACCCTCTTGCATTCGTTTCGCCCGTATCCGGCCGCTGTGTTTGTCTCCCCTGCTGTT
The DNA here is from genome assembly GCA_018398815.1 of Conus ventricosus. Classification (NCBI taxonomy): domain Eukaryota; kingdom Metazoa; phylum Mollusca; class Gastropoda; order Neogastropoda; family Conidae; genus Conus; species Conus ventricosus. The sequence goes on from CM031595.1 coordinate 179,732,381, forward strand.
CGTTCCGGCCGCAACCGGCCGTACGTGCCGCGTTACTTTCCCTCACACACTGCGACCTTGTTTTAAGTCAGGGCTGGCCAAAAATAAACGTGCATCCCTGAGAGGGTCCAATGAAATCTTAGCAGTAGTATGGGGTGTGGGAAACAATCACAAAGACTAGGGTCGTGAACTGACCGCATTCCATTGCTGCAGACGGAAATGGCATCTGCTAGCGCTTCTACTGACGCCGATTTTTTTTGATTATACGAAAGAGGAGTTGGATGATATATTACAAGAAGTAGAAAGATATGAAAGAGAGGAGTTAAATGAAAGTGATGTGGATGTTTGAGAGGAAGAAGAGGGAGAAGAAGGCGAAGAAAGTGATGAAGATGATGATGCGCCTTTGTTTGCGTTTGTGACCACGTGGCGACCGGCGACTTCCGCACCTGTGGTTCAGCCTTTTGAGGAAGAGACTGGGCCAAATCATGATTTGCCAGACACAGATACACCTCTGGGTTATTTTTTCTCTTCCTGCTGCAGTTGTTTTTTACTACAGCTGCTGACCAGACGAACCTGTACGCCAGGCAGCAGATGGCAAAGCGGGGACAACCTGACCTACTTTGGCAGGATACGACACCTGCGGAGATGCGCGCATACGTAACTGTGCTCGTCATGATGGGGATCAAATGTCGGCCAAGACTCTGGTGCTACTGGTCGACTGATCTTCGGTTTAGCGAGCCACGGATCAGTGGGGTGATGTCGAAAACACGGTTTCTGCCATGCAGCAAACATGGTAGAAACCATGGATCAAGAGTAGTGTTTACCATATTGGTGACATGTGACAGTGGTGACACCCTCCTGCCGTGTGTGACAGACACCACATTAGAGTGTAAAGAATGGATTATACTTCTTTCTGTAACTGTGTATATTCCGGTGTTAAAAGTCGTTAAGTAGTGACAAACACACCTTTTAGGACGAAAAAAACCCCGTAAAGTTACCTGGCCCCATGTTTGAGTATGTGACAATCATGTGACACTTAGTGACACCCAAACTGGATTTACTGAACCAGGACTGCGTTTACAAGTTGAGGTAGGACACCCTTTGATGATTTATACTAACAAATGCATGCCGACAATGTTATTGTCTGTCTGGTGTATATAGTAACATTGTCAACGTTTGATGTCCCATTGTTTTGTGACAAACAGGGTGACAATGACACCCACACATGCATCCCAAACATGTGACATCTCTGCATTATGAAATATGATGTATTAGAATTTGCATACTAAATTTGACAGTGCTGCAGTGGAAACTTTGTCACTACAGCCTTTTCAAAGCAGTAGGTGAGTTTTAGCTTAAATTTCTCAAAACAATACGAATACTAGGAGCAGTTCTAGGCTGGAAAATGCGAATGCAAGAGGGTTAATAGATGCAGTTCATGGCCTTTCAGCTGACAATTTAAAGGACAAGGTTCGTAGGGTCCTTTGAAGTCTTATAAATGGGAGTTTTGTCAAAAGGCCTTTTAAGTCCTTGATTCAGCAAGTTGGTCCTTTTAACTCATGAGGAGGTCCTTTAATTTTGAAAGGTACTGTTAAGTCCTGTTTTTTCAAGAGAAGGAGGCTTGAAACGGAACGATACATCTTCCACAACCAAACCGTACTTTTGCAAGTTGCAAAGAGTTGACAGATGCCGACGCTATCATCTGAAACGCGGTAGGCAGCCTATAACGCTAGGCCTATCAGTGGGCTTTCTGTTTAGTAAGCTTAGCTAGCAGACGACGCAAAGCTGCGGGCAGTGCAGACGCGGTGCTATGTTCGGGCATATAGCTGACTTAACATTTTCGCTCATGCTATCTATGTTAAAATGTTCCCTTTATAGAAATTCATTTGAAGAGTGGGGCAATAATGATGAAAATATTATTACCCAAATAAATATAGGTACATAACATGACGGATTGCGAACATGCGAACATAACAAACAGCTTGGGGAACAGCTATATGCTGAGTTCTTGAGTAACATTTACAGGATAGATTCCTTTTCCCGCCTTGTCTACCCCCCCTTCCTCCATGTTGGCAAAGGTCCGTTTAAACTGATTTGAGGTCCTTTTAAAGTCCTTTAAAGGTCCTTTTTTGGCCTCATGCCCATCACCTGGGAACCCTGCGGAGCTGGAATCACCAAAGTCTGAAATAAAGTTCACATCATAATTGTTATGCTCTTCAGAAAGACTGGTTAGCTTATCAACAGTGAAAAGTGCCATAGTAGCATATGAAAGAAATAGATTACTTCAGATTTTTTTTTCCAGTTATGTCCATCAGTACAGTTTAAAAAGTGAAGAGAGAGTTATTTTAACCTTTCTGCCCCCGATCCGCCCTTTTCCGCCCGACCGTCAGGCTCCTGATCCCCCCTGTTCCGCCCGTTCGTCAGTTGGCTGATTGTCTCGGTGTGCCTCCCTTATTTGGGTTGACCACAGTAATAAGACAAACCGGTCGTTATCGGGTCTTTCTACCTTTCTTAGCGCCATTTGCAAAAGCGGTTTGTGGCTTTTTTGATTTTTAATCGATTTTTTTGGTCACCCCATCGACTTCGACTACGATCGAAATGTTGCGCTCTGACAGTGACATGACATGAGCTTGACTGTGGACCAAATGTTCAATATGAATGAGTTTCGACAATCGGGACATTGATCTTGACTCTGTCGACAGCGACAGTGACTTTGAAGTTGGGAGAAGGAGTGAATGCGAGTAGTGACAGTGACTCGGACATAGGCGACGCAGGTGCTTCTGATGTCGGTGGATGTGCACAGTCATCGCAGTGGTCAAACAACGACTTTCGGACTGAAGTTCGTGTGTTTGATGCATACAGGGCCCCCCCCCTCCACAAGTGAATCTTCGAACACCTTTTGATTATTTTTCACTGTTTTTCCTTTGAACGCATTCCATCTCATGGTCAGGGAAACCAACGGTATGCAAGACAACGCGCATGGCTGCTGGTCTTCCAGAAATTTCATGTCAGTGATCGTGTGTGTGACAAAAGTGATCAAAGCAAAAAATATTTCCAGTGACTGTGTTGTTTGTGTGTGATCATATTTGGATTATATAATTCATTACATCTGGAACCATATGGTGAGTACAACAAAAATATTTGAGTGTTGTGTTGTGTTGTGATGCTGCCTTTCTTCCTTCCTACTAACACCTGCATATAGTTAGAATATTATCAGTCATTGGAATTCTTTTTCTCACAAACACAAACTAACTCATGCAGATCAAAAGCATGCACTCCAATACATTTTCAGTAAATATGGTATGATTTTGACCTGTTATCTTTTTATTTTTATTTTTTTCCTGCTATGTAACTGCTATATGACTTAAAAGCGTCACAAAAATTTCATGTATATTCCTAGCTACCTGTGTAACAAACTAACACCTCACAACACCCATCAGTTCTTTTCAGATGGTGAACCTGACCACTTGCCACAAAAAGGTAGGTGTTATAAAGTTGATGGGTGTTGTATTGCCTGTCTATCATCTATTTCACTGACGTAGGTGTGTTTTCCAGGTAAAATCAGGTGTGTGAGTGTTGAGCCATAAAAATATTTTCACATCCCCTAAAATAACAAGTGCAAACCAAAGTTCAGCTTTCCATAGATTTTTGCTGAAAAATTTGAAATCTTTTTATCCATTAGTTTATTTTTACAATTTTTTAAAAGTCAGTACCCCAATTCGGGCAGCAAATTCCAATATAAACTTAGTAGTCTAGGCGAATTCTGTCATACGAAATACAGGACAATGAAGGTTAAAGTGTTATAAAAGAAAATTCACATCAGTTAATGTTTTTTAAATTTCCTGAGCAAAGGCTTTTGCCATCAGAGGATACTGGCAAGGAACTTGGATTAGTTTGACAATCATTGATTGTTAAAGAAGCCAATTTAATGCATTTCATGAAAATACATCTTTTATAGTAATAAATTTTCAGTGTTTCTAAAGTCTGGAATGCATTCAGTATTGTTTCCTACGCAGCTACTTTGCGCTGCAAAAGCTTACACATTTTACACACAATTGTACACATTTTTTACCCAAAACCTACACATAGAATTTCTGAGGGGTAACCAGGTCTGCTGCCATTTGCACAGTATACATCTTTTTATTCAAATGTGTATAAAGTAAGACCATCGACTTGAATGAAACGGTTGAAACATACACAACATATTAACATAAACATAAAGTAAAAGATGTAATGCAGTAGGCCCAAAGTGACATGCGTTTGCCCTTAAAACTGGAGCTTGCACTGCCAGCTGTCCAAATTGTTAAAAACTGGCTCCTATACGTGCATACAAACATGCACATGTGCATGCACAGACAGACACACACACACACAATACAAATACAGTCACAGACATGAACATGCTTGTATGCATGTACAAGCCTATGAAAGTATGTGTGCTCACATATGCCCATACAGACATAACTCATGTCCATTGAGACACGCACGCATGCACCCACATACACACCCCCACACACAGAGACATACACGCATGCACAAACACACACACTCAGGCAGGCATGCACGCAGGCAGGCGTATACGCAGGCACGCTCGTATGCAACGCCCTCATATGCATGCATGCTGATGCAGAAATGTACTGTATACTTGCTGAAGAACATGTCTGTTGGTTGTCCTGTGTAGCCCTCTTGGTCACTACTTTGTGTCTGGAGGGATGGACCGGACCGGTCGACTGTGGTCGACGGAATATTACCAGCCTTTACGCCTGTTCGTCGGTCATCAGTCCGACGTGGAGGTCAGGCACCTTATGGAGTACTCTCCCCTTTTCTGTTCTTCTGCCTTGCGCTTTATATATACATATGTTTTTTTCTCTCTCCCCCCCCCCCCCCCCCCCCCCCCCCCCATACATGTATACAGGTCCATTTCTTGTACAATGATGGTTCATAAATTGCAAAACAAACGGAATTCGTGAATTTTTCAAAACTTTTTCCCAGGTCAAGTCTGCATAATACGTCAAGGCATATCATAAACACTCCTTCCTGTTTTGTACGGCAACAACTTCTCTTGCTACTTCAGTCATGAATTATGCTCAGACTCTTGACATTCAGAACTGCAGTGAGGTATGATGCTGAGCCATGTCTGAAATGGTTTTGGTGTGATTAGAAAATGTGATTATTTGTGATTGTGGTTTTGGTGTGATTAGAAAATGTGATTATTTGTGGTTTTGGTGTGAATCAGTAAATTTTCAGTAAAGCTAAAAGTCCCATAGCTTGATGGTCATGACGCAGTGAATTGTTAGAGCTTCACAGCGTCTGGAGCACAGCAGGAAGGAAGGCATGGCCCATCCTCACCTTCCCCTGCCGTAACCTCCTCTTACTTCATCAGGAACCCATGTACTGCTTTGTGGACAGGGAGGGTTTTCAAATGGTGAAAATCCGATCCCACAAGTGTTTTGATCTCATGACCTTCAACTTGTGTAAACAATAATGTTTTCCAACAGCATTCAGTTTTAGCAGAGACATGAAAAAAAAGGTCATGGCTTTGAAAATGCTGTACGGAGAATCTTTCACATTTTTTCCCACGCTTTTCCAAGTTTGGATTAAGTCCAGGATTCAAGGCTGTGTTTCTTTATTCTCTGTTTGGATTTGAGAATCTGTAGACTTGAAGAAGTAAAATGACATGACTACCCATGTAGTCTAGAGTTCATTGTGTCACTGACGTAGTGATTTCCCAGGTAAAATCGGTGTGTGAGTTTTTGAGCCAAAAAAATTTTTTCACTCCCCTAAAATAACAAGTGAAACCCCAAAATTCAGCTTTCCAAGATTTTTGCTGAAAATTTGAAATCTTTTTACCCATTGTTTTTTTTTTTACTTTTTTTAAAAAGTCAGTCCCCCAATTCGGGCAGCAATTCCAATATAAATTATAGTCTAGGCGAATTCTGTCATCAAAATACGGGACAATAAAGGTTAAAGTGTTATAAAAGAAATTCACATCGTTATTTTTCTTGTTAATTTCCGAGCAAAGGCTTTTCCCCAAAAAGGGATACTGCAAGGAATTTGGTTAGTTTGAAAATCATTGATTGTTAAAGAAGCAATTTTATTCATTTATGAAAATAATCTTTTATGTAATAAATTTCAGTGTTAAATGTCGGGAATGCTTTTCAGTTTTGGTTTCCCACGCAGCTACTTTGCGCTGAAAAAGCTTACACATTTTACACACAATTTGTACACTTTTTTTTTCCCCCAAAACCCTCACATAGAATTTTTGGGGGGAAACCCAGGTTGTGCCATTTGCACAGTATACATCTTTTTATTCAATTGATAAAGTAAGACCATCGACTTGAATGAAACGGTTGAAACATACAAAACATATTAACATAAACAAAAAGAAAAAGATGTAAGCAGGGGCCCAAAGTGAATGGTTTTTGCCCTTAAACGGGAGTTGCACTGCCAGTGCCCAAAATTGTTAAAAACTGGCTCCTATACGTGCATAAAAAACATGACATGTCATGCACAGCAGACACACACAAAACCAATACAAAACAGTCAAAGACATAAACATGTTTTGTTGCGTACAGCTTTTTGGAAAGATGTGTGCTCAAAGCCCAACGAATAACTCATGTCCATTGAACCGCACGCATGCACCCCATACACACCCCCCACACACAGAGACATTAACCATGACAAAACACACACTAGGCAGGCATGCACGAGGGAGGCGTATGCAGGGGTTTTAACGCCCTCATACATCATCTGAGCAGAAAAAACTGTATACTGGGAAGAACATGTCTGTTGGTTGTCTGTGTAGCCCCCTTTTTTCAATTTGTGTCTGGGGGGGACCGGGGGGTTTTGGGGGAAAATTTTTAAACCAGCCTTTACCCCTGCGCGGACAGCCCTGGAGGGACCCCTTTGTTTTCCCCCCCCCTTTTTTTTTTTTTTTTTTCCCCCCCCCCCCCCCCCCCCCCCCCCCCCCCCCCCCCCCCCCCCCCCCCCCCCCCCCCCCCCCCCCCCCCCCCCCCCCCCCCCACCCCCCCCCCCCCCCCACCCCCCCCCCCCCCCCCCCCCCCCCCCCCCCCCCCCCCCTCCCCCCCCCCCCCCCCCCCCCCCCCCCCCCCCCTTTTTTTGAAAAATTTTTCTGTAAAAAATGGGTTAAAAATTTAAAAAAGGAAATTGTGAAATTTTTAAAATTTTTTAGGGGTCTGCATAAAAACAGGAATTTTCCCCCCCCGGTTTTTAGGGAAAACTTCCTCCCCCATCGGTTTTCTCAAACTTTTCCCCCAAAACCATGGGTTTTTGGGGGGGTTCAAAATTTTTTTGGGGAAAAATGGAAAGTGTTTGGTTAATACCCCTTTCTCCTTCGTCTATATGATGATCAGCACCCACCCCCCCTTTCTCCCCCCAACATCAACCCTCCCCCCCCCCCCCCCCCCCCCCCACGCTCCCCCCCCCCCTCCCACCACCCCGCCCTCATATCTGCATGCTGATCCCTCTCTTGGTCCCCAACTTTGTGTCTGGAGGATGGACCCCGTCGCGTGCGCGGAATATTACCAGCCTTACGCCTGTCGCGGCATCAGTCCGACGTGAGCAGGCACCCTATGGAGTACTCTCCCCTTTCTGTTCTTCTGCCTTGCGCTTTATATATACAATGTTTTTTTCTCTCTCCCCCCCCCCCCCCCCCCCCCCCCCCTCCCCCATAATGTATAAAATGGTCATTTCTTGTACAATGATGGATTCATAAATTGCAAACAAACGGAATTCGTGAATTTTTCAAAACTTTTTCCCAGGTCAAGTCTGCATAAAACGTCAAGGCATATCATAAACACTCCTTCCTGTTTTGTACGGCAACAACTTCTCTTGCTACTTCAGTCATGAATTATGCTCAGACTCTTGACATTCAGAACTGCAGTGAGGTATGATGCTGAGGCATGTCTGAAATGGTTTGGTGTGATTAGAAAATGTGATTATTTGTGATTGTGGTTTTGGTGTGATTAGAAATGTGATTATTTGTGATTGTGGTTTGGTGTGAATCAGTAAATTTTCAGTAAAGCTAAAAGTCCCATAGCTTGATGGTCATGATGCAGTGAATTGTTAGAGCTTCACAGCGTCTGGAGCACAGCAGGAAGGAAGGCATGGCCCATCCCTCACCTTCCCCTGCCGTAACCTCCTCTTACTTCATCAGGAACCCATGTACTGCTTTGTGGACAGGGAGGGTTTTCAAATGGTGAAAATCCGATCCCACAAGTGTTTTGATCTCATGACCTTCAACTTGTGTAAACAATAATGTTTTCCAACAGCATTCAGTTTTAGCAGAGACATGAAAAAAAAGGTCATGGCTTTGAAAAATGCTGTACGGAGAATCTTTCACATTTTTTCCCACGCTTTTCCAAGTTTGGATTAAGTCCAGGATTCAAGGCTGTGTTTCTTTATTCTCTGTTTGGATTTGAGAATCTGTAGACTTGAAGAAGTAAAATGACATGACTACCCATGTAGTCTAGAGTTCATTGCTGTCACTGACCGTAGTGATCGCTTCTCAGAACGTGGACAGGTAATAAAATAAAGCAATACTGAATTCGTGATTAGAGGATAGTAGGATTGCTGAACAGTCTCGCGCAAATCCAGAACTGATTGAGAGGAAGCTTTGGTGTTTGTATGATTGAATCTATCTATCTGTCTATCTTTCTATCTATTTACATATCTATCTGTGTGTGAGAGACAGAAAAATATCACCCTAAGAATGCTTTGTAGAATTGTAATCTGTTTGATTGGATGTAAAACAATTCATGACCAAAAAATGTAATAATTTAATTCTCATAAATCTTTCGAATAGACATTTCCAACTGCTGCGAGCAAAAATAATCTGAAATTAAAAAAGTAAAAAAAATGTCACCAGTACTTAGTCTGGTTTCTCAGCGTAACAGACGGTCACAGTGTTAAGGTGGTGCTTTCAGTGCGTTCAGTTCCACCCCAACAGTAACTATGTTGCCACGGGGTCCAGCGACCGCACCGTCAGACTGTGGGACCTTTATAGCGGAGGCTGTGTTCGCATCTTGACTGGACACAAGGTGGGTGTGAAGAAAGAAGTCTGGCAGTACCATTTAGTCACTGTTTTCAGAATTGATACGATGTTATTTGCATCAAATAAAGATGATTTTGTTCTTATCTAATAGTGTTCATAATGTACACGTCACCCATGATGCCATCCAGAAAGCCTTTCTAAAAATGTTTTTCACCTTCAGTCGAACTATGAATCTTTGTGATTAAAGCCTTTCTGAAAGTGTTTTTGAACCTTCAGTCGAACTATGAATCTTTGTGATTAAAGCCTTTCTGAAAATGTTTTTGAACCTTCAATAGAACTATGAATCTTTGTGATTAAAAAAAATGTTTAGAGTGATGAAGATTATTTCTGTCAGCTGTAGCTGTGTTTTCTCACAACATGGTGAATCTGGCACAAAGTAAACTGGATGTGTGTGTGTTGTGGGAATTATACCATTGACTGGTGATTCTGAAAATAGGTAGCGGCAGCCAAGCCACAGCGCTGCAATCATCTTGCCTTTTCCACTGATTTTGCCGATTTTCTGTGCAGCCGTATGCATTTGTTTTTTAATGTTTTGCTATGAAAAATATGTCAAAATAAAGTTCAATCTTTCCTCTTTTCATCGAGTGTTGTTTTAAGTGTGAATGATTTGTGAAGAAATAAATATCTAAGAGAGAATGAGGTGTGTGTTCAGCTCACTTTCGTTCCGTGTCCAGTGCCCGCGGCGATTCTGTGTCGAGTCAGTTTTGACACACTGCGCTTCCCTACCAAAGATTAAATGGTACGGACAACACTCACACATGTATCTGGTATCAAAATAAAGGGAATTAAATGCAGATTTTAATGGTCTGGGGGGAAAATCGAATGCTGGTCTAATGAAATCACAGGAAGAAGTTAAAGTCACATGCATGCCGATTTTTGCGAATTTCGGACGGAAAAATCGATAAAAAATGCATGTTTCATGGTATCGGAATGAAGTACAAGCCGTACCCTTTCGAATGAGGTACGAGGTTAATGTATTCATGGCTTGTCCTAGTTAATTCAGCCAATCAAAACATGGGTCTTGTGAACCACATTCCTTCCCGGCACATGTTGATTCAACACGAAAGATGGAGCGCGCCGACTCAAACTTCGCACAGCAAAATCTGGAGATTTTCCGCAAGGAACTCGGTAAGAATTGTCCATTATAACACTTATGTATGATTTAAGTGTATCTCTCACAATTTATTCCGTATTTTTCTTTAGATCAATAGTTATTTGCATAAAAACAGGCCACTTTGAGAATGTTAGCCGCGATCATTTCGAGTACTACCGGAAGAACTGTATTGATGACTTGTTTTAACAAATACCATCGATAAATGCCTTATCCAGCACATATATCTTTAGTAATCGAGAAGTTTATGGTTTTTTCTTTCTAGCGTATTTTTTTTTATATAGGATTGTTGTGTTTTCGGTCCGTAAAACAACAAAATAGTAGCCGATCGAGTGATGCCAAGGGGAGTAACTCAATTATTGACATTCACTGACTCGAACGATCAGCTGCAATGAAGTCGGGAGTTTTGATCGAAAGTAGACCCAGACCTATTTCTGGATTAATTGTTACGGTTCCAATTCATATAATTCGATTGATGTTAGACCCATTGTTCAACTATTTTTTGGTTAGCCCTTGCTTGGACAGTTAATACTGACTTCCAACTATTTCAAATTCAAGCCTCTGCACAAGCAGTGACACTGAAGTGAAAGAACTAAACAGTACAATTTGTGTATTTAACTATGAGTTTATCACTTTCATATTCTTTTCGCGCCTCTAGCTGTACAATTATAGTTCTTCTCTGTCTATAAGTCTTTTAAATTACTATAATTATTATCAGTCTTTACGATATCATGAATATGAATTTGCTAGTGGGCTGGAAAAGGGAAATGCATTCCTTAAGTTCCTAAGGAAATTTGGGATGATTATCAATCATTTAATAAAATTGCACACACACACACACACACACACACACCACACACACACACACACACACACACACACACACACACACACACGTCAACACCAACAAGTGTGTGAATTTTTTAAAATTTTTTTTTCTTAATGACTTGTGAGTTGATTTTAACGTGGTGACAGCCCTGATGTGGCCCTTTGCGGTCGGCTGGGCTATAAGCAACATTATCTTATCTTACACACGCACACACATATTCAGCACAGGCGTCTACAAATGCACACACTGTTTTTGTGTGTATGTCAAAGTACCTTATTTTGTCAAGTTCACATACTAGCAAAAACACACGTAGACCTTAGTGACAAACAATCATGCAAGCAACAATTCACGGAATTGAAGTTTTTGAACAAATGCAGTCTTTTGGGTGGGGCAGGAAAGGGGGGGTGTAATTTTTTGTTTGTCAGGTGTGCGCATTAACTAATGTTTGTAAACTGTACCCGTTTGTTTTTCTCTGCGTGTGTGTCTGAGAGAGAGAGAGAGGGGTGTATACATCCAGTATAACCAGCATCAGATAGTACACATTTAAACAAAAAAAATTTAACAAAATATCAAATGAATAGACAACCAGAAACAAGACATACCGATGTATAATAAAGTTTATGAAAGAAAATGTAGATAAAATGCAGATCACACACACACACACACACACACACACACACACACACACACACACACACACACACACACACACACACACACACACTCACTGACAGGAAACACTGCATAATCAAGAAAACATCCAAGTATACAGCTAAAATTATGTCATGATTAATGTATAACCACACACATGGTGTAGATATCCATACACTCGCATGTTTCAATCGTTCAAACAGTTGTTATAATAGCTTTTTGTGTGTGTGTATGCTACATTTTAACAGATGATCCAGTGTTCGCGAGACTCCGCTCTGTTTTCCTTGCCTCTGGGAAAGGGCGTCGACCAGCACTTCCAGCAGTTCAACTGACAAATCGCTTGCTGATCCAGTTGCTCATCCAGAAGACTGATGGCACAAAGACCTTCGATGACACTGCAGCTTTTTTTCTGCGGCTTCTTCCAGAAGGAACTAGTGCTCCACTAGCAAGACTGCGTTACCTTCTTGTGTCGGCAGAAAAGAAGCAAGGCTTTGAAATTATCATCATGTGATGAAAGGACTGCTTTCTTGACCGAGACTCTTGAAATTGACACTGAAAGTTTAGGGTCTTCGCTTCAAGGACTATGTCGACAGCAGCTGCTGGAAGGACATCCATCAACATCACACAGGCCACCAACATTCCAACTGTTGAGGGACCTTCACGCTTTCAAGAAACGAGACCCAGGTGCCACTTACAAACACATGACCCAGTGGTGGCTTCATCTCACTGGTATAGATATCCCAGAAAAAAACCTCATGAAAGAAATTGAGAGAAATTGCAAAAGAGAGTTGCCAAACTCCAACCAAATGCTACACGCAACCCCAAAGTAAGGAAGGATTTGGAGGATTTCCTGGCATCCAATGCTTTTTCAACAAATACTGAGTCTCCTCACCAGAGCAGCTGGCCACTCACTTGTTTCTGACAGTTTTTGTGGTAATCCTGGAGAAACTGATTCATCACCTGCCGCATCATCCATCTTACATTTCTCCTGGTGCTACACCAGCTTCAAGATTCTGCTGCTAGAAAGAAATGTGAAAATGACTTTTATTTGTTTTAAAATATGAGTGCAACAACCAACATCAATGTTCAGTAAGGCTCTAGTGTGTATTTTTTTCTATTTTTCTGAAAATTGTTGTTAATTTAATTCATATATTACTAATTATATCAAATGAAAACAACAATTGTGACTTTTTCCACAAGCAAAATGCATTTCTCACACTGTGGCAAAGTTTCATACTGATATCTATTGGGGTTCAGAAGTTATTGAGGATTATGTTCTAAAAGTTAGCAAAATGTCCGTCGCAGCCCATTTTGCATGATTAAGCAAATTAGAGGTCCTTAAAAGCAAACAAAATATTTGATTAGCATCCTGAAAAAAATTGGGCTTTATCTATATGTTTAGTAGACAAGATATGTATAGTTTTCAAAGGATATAACTTCCATTTCTGAAAATTATTGTCCTTGAATTTGACACATTGTGCATTTTTGCTCTCGTTCAAACTGCATGAAAAGCAGTTTTTGACGTATCATATCTCTGTTCATACATGCAGTGGTTGACTCATATTTGGTTTTCTATTACAATACAGTACTTTAAGTCCACAAACAAAAGTTAAGTTGATTCTGTTAGGTATTTGTCATGATAGGGCCTGTCAAAGTAGGCCTTCCGAACAAAATTGGCTGTGACGGAAATTCGGCAAATCTTTAACGGATCATAGCTCGGGAACAAATTAAGCTAGAGCAATGATTTTTTTTTGCAGTATGCTAGTTTTAAACATATCTTGATGGTGGTTTAATTATTTTTTCAATATATCTGAAAGAAAATTTGGCTGCCGCTACCTACTGAAAAGTAAACTGGATTGTGTGTGTTGTTGTGGGAATTGTGTCACAGACTGGTGATTCTGGCAATGTAAATGGATGTGTGTGTGTTGTTGTGGGAATTGTGTCACAGACTGGTGATTCTGGCAATGTAAACTGGATGTGTGTGTGTTGTTGTGGGAATTGTGTCACAGACTGGTGATTCTGGCAATGTAAACTGGATGTGTGTGTTGTTGTGGGAATTGTGTCACAGACTGGTGATTCTGGCAATGTAAACTGGATGTGTGTGTTGTGGGAATTGTGTCACAGACTGGTGATTCTGCAATGTAAACTGGATGTGTGTGTTGTGGGAATTGTGTCACAGACTGGTGATTCTGGCAATGTAAACTGGATGTGTGTGTGTTGTTGTGGGAATTGTGTCACAGACTGGTGATTCTGGCAATGTAAACTGGATGTGTGTGTGTTGTTGTGGGAATTGTGTCACAGACTGGTGATTCTGGCAATGTAAACTGGATGTGTATGTGTTGTTGTGGGAATTGTGTCACAGACTGGTGATTCTGGCAAAGTAAATTAGATAAATGTATGTGTTGTGTGCAGGCCACCGTCCAGTGTATGACGTTTTCTTCTGATGGAAAATATCTGGCAACAGCAGGTAGAAGTCTTTCTTTTTGTTGGTGTATTTTGATAGGAGCTCTTAATATAAGTTTGTCACAAAGAACTGCATTCCTTGATATAATGCTGTGCTGCAGTGTGAAAACCAAACAGATCCATTTTAACCATGTTCACTATATACAGGTTGTGGTCAAGCCTTAGCTGTTGTTGCATTAACTTTTCATGACTAGTTTTTCTATGGATTTTATTTCTAGAATTTACTGGGACGTTTATTTACATTTACTTCAACATTTCTTCAGCAATAGAAACTGAGTGGGAGTACATGTGAAGTGAGCAGGGAAGGCGTAGTGAACAACAGCAGCATGAGTAAGGTTGAGGCAGACTTTCAGAAACTGTGTGGGAGTACATGTGAAGTGAAGCAGGGAAGGCGTAGTGAACAACAGCAGCATGAGTAAGGTTGAGGCAGACTTTCAGAAACTGTGTGGGAGTTCATGTGAAGTGAAGCAGGGAAGGCGTAGTGAACAACAGCAGCATGAGTAAGGTTGAGGCAGATTTTCAGAAACTGCAAAGAAACAGGATCCCAACACCTAGTTAACTGCTACAGAAGGGTTAGTGCCAGCCACTAAATAAAAGAAAACCAGAAACTAAGTGTTGGAAGTTCTGAAAAAGTGCAGGCAAGACAGACTTGTGGCCTGAAAGGACATCCTTGTTATGTACTTGGCCACAAATGTGGCTTTGCACGTGTATTACATACATGACTGCTTACTTTGGGCATATGTGGCCCTTTGCGGTCGGCTGGGCCATAAGCAACATTATCTTACTTTGGGCATCTTGCCTCTGCTTTACTGTTAAACTGTTGGCCTTCGAAACTTACTAACAAACTGGTCACAGCTTGCTAGTGTTTGACATGGTACAGACAGGGAATCAGAAAAACAGCCCATTTTGATATTCTTAGTATTGTATCTTTTATTTATGTTTTTTTTTTTTTTAGTTTTTTTTTCTTCTTTTGCTGCTGTGACAGTACATATGAAGCTGGTGCTTTTATAGATATGTTTTCTTTTCTTTTTCAGTGTTTGTTTTCATTATTTTTATCTTCAGATGAGTTTACAGCTTTCTTGGACATGGTGAACATTCAGACAGCATGATTACATACATTCTTAGCAGGATTCTTCTCAGAGAGCCACTTGGTATATGTGTGCAAGAGTAGCAAATTAACGACATGTTTCAATTCATTCGTTTAAGTGTGAACATCTAAGATTTGGTAGGTGAATCCCTTAGTAGCACCTTCCAGCATCATTTCAGATGTAACACCTTTGTGTTCCAACAGGTGTAGTGTGAACATCTAAGATTTGGTGAATCCCTTAGTAGCACCTTCCAGCATCATTTCAAATGTAATACCTGTGTGTTCCAACAGGTGTGGACCACACTGTGATTGTCTGGGACATTGCCAGTGGAACAGCGGTGGCCCACCTGACAGCGCACACCAATGTGGTGTATGCTCTCTGCTTCAGTAGAGACGGCACCGTGCTTGCTTCAGGTAACACACCCTGCGACTTAGACCTAGTGAAAGAAAGATGGGAGAAAAAGTGGTTGAAAAGGATTGTTAAAAAGTGATAGACCTGGTCATCTTGGGTGAAAGAAAGGCAAAGAAATTGCATGTTTGTCTGTTGTATGGTAGACATCACTTATCATCCGCATGTTTTCCCATGTCTGTGTTGGTTTGGATAGAGGGAACCTCAAGGTGTGGACTACGTATCATCTTTGCTGTTTATTCATTTCCATGTTGGTGTTAAGATACATTTTGGTTATGATTGGTCCTTTTCCCACCCGGACCCAGCAAAGAACATTGAAATTCTTCCCAATGTTTGGCATTGAGGAGACAGAGGGACCAGAAAATGTTGATATTTGTCGTATGGGGTGACTTTACATTCCTCGTAGGGGTTGACATGGGAAGAGAGAGACAAACCAGAACATGCTGATGTTTCTTGTAGGGGTTGACATGGAAGAGAGAGACAAACCAGAACATGCTGATGTTTCTCGTAGGGGTTGACATGGGAGAGAGAGACAAACCAGAACATGCTGATGTTTCTCGTAGGGGTTGACATGGGAAGAGAGAGACAAACCAGAACATGCTGATGTTTCTTGTAGGGGTTGACATGGGAAGAGAGAGACAAACCAGAACATGCTGATGTTTCTCGTGGGGTTGACATGGGACGAGAGAGACAAACCAGAACATGCTGATGTTTCTCATGGGGGTTGACATGGGACGAGAGAGACAGATCAGAACATGCTGATTTTCTCCTTGGGACTGACATGGGAATGGAAAGACTGAGCCAGAACACTCTGAATTTATTTTTTTCCTCAATGGGTTGACATGAAAATGAAGAAACTGAAATCCCTGAAACAATCATGCCGATTTTGGTCGTTGGGTGTGAAACTGAAGTGTCTTTGATCGTTCTTTTCATTCTAATTCTAATTCAGGTATGTCTAGAAGGGTTTTTTTTTTTTTTTCTTTTTGTCATTTACGGGTGAAGCTTTTTGTGTGTCACTGAGCCATTCACTAACCAGGCACCTGAGTCATATATGAACCAATCTTTGGGGCTTAGGGACAGTTTGACACAGGTGTGTGTGTGTGTCAAAATGTAACCTTGTGTTGTCTCGTGTGGTGTGGACAACAGCTTAAGAGGTTTGAGAGACATGATGACAAAGGTGAGTCCTACCAACCTGTTGTGTTGTGTGCTGTCAGGTGGCATGGACAACAGTGTAAAATAGTGTTGTGTGCTGTCAGGTGGTATGGACAACAGTGTAAAATAAGGTGTGTGCTGTCAGGTGGTATGGACAACAGTGTAAAATAAGGTGTGTGCTGTCAGGTGACATGGACAACAGTGTAAAATAGTTGTGTCTGTCAGTGCATGGAAACAGTGTAATAGTGTTGTTGCGTCAGTGGCTGACAACAGTGTAAAATAGTGTTGTGTGCTGTCAGGTGACATGGACAACAGTGTAAAATAGGTGTGTGCTGTCAGGTGGTATGGACAACAGTGTAAAATAAGGTGTGTGCTGTCAGGTGGTATGGACAACAGTGTAAAATAAGGTGTGTGCTGTCAGGTGACATGGACAACAGTGTAAAATAGTGTTGTGTGCTGTCAGGTGGCATGGACAACAGTGTAAAATAAGGTGTGTGCTGTCAGGTGACATGGACAACAGTGTAAAATAAGGTGTGTGCTGTCAGGTGGTATGGACAACAGTGTAAAATAAGGTGTGTGCTGTCAGTTGGTATGGACAACAGTGTAAAATAAGGTGTGTGCTGTCAGGTGACATGGACAACAGTGTAAAATAGTGTTGTGTGCTGTCAGGTGACATGGACAACAGTGTAAAATAAGGTGTGTGCTGTCAGGTGGCATGGACAACAGTGTAAAATAAGGTGTGTGCTGTCAGGTGGCATGGACAACAGTGTAAAATAGTGTTGTGTGCTGTCAGGTGGCATGGACAACAGTGTAAAATAGTGTTGTGTGCTGTCAGGTGACATGGACAACAGTGTAAAATAAGATTAGGAATAGAGTTTGTTTAGAACTTACCGCCAATGACATTGACAAACAAAGCACAAGACAAGACACGATGCATTTCAACCACTTGGGTCTTCTTCAGGCGAAAAAATAAATCACATTTAACATGTGGGACAGTACAAACAACGAAAAACGAAAAAAGAATGAAAAATGACTTATCCGTTCTTGTCCATGTGTTTGGTGGGCGGAAATGACATGCGGCCAGGGGGATTATGGGAGAGGAAACGGAGGGGGGGGGGGGGGGGTTGCGTCAGGGGAGGTGTGTGTGTGTGATATGATAGGGTTGTGTGTCCAGTTTATTGGGATGGTGTGATATCTTTGTGATGGTTGTGGTAATGGTGGATTGATAATAACGGTAAGGGGAAAAAAAAAAAAAAAAAAAAAAGTGGGGGGGGGGGATTTAAGGGGAAGGATAATACAAAACTAAGATTAAATAGATGGAGGGTTGCTGTAACTACTGTATGAAGTGAGTGAAGGGGATGTGGTGGTGGTGTATGTAAGTGTGTGTGTATGTGTGTGTGTATGTGTGTGCGTTGGTAGGGGATTTTGCCAACTGGTGTGGAAGAGGTGAGTATGTGTGTTGGTTATTGTTGGATATTGATGCCTTGGGGGTGTAGTGTGCCCAGTTTGGCAATGAGATGGGATTCTTGAGTTGTGCGTTCAAAGCTGTCACTCTGTGACTGCCAGAGTGCCATGACTTTGACATGGTCGATGTTGTGTTGGGTGTGGTTGAAGTGTATATAAGGTGTGTGCTGTCAGGTGGCATGGACAACAGTGTAAAATAAGGTGTGTGCTGTCAGGTGGCATGGACAACAGTGTAAATAAGGTGTGTGCTGTCAGGTGGCATGGACAACAGTGTAAAATAAGGTGTGTGCTGTCAGGTGGCATGGACAACAGTGTAAAATAAGGTGTGTGCGTAGGTGACATGGACAACAGTGTAAAATAAGGTGTGTGCTGTCAGGTGACATGGACAACAGTGTAAAATAAGGTGTGTGCTGTCAGTTGACATGGACAACAGTTTCTTTTTTCTTTCTAGTTTTGTGTGTATGACCCTTTTTTTATCCCGCCATTAAGGCAGCCATACTCCATCTTCGGGGAAGGTGCATGCTATGTGTCATGTGTCATCCATACCAACGGCCAAACTGGCCTTCTCTTCCGAAAGTTGGTGATGGGATTTTACGTGTGTGCAAGATGTTATGCGTGCGTTCACACACGGAACCTCGGTTTATAGTCTCATTCGAAGGACTATATGGGGAATGGAGTCAGAACCAATGTTAACTCCGAGGGAAAAAACCCCCTATACCGAAATTCGAACCCGCAACCCCAGGATCACGAGTCCGGCGCTCTACCAACTGAGCTATCCGCCCCCGCATGGACAACAGTGTAAAATAGTGTTGTGTGCTGTCAGGTGGCATGGACAACAGCATCCGACTGTGGGACCTAGCTCGCATCATGGAGGAGCAGGACCCTGAGAGTGACAGCACCGTGCCAGTTCCTCAGCGTGTAAGTACCACACATGGTGGCAGATACGTTTCACTTGTTATGTGTTTGATATGTTTGATATAGACTCATGAACATTACCATAGTCATAGCTTTGGAATAAGTGGGAGCTAGGAAAATCTAGATACAACAGATATGTCACACTGTTTCCTAATTTATAGCCCAGCCAACACAAAACCATATTACGTGTGATTCTGTAATCAAGAAGAGAAAATAGAATACTTTTTTTTTCACAACCAAGTGAATGAGAAATGAAATACTCTGGAATATAGATACTTTGTAATTTAAGTAATTTGAAATAAAACGAAGAAGAAGAAAAATTATGTTTATAGGATGTCATTTCATGAGAAAGAAATGTCCATCATTTGGGATGTTTAGTAGAGGTACTCGAGTGTAACTGGCTAGAGGGACTTTAGTGTAACTGGCTAGAGGTACTTTTGTGCAACTGGCTAAAGGTACTGGAGTGCAGCTGGCTAAAGGTACTTGAGTGTAACTGGCTAAAGGTACTTGGGTGTAACTGGCTTAATGTACTTGTGTGTAACTGGCTTTTGGACTGTCCCATCCTTTTCAGAAATGTCAACAGTTAGAGATGTTGAACTTCATGAAGAATGAAGTGGTTTGTGCCAGACCGTGTTTGATTTTGACTGGGGGGGTTGCTTCAGTTCCCTAATTATGGTCTTCTTTCTGGTTTATTTGTAGGAATACCAAACCAGAACTTCTGCTGGCAACCTACCACACCAAGTCGACACAGTGATAGGCTTACACTTCACCCGGGAAAATATTCTGATTGGCTGTGGACCTGTGACATCGTCGTGACCTAGTCTGGATGAAGTGGTCCTTGTACTTCAGTGGTAGGGCCATCTGACTCATGGGTTCCCCTGCAAAGAGAGCGTTTCTGATGTCACCTTCCTCAGCAAAGCATTGTGACTGGTGTTCAGTGACAGGTCTCACTGTCCAGAGAGCATTTCTGATGTCACCTTCCTCAGCAAAGCGTGTGACTGTTTGGTTCAGTGACAGGTCTCACTGTTCAGAGAGCGTTTCTGATGTCACCTTACTCAGCAAAGCGTTGGACTGTGGTGTTCAGTGACAGGTTCTCACTGTCCAGAGAGCATTTCTGATGTCACCTTACTCAGCACAACTCTCACTGTGGTGTGTGGTGACAGGTCCTCTGTACAGAGAGCGTTTTTCAAAGTCGGCTTCATCGAGCATAATGTCTGACTGGTGGACCAGTGCCCTCATTAGATAAGTGCAGGTATATCGGGATGAAACATGGTCTCAGTTTTAGTGTGTTCAGGAGTAATACATGAGAACAACTTCATATATGCTACGCCACGTCTACTTCACCGTGATACATCAGTGTGCGATGTTTATAGCGAGATGACTAAATAAATTAGTTACACCAAAGATTTGAGACGACGGTCACATTGGACAAGGTTGAGCGGGTGCCTCAGCCTGACCTGCGCGTGAACCCACCGCAGTCGTCAGGCCAAGGAGCAAACAGATGGTCATAGAGTAGTGTGTTACAAAAACAACCCACTGCAGTCGTCAGGCCAAGGAGCAAAACAGATAGTCATGGAGTAGTGTGTTACAAAAACAACCCACGGCAGTCGTCAGGCCAAGGAGCAAAACAGATAGTGATGGAGTAGTGTGTTACAAAAACATACCATGCATGCGTCAGTTCACCCCATGCTGTGTGTGATACGTGTGACTGCTTTAGATGGTCAGAACTGTTTACCCCTATAGTATCGCCGTAATTATTCCACACTCCCCACCCCTATAGTATCGCCGTAATTATTCCAGACTCCCCACCCCTATAGTATCGCCATAATTATTCCAGACTCCCCACCCCTATAGTATCGCCGTAATTATTCCAGACTCCCCACACTAGATATGGTTCATGCTCACATGCTGTTTTGGGACGTTGATCCCAAGCGGGTGGGGGGTCCCTAGTTTGGCCTTTTTTTGTTTTTCGTTTTTGCTATATTCTTTCCAAATAAATCTGCTGTTTTCAAGAAATTCATACTGTTACTGCACTTGTAGCTTCTGAATATGTGACAACATCCATCATTTGTACTGACAGATCTGTGTGCAGAAAAACATCCAGTCACATTCATTTTTACTCTTAGCTTGTGCAGATTTATTTGATCTTGCAGATCTTCACTGATTTTAAATGACATAAACAGCGTAATTAAGTGTGACATACACACAATTTGTGCTAATTTATACAGTACATGTGTACTCCAGTGTTACAGCCTCTCCTGTCAACATTTGGGATGTTAAAAGACTGATTCTGTGTAGTGTCTTTTTTTTAAGGTGTCATCCACCCCCACCCCCATCCCACCCTTTTCGCTCCAGCCACCATCCACACTTACGTCCAAGTCTTGTCAATAGTTTTTTTTTTTTTTTTTTGTCAACAGTTTGTTTTGCCCCATTTTGTAAAAGGAAACATGACTGTAACTCTTTAATGGTGTCTTTTAGTGGGGCATAGAACTTAACATTAGTCTTTAAAAAACAACAACTTCAAAATGAAAGTGAAATGAATCCCTATGCTCACACATAACAGAAAGTAAAGTATCTCATGACAGTTAGCAGTGGAAGTCTTGTCATCAACATCACTGACAGGTTGCTCAGATTGCTGAGACAGAAAGCCTGCGATTCGTGAGTGGGGCAACATGGATAAGCAGGTCTGCTGGCCGCATCAACAGGAGAGGTTACAACACCACTGCCAGTATGTTTGTCACTGTACGTTGCTGGCAGTGATGTGAATGTCGCCTCAGTATGTTTGTCACTTTACATTGCTGGCAGTGATGTGAATGTCGCCTCGGTATGTTTGTCACTTTACATTGCTGGCAGTGATGTGAGTGTCGCCTGCCCCCTTTTTTTTCATCATGGCTTATCTCCTCCTCATCGCCATCAGCATCATTTTCTCTGTCTTTGCCGCATTGTTCTGACATCCTGCTTTTCCATTCCTCTCTCCTCCCCAGGCTCCTCCAGGTTTTCGTCCCACCTTGCTCATCCCTCGGTCACCTTTGTCTCATATCGTCCACCTTGCTCATCCCTCGGTCACCTTTGTCTCATATCGTCCACCTCGGTGTGCAAGTACATGATTCACACGGCCTTCTTCAGATAGGTCACTGAAAGTAAAGCAGCTGAATTTTGCTTCCCTTTTCTTAATTAACAGGTCATTACCAAATTTGAAGGGTCAATTAAACTACTGAGGAATTTTGTGTGAAATCTCAAAGAGTTTCTCCCTGATACACAACAGTGGCAGCAGCTTCTCTCTGAACCTAGCCAGCATAGGGACATCAGTTAGAACAATATACAGTTTCTGATTTGTGTTGTGGTGATGTCAGTGTGGCATGACCATCTCAGGTATGTGTGCATGGGAAGCCAGTGAGTTTGATGTGTGAGGTTGATTGGTCTTTGTCCATGGTCATTGTCTTTTATGATGTGAAGTGAACTTGATGGTTTTAATGATTGTTTTGTCTTCTACAGTGACTTCATGGCAATGAAGAATAAGAGGGAGATAGGGAGAGAGAGAGAGAGAGAGAGAATGAGAAAGAGAGAGATAGAGAGAGAGTGTGTGTGTGTGTGTGTGTGTGGTGTGTGTGTGTGTGTGTGTGTGTGTGTGTGATATGTTGGTTTATCTGTTGATCATATATGCAACTTGATGACTGGAGTTTCTTAAAATAAAATTGTTATATGAACATGTCTGTATGCCTTGTGGGTGATTTATTTGCTGATAAAATGTGTATATATGCAGCATGTGTATTTTACACTATGCAGATGTAGTACCTATACATGAATGTGTTCTGTATTCTACCTAGTTGCCTTTTTATAAAACTTCAAGCCATACTGTTTATGCTCTACAGCGTTACTTCCATGCCACTCATTCTGGCCACCACCTACCCACCCACACCATTGTTGTCTCTCAGCCCCAGCACCAGTGGCTACATGGGTGGAGTCAGTGTGTGATAGCTAGTGGCTACATAGGTGGAGTCATTGTGTGATAGCTAGTGGCTACATAGGTGGAGTCATTGTGTGATAGCTAGTGGCTACATAGGTGGAGTCAGTGTGTGATAGCTAGTGGCTACATAGGTGGAGTCAGTGTGTGACAGACAGTGGCTACATAGGTGGAGTCAGTGTGTGATAGCAGTGGCTACATAGGTGGAGTCAGTGTGTGATAGCTAGTGGCTACATAGGTGGAGTCAGTGTGTGAAGAACAGTGGCTACATAGGTGGAGTCAGTGTGTGACAGACAGTGGCTACATAGGTGGAGTCAGTGTGTGATAGCAGTGGCTACATGGGTGGAGTCAGTGTGTGATAGCTAGTGGCTACATAGGTGGAGTCAGTGTGTGACAGCTAGTGGCTACATAGGTGGAGTCAGTGTGTGACAGACAGTGGCTACATAGGTGGAGTCATGTGTGATAGCTAGTGGCTACATAGGTGGAGTCAGTGTGTGATAGCTATGGGTACATAGGGAGTCACTTTATGCTAGTCTACATGGTGTGAATCACGTGTGCTGGCTACATACCTTGGAGTCATGTGTGACAGCTATGAGGTTACCCACCAGAGGACACTTACTGCTGCCAATCACCAGTGGTCCTGTTTAATCCACGTGTCGGGACACCACCTACAGAGACCCTGCTGACCACAATGATCGAATTGTTTCAGACCCAGCATGAGTGAGCACCCCGTCTTGCTGGGGATGGGGGTGGGGTGTAGAGGGGAGGGGAGGGGAGGGAAGGGCCCAACGTTCATCCATCACTAGCCCCCATGAAAATTGCCAATGTCGATGAGTTGGGCATGACTGCACCACAGGCAGAGACATTAGAGAGGAAATGGAAACCATGGGCACTACACGGGGCAGACATAATAGGCCACACAATTTACACTTTTTTATACTGCAATCAACAAGATGACAAAGATGGATGCTGTGACATTCTGTTCTTGTCTGGGACCACATGACAGGGCTGTATACTTGGTAAGATGAAACGTTGAAGCCACATAATGCCCATAAGTGAATTGCAATATTTCGGTATATTTTTACCTTTTTCAAGCAACACTGGCCAACAAAACAGTTTAGATGTCTTGGTGGTGTAGCTGAGAAGAGGGCTGTATACTCAGTAGAGTGAGATTAAGGTCATACCAACTACAGGCTCCAGTATACTCAGTAGAGTGAGATTAAGGTCATACCAACTAGAGGCTCCAGTATACTCAGTAGAGTGAGATTAAGGTCATACCAACTAGAGGCTCCAGTATACTCAGTAGAGTGAGATTAAGGTCATACCAACTAGAGGCTCCAGTATACTCAGTAGAGTGAGATTAAGGTCATACCAACTAGAGGCTCCAGTATACTCCAGTAGAGTGAGATTAAGGTCATACCAACTAGAGGCTCCAGTGTACTCAGTAGAGTGAGATTAAGGTCATACCAACTAGAGGCTCCAGTATACTCAGTAGAGTGAGATTAAGGTCATACCAACTAGAGGCTCCAGTATACTCAGTAGAGTGAGATTAAGGTCATACCAACTAGAGGCTCCAGTGTACTCAGTAGAGTGAGATTAAGGTCATACCAACTAGAGGCTCCAGTATACTCCAGTAGAGTGAGATTAAGGTCATACCAACTAGAGGCTCCAGTGTACTCCAGTAGAGTGAGATTAAGGTCATACCAGCTAGAGGCTCCAGTGTACTCCAGTAGAGTGAGATTAAGGTCATACCAACTAGAGGCTCCAGTGTACTCAGTAGAGTGAGATTAAGGTCATACCAACTAGAGGCTCCAGTATACTCAGTAGAGTGAGATTAAGGTCATACCAACTAGAGGCTCCAGTATACTCAGTAGAGTGAGATTAAGGTCATACCAACTAGAGGCTCCAGTGTACTCAGTAGAGTGAGATTAAGGTCATACCAACTAGAGGCTCCAGTATACTCCAGTAGAGTGAGATTAAGGTCATACCAACTAGAGGCTCCAGTGTACTCCAGTAGAGTGAGATTAAGGTCATACCAGCTAGAGGCTCCAGTGTACTCCAGTAGAGTGAGATTAAGGTCATACCAACTAGAGGCTCCAAGTGTCCAGTCTTCAACAAACTTGACCAACACAACTTTATGTTTTCCTTTCAACAACATGTTGCATGCCTGAAGGCATGAAACAACCAATCAACATAGCTTGCACAGTGTGTTCACCATAGCTTGCACAGTGTGTTCACCATAGCTTGCACAGTGTGTTCACCATAGCTTGCACAGTGTGTTCACACTGTATCCTATCTCCGGGCATGAGACATATCAGCCAGCATAGTTAACACAATATTTTCACATCTTTTGGCATGAGACATACCAGCCAGCATAGTTTACACAATATTTTCACATCTTTTGGCATGAGACATACCAGCCAACATAGTTTACACAATATTTTCACATCTTTTGGCATGAGACATACCCAGCATAGTTTACACATATTTTCACATCTTTTGCATAGACAATACACAGTTTACACAATATTTTCACATCTTTTGGCATGAGACATATCAGCCAGCATAGTTTACACAATATTTTCACATCTTTTGGCATGAGACATACAGCCAGCATAGTTTACACAATATTTTCACATCTTTGGCATGAGACATACCAGCCAGCATAGTTTACACAATATTTTCACATCTTTTGGCATGAGACATATCAGCCAGCATAGTTTACACAATATTTTCACATCTTTGGCATGAGACATACCAGCCAGCATAGTTTACACAATATTTTCACATCTTTTGGCATGAGACATATCAGCCAGCATAGTTTACACAATATTTTCACATCTTTTGGCATGAGACATATCAGCCAGCATAGTTTACACAATATTTTCACATCTTTTGGCATGAGACATACAGCCAGCATAGTTTACACAATATTTTCACATCTTTTGGCATGAGACATACCAGCCAGCATAGTTTACACAATATTTTCACATCTTTTGGCATGAGACATACCAGCCAACATAGTTTACACAATATTTTCACATCTTTTGGCATGAGACATACCAGCCAACATAGTTTACACAATATTTTCACATCTTTTGGCATGAGACATATCATATCAGCCAACATAGTTTACACAATATTTTCACATCTTTTGGCATGAGACATATCAGCCAGCATAGTTTACAAAATATTTTCACATCTTTTGGCATGAGACATATCAGCCAGCATAGTTTACACAATATTTTCACATCTTTTGGCATGAGACATACCAGCCAACATAGTTTACACAATATTTTCACATCTTTTGGCATGAGACATACCAGCCAACATAGTTTACACAATATTTTCACATCTTTTGGCATGAGACATACCAGCCAACGTAGTTTACACAATATTTTCACATCTTTTGGCATGAGACATACCACCCTATGTAGTTTACACAATATTTTCACATCTTTTAGCATGAAACATACCACCCTATGTAGTTAACACAACATTTTCACATCTTTTGGCATGAAACATACCCTATGTAGTTAACACAATATTTTCACATCTTTTGGCATAAAACATACCCTATGTAGTTAACACAGTATTTTCACATCTTTTGGCATGAAACATACCCTATGTAGTTTACACAATATTTTCACACATCTCTGGGCTTGAAACATACCCTATGTAGTTTACACAATATTTTCACACATCTCTTGGCTTGCAACATACCAGCCAACATAGCTTGCACAGTATTTTCAACTTATCTTGTAGCCTGGAACAGGTTGCTGAAATAACTTACATAATAATTTCACCAATCTATTAAAATTAAACATGTCAGTATAACTTACTGAACAATTTTACCAGCTGGCTGACATGAAATGTATTATCATGGCTTAAATGATATTTTGCTAATCTGCTGATATCAAACATACCAACGTAGCTGACACACAGCTTTCACCAATCTGATGACATAAATCGTAACAGTATTTTTCCCGGCCTGTTGCCATGAAACATACCAACATGAAAGTTTATCTCTTCCTCTGACCATCAGTGCTGCTGATAGAGCCCACACTCTTCTGTTTCCAGCCTGACTCTCTCTGAGTCTCTCTCTCTCTCTGTCTCTCTCTCTGTCTGTGGCTCTGACTGAATGACTGTGTCGTCTCTGTCAGTCTGTCTCTCTTTCTCTCTGTTTGAGTGACTGACTGTCTGTCTGTCTGTCTGTCTCTCTCTCTCTCTTTCTCTCGCTTTCTCAGTTACATGTGTTCTATATTTAAGTCTCTGTTCGAGACACTCAACAGTTTGAGGGGCCTGTGGTCAAATGGTGGGATTGTTAATCTGTGGAGGTGATATTTGAACCACCTTAGGGGTCAGATTTTTTTCAGCTTGAAAACCGTGTACATCCACCCAGCAATGAAGGGGTAGCTGATTCAGTTCAGGGAAGATTAAAAGCACTGGAAGGAGAGGGATGAGCTCTGCATTCCTTCATACCATACCCTAGACCCTGAACCTCTTACAGTTCACTGCCTATTCAGCCTATAATAATAATAATAATAAGGAACATTTAGTGCGCTTAATCTTAAACAAAAGCCCTAAGCGCTTACAGCAATAAGCCCTTACACAAAACACACCACACACACACACACACCACACACACACACACACACGCACACACCCACACACCAGCGAAGGAGCAGAAAAATTATGTTTTGAAGAGAGTTGTTTGAGGGAGGACTTGAAAGAAGAAAGACTGTTTGAGTTTCGGAGTGCAGAAGGGAGATTGTTCCAGCAGGAAGGAGCCTGAAAAGTAAAAGAACGTTCACCAAGTGTTCTGGCCCGAAAACGGGGGATCTGCATAATGCGAGTGTCAGAGGAAGAGCGAAGCTGTCTGGAAGGAGTATAGGTCGACAGAAGTTTAGAGAGGTAAGATGGAGCGAGGCCATCCAATCCTTGTAACAGAGCAAAGAAAGTTTGTACTTGATGCGTTTTTCAACAGGAAGCCAGTGCAAAGATTTAAGCAAGGGAGAAACATGAGAGGTTTTCGGAGATTTCGAGACAAGGCGAGCAGCATTATTTTGGACTTTCTGCAATTTTGCAAGAAGATTCTGTGGACAGCCAGCAAGAAGAGAATTACAGTAGTCAAGTCTTGAAAGAATGAAAGCAGAAACCAGAGTCTTGGGGGCTTCTTCAGACAGAAGGTGGCGCACAGAACTGATTCGCCGAAGCTCCAAGTAGCAAGCACGGCAGATAGAAGAAATCTGATTTGAAAAGAGAGTGTCTGATCAAGTACAACGCCTAGATTTCGCACAGTGGTAGAGGTCTGAATGAGAGAGGTACCAAGTTGGACAGAAGAGGAACAGAGAATGTAGACATGACCCGTTTTGGGAGAATGAAGATCAGTTCAGTTTTGTCATTGTTTAACTGAAGTTTGTTGCAAGTCATCCATGCCTTATGTCAGAGATGCAGAGCTGTGAGCGATCAATGATGGAGGAGAGGAGAGAGATGTCCCAGAAATGTAGATTTGATTGTCATCAGAGAAGCAGTGGTGTGAAATGTCATGATGGGCTACAATGTCAGAGATGGGTTGGGTATATAGAACAAACAGAATGGGACCAAGGACAGAGCCTTGGGGAACACCATAATTCAAGTCAGCAGAGCTTGAAAGAAAAACCATTGACAGAGACAATTTGGGTTCGACCAGAGAGGTAAGAATCAAAACCATGCCAAAGCGTGAGAAGAGATGCCAAAAGTTATGTTGAAGTCTAGTGAGGAGGGTGGAGTATCAATGGTATCAAAGGCAGCGGACAAGTCAAGAAGAGAAAGCAGTGAAACCTGACCATTATCCAGAGCAGAGAGAAGATCGTTTATTATTTTCAGCAGAGCAGTTTCTGTACTGTGTCCAGTGCGATAGGCGGACTGCAACGAATAGAGCAAGTTGTTTTGGTTAAGGTGTTTTGGAGTTGGAGAAGTGCTATCTTTTCAATTATCTTTGAAAGAAAAGACAAGTTGGAGACAGGTCGATAATTTTTTAGGTTTTCAGGGTCAAGAGAGGGTTTCTTCAAAAGAGGTCGGACAACAGCAGTTTTCAGTGCAGGTGGGAAACAACCAGAAGTGAGAGATTCATTTACCACACTAGTGATATATGGCAACAAAACATCCATGCATGCAGATAATAAAGTAGATGGAAGAGGATCCAGTACACATGTTTTGATAACAGTCTTGTCGATGACTTCTTGACAACAGCACTGTCACAGGTTCAAAGTCAGTCAATGAAATGCCGGAAAAAGAGTTGTATGGAATATCAGGTTCAGATACTGACTGAGCATCCAGACTTTCACGGATAAGTCTAATTTTGCTAGTGAAAAAGTCACAAAATTTCTGTGGAATGTCAGAGGGACAGACAGATGAAGGAAGGGAGATGATTTGTTCTCCCATGAGTGTATCAGTGACCTTAAACAATTGCTTGGTTGTTGTGCATGCTAATATTTTAGCATTGTAGAAGGCTGATTTTGCTTTTTGAACAATTTCATTCACAGCATTACTAGCAATTCGCAAAATTTGTTTGTGAATCTCGAGGTTTGTCTTTAACCACTGCCTTTCGGCCCTACGTCTAACACGTTAGCATCAAGAACTTCAGGGCCAACTGCTGGGAAACCAGGGGAGGGTGGACGGCTGGAAATCTTGCGTCTAAGTACTGGGGCATGGTGATCAAGGACATCTTGAAGTAGGCCATGGAATTGCTCCGCAGACAGTGAAGGTACAGATTGAAGGGAGGACAGCAGGTCAGCTCGAAGATGTCAAGGTCGATGGAAGCAAGGTCCCCGGACTCGACGTACCTGGGAGGCTTAATAGGAGCAGATGTGTTCAGATTAGCCAGGACCGCATGGTGGTCAGAAGTCAGGGTCAGACTGGTGGTGGGGGGCTCGACCAGGTCATCATCAGAATGGACAACCCAGTCACGGATGTGACCTGAACGGTGAGTTGGGAGGTGACGGACTGGTTCAGACCAAAGGACTGAAACAGATCCATCAGTTTTGCTGTATTGCAATTAGTTTGGATTGTCCCAGTGGGAAATTGAAGTCGCCAACCAGTACAGAACGGCCTTTTAGACAGTTCATGTACTCCAGCAGATCTGGAAACTCTTCCAGAAAGATGGAGTCTTTCAGTTGGTTTTTCTTGCTGGGAGGGGGTGGTAAAGGCAGAAGACGTGAAGAGAGGATTTGGGGGAAGATACAGTTAGTTGTACTAGTTCAAAAGAGGAGTGGACAAAGGAGAAGTTGGAGGTAGTGGAAACAGAGGGGAGATAGTGTCAGACACCACAAAAGCGATGCCTCCACCACGGGTTGCCTGGGAAAGCTGAGGGTGGTGTAGCCAGGAGGGGAAAGGTCACAGCACTTAGCTTCGTCACGCTTGGTAGAAGCCACGTCTCCGTGATGCACATAATGTTGACGTGATTGTCAGCGATAAATCGTTGATTGCAGTCCTTTTCTCCTTCGCACCAACTGATTGGGCATTAAATAATGCCAGAGCCAGTTTGCTGTGACGACTTGAGACAGGAGATTTGAGAAGGGGCACAGTTATCAGGTTGGAAACAACAGCAGAACGGGGTGGTTTTTTTGTCCTATGAGGAACTTCACAATTCAAGCATTTACTTTTGTGTGGAAGACAATAACAGACTGGAATACTCTCAGTCCAGATCAACTGCAGGAACTTAAACATGAGCTCTGTCTCGATAACAGGATGCCTGATCAGGAAAATCCTGCCACTCACCACCCCTCCCCCTGTCCTCCCTGCCCCTCCACTACCCACCCTCCCATATCCCCTGGAAATGTACTTTGAATGGCGGAAAAATGGTTGAGAAATGAAGAAATCTAATGCATGTCTTCCTTTTTTCCATTATTTTTTTAAGAAATAGACTGTAAATGTGAGTTCAGTTCAGAAATTGTGAAAATTTTCAATATTTCACTCATTCCTTCGCTTCCACTTCTTTCACATTCAGCTAACATATACAATTAAAAGTAAAATCAAACACCAAGGAAAAGGATTACTTCCATCTACACATTGATACTGTAAGCCACAAAGAAATTATATTTATTTACTTATTTGTATAATTATTTGTTTTTTATCTACTATATGATGCATTAGAAAAAAAAATCAAGAGGGATCCCCAAATGCTGCAAATTCTGCATCTTTTATGTATGGTTTGAAGTTATCATACAGCAGATGATCTATCATAAATGTAAGCTAACATCAAATGATGTGAGTAAAACAACCAATGACAAGGAAGAAAATGCTCCGCTTCGTATGACAAATATTACATGCTGTAACAATGAGCTATCGGGGCTACATAATGCCAAGGGGACAACCCTACACGGTTGCTAGGCCGCCATAAGTGTTTTGAAGACCAAGCTAAAATGGCGGCTGTCGCTGTTCGAAGACAGTGAATGTTTTACTGATCGTGGAGTAAACTTGTCTGGCCCACTTTCACCGAGGTAAGGGACGGTTGAAACTACTAACCAAATCTTGTGTTTTGCAGTGCTCCGCGGGATAAAAACAAGGTAAATGATCAAAATTGAAGGAATTGAACTGTGCGTGACCATTTGAATGATTGGATACTTGCTGTTCGAATCGACCCAACAGCCATGCTTACAATTTGATAACAATAGATCAACAACAGTATCCAATACCCTTTCCCCCGCTTCCTCCCACCAGTATGATTAGGTATCACAGAGAAAAAGTTCGATAAATAATTGAGAAAGCCTTTTTGTCAGTAGATTTTTTTTCTTACGGGAGATCTGCACGTGACATACCGCATTGCGCTATACGTGCTCAGTCATCATTAAATCCCGTTCTATCTTTGCAGCTGATCAATAAATCAAGATGACTTTATAGAAAGTACAAGACAATTTCAGAACTGGAGCACCCAATTACAAATGAAGTGCAACAGCCAGAATCAGAATAAGAGAAGAACATGCTAAATAAAAGTATCAATCAGACTTTTAAAATCACATCTTTGCCACATGATTTTCTTTAGATATGCAAGGTCATCCAGTTTTGTGCTCAGTCCTTATTTTTCAACTTTAATACTCATGTCTTTTAAGCACTTCGACCAGTCCTTAAGATTTTAAAAGATGTTAATATTTTGTGCTCTTTCGATGTTACTAGGTTATTTGTTTCATAAAGGTACTGCTGTGTTACCACATGACCAATGACAGCAGTCAATTCTGGCTGCCCAGTAAACAAAAATTAGATTTAAGAAGTGGAAGAATACTCATCGGTGGCTCTGGCCTGCAATGATTGAATGTCATATGACATCTGCAGTGAAGTCCAGATCAATACTCAAGAGTCTTATAAATGAAAATGGCAATGAAGGGAAGGCATTCATGTACTGTTGTCATAAATCCCAATAACATTACTTTCTTTCCTTTCTTTGAATGGCAACTATACAATTGCATTCTGTTTTCAGCTGTAAAAATCATTCTTCCCTCAAGTAGTTAGGGAATCAAAATTGTAATGAACAGGTGTGGGTTGCAGATGTGACCCAAGCAGATGCAAATGCGAGTATGGGAGTGTAAAATGATCCCCAAATTGGACAAAACACACAAACATGCCAAGAAGATTTACCAGTCAAACAAATCAGTGCTTTAGATAACCAAATTTTAAAGAAAGTTAAAACTGCATAAAATGCCTAGTTTTGAGTGTCAAAGAGCAAGAGGTAATGGGACTAGGACTTTCTAAATTCTGCTTAAATATTGGAATGTGAAATCAGCTAACAAGTCTGTTTACATTAAGTCATTCATTGAAATTAAATCAACATCGTGTCAAAATTGGTTTATGCAATTACTTATACTAACAGAATTATTTATCTTTGGAATTCATTACCAATGTCAACTGTTACAGAAGAACAACTAACAGTTTTAAAAATCAACATCGACAAACTTTGGAAGAGTTTGGTTCCAGACAATGTTAGAATACGAAGATACGCGCTTAGAAAACAACCATATAAACTGATGAAATCTGATGCAGCAGGCAAAAGACTGGTTTAAACTGCATAATGTACATTGATAAGAGATGATGATGAAATAGTGACAAGTAATAAGCCAGGCTGAGTCCTTGGTAGCCTTCGCATATTTCATAGACCAGATTGAAATGCTATGAGATCAAGGCTTCTCTATTAATGATAACTTAAAGCATGTCTCCACAGACACATGTATTGAATATAACAGCAAATAGATCTGATGGATAATTTTGGCTGTCCTACAAAGGAGGAAGAGAAATATGGGTGAGGTACTAGATGGGCGAGTGGTGAGAAGTGTAGAAAAGGTGAAGATGGGAATATTTCACAGGAAACATTTGTGCATACACATACAGACAGACAGACAGACAGACAGGCACTCACACACAAACCCACTAATGCTCACACACACACACACACACACACACAACACACACACACACACACACACACACACATCAATTTATACATACACACATACACACACACACACACACACACACACACACACACACACACACACACACACACACACACTCACACACACATACACACACACACACACACACACATACACACACACACACACACACACACACACACACACACACACACACACACACACACACCAATTTATACATGCACACATACTCACACCACACACACACACACACACACACACCAACACACACCACACACCACACACCCCACACACACACACATACCTTCACAACCCTAAACAACCACAACACACACACCAACACACACACACCCCACACACAACACACTACACCACACTCAGAGAAGACCAAACACATTTTCCTCACTTTGATTTTTTAAAAAGGCCCCAAATCAAACCCATCAACAAAAATAGCATTATTCACCTGATTGAACAAAAAATCTTTATTCAGGTTTGGAAAAAAAAAAAAGCATTTATTCACGGGATGAACAAAGAAAAACATTTTGTCCCCGGGGTTTGAATAAAAATAGCATTTTTCACCGGGAGAAAAAAAACATATTATTTAGTCACGGACTGAACAAAAAATGGCATTTAGTCCCCTGATTAAAACATTTTTTCCAAACTGACGACAAAACCAGCCACCATGCCCCCGCGGGAAACCCCCGTTCCGGACCTACTCGCCTCCTTGCAGCAGTCTGATGCCCGGGGATGACCCCCGCCCCACGGGCATCTACCCATCAGGGACAAGCGCTTTTGCAGGGGATTTAGGGTGCAACAGATATGACCAAGAGGGAACCGGGGAAAAGATACATCAGGAACTTGGGGCTGAAAAAAAAGGTCCATCAAAACCCCGAAGATCAAATCAGGGAAACTTTTGTGGAAAAGGGAAAAAATTCTGCACAATGATATGTACAGTGTTTATATGGAATGGTGGGTTGTTTTGGTGGATGATCGCCCCGGGGTGACTGTTGGGTGGTTGTCAGATTCTTGAAACGAATTTATGCGAAGTTTTCCCGTTGAAAATTTTGAATAGATGTCAGGCTGAAAAAGGGGAATTTTCTGAAAGATGTAATATGTAGTAAAGGGATGGGAAAGGATTGTTTATATTCCCAAAAAAGCATCATGAATTTGTGTTTGTTCTATAACTTTACACAAAAAGAGGCGGGAAAACCCTTCCAAATTTTTTTCCACAACCCCCTTTTTTCACCACCCTTTTTCTGTTGTTGCAATGCCCCCCCCCCCCCCACCCCCCCCCCTTCCAGACTTTTTCTTCATAACTTTTTTTAATGTTCTGTCTTTTTGCAGGGCCCCAAAGCCCCCGTTTTCACAACGCTTTTCCCTAACCCCCCCCTCGGGCGGGCCCAGCTTCACCCCCCCTCCTTCCGGCCTCTGGAGAAAGCAGATATAAGAGGGGATCCTTTCACTCAAAGGAACACACACACGCTTTTTAGAAAGGGCTGGAAACTGTTTTGCTGTTCTGGTTTTGCTCCGGCTTTTTGTTGTTTGCCGTATTTGTTTCGGGGAGATTACGCGGGTTTTAAATTTTAAAAAAAGTTTTTTTCTCTCTCCCCTCCACTCTCTGTTACTCTTTGTTTTTCCGCTATCCTCTGTCTTCTCTCATGCTCTCTCTCTCGCCTCTTTCACTCTGGGTGTTGTGCTGTGTGTGTTGTGATGCATGCTTTTTCATTTTGAAAGCGTATATGAGGTCTGAGGGGAAAGCTGCCATTAATGGTTGTGATGAACGGTGCTGTGTTGCGCTGTCACAGGGGGGGCCCGCAGGGGGGGTGCAGGCAGTGCGCCCAAGACGGTCATCAGTGTCGGACACGCTGGACTTCCAGAGGGGTTTCCCCCCCTGACACCCCACCGCACCTTCAGCGGGTCAACCAGGGTAGGGGGGTACTGTCGCAGCCATGGGTGTGTTTCTTTTTCGTTGGGTGAATACACAGTTTGCCTTTTGTGCCTATGAACTACAAGACACACACACACACACACACACACACACACCACACACATATATATATATATAAATATATATTATATATATTATAATATAATATATATTATATATATATATAAAATATATATAATATATATATATATATATATATATATATAACTAACCAACACACAGGATAACTGCTTAAAACCCAGAATCGCTCCAAATGGGGTAATAAATATGTAAATCATGATCTGACACCAGCACAAAATGAAGTATTAGCCTTAGGACCCAAATTCTGTCCAACCCCTCGAACGCTGGACCACAACCAACTTAAAATAGACGTCAGGGAAGGGTGCCGGAAAGTTAGACTCAGAGAGCTCTTTGCAGATGAAAAAGACAGCCCTGTACCCAAATTTTATAAGAAGACGGATACCAGCCACCCGTCGGAAGAGACAGAGCTCTGGATACGTACTGTGCCCCCCTAAAAACCTGACTAAACACATACCGCATTTCCCTGGACACCAGAGGACAACCTGAGGCAAAATCTACGAGCGCCCTACAACAGCAAACGGCAGCTAGTCCTCAGCAGAACATCAGAATCACAGAGCTGAAAAAGGTGGTGCTGTTGTTGTCCAGAACACTGAAAACTACATCACTGAGGCCAAAAACTACTAAACAACCATTTGCATTACAAGCACTCCCAAATGATCCTACCACCAAATAGCAGAGATTTCAAACGAGTTGGTAGAACATCTCCACGGCGACGGCCACATTGATGACAACACCAAGCGATGGGCGCTAGTGGAGCTAAAGGCATGCAGGACTCATCATTCTACCACTTGCCAAAAAACACAAGACTCTGCAGAATCCTCCAGTCGCCCAATCGTGTCGGGAGTAAATGGCCCAACTGAAAATCTCTCAAACTGGTTGACTTCTGGCTTCAGGATATCGTAACCACCCTCCCAAGTCCCCGTCAAAGACACAACTCATTGTTACAAACGCTACGTGACTGGAATACGGTCATGGGCCTTTCAACAGTGGCACCTTGCTCGTTACCATTGATGTTGTTGGCCTCTATTAAAAGAACATCCCACATGAGACATGGAAACCGCCATCAGGTTACTTTTTACAGTCCCATCTGCAGACAAAGACCCCCCCAATTTAAGAGCCTTGAAGTGGTGAGACACATTTTAAAAAAACAACGTGTTCCACTTTGAGGACATCATCTATAAACAAGAATTCGGGACAGCAATGGAACCCCTATGGGCCCCCCCCGTGGCAAACATCTTCATGGGGTGGTTAGAGGGCAAACCTGCCACTCAGAGCCCCATCATCGTCGACAGTGCTTCTGGAAACGGTTCATAGATGACATTTTTCTATTGTGGACCAAAACTCAGGAGGAACTTGATCAGTTCATTGAATTCATCAACACTTTCCTCCCACTGTCAAGTTCACCTACATCATCACCTGTCTCCATCCCCTTCCTGGACATCAACATCATCCTCAAGGAAGCTCCTCCATACAGATCTTTCTCAAAACCAACAGACGCCCATGCATACCACATGCTTCCTCTTGTACCCAAGGTATGCAAAAACAACATACCCTTCACAGATGCACGCGCTCGCAGGTTATGCTCACAGACAAGCCTTCACCCTATCGCGCCAAAGAATCGCCAAGCCTTATAAAATAATGTTGGTGTCATAGAAGTCTTACTTAGACAAGATATTCTAAAATTTAAATCTTGTGGACCCCATTTGGAATTGCTATGTATTTGGTGCCCATACTTGAAAAGACAGTCATCACAAATAGAAAGAGTTCAAAGACGTGCTACAAAGTTATTAAAAGAATGCAAAGATAACTCTTATGCAGAAAGATTACAATATTTGAATCTACATTCACTAAAGGCAGAAGGACAAGAGGTGATCTTATACAGACTTATAAAATATTTAATGGATTTGACAATGTTTGTGTTGACTCACTCTTTTCTCTTCAAAACATACATCACAAGAAATGCAGAAGGAAAGATATTTATTCAGCACTGCCGTACTAACAGAAGAAAATTTTCCTTTTCACACAGAGTAGCCCCTTTATGGAATGAACTCCCAACTAATATAAAATTTGCAGAAGACACTAACAAGTTCAAGAATCTCTTGGATGTAATCCAAAGTATAAGGAACTTTTCAACCAATTTGATGATTAAAATGCCATAATTAGGCATTGAGTAACAAAATGACAATTGCGTTTCAACACCTATAATAAAAGTATTGACAAAGAGGGGACGTACATAGGCCGCGAGGCAAAGGCTTTCGAGCCAGTCCCTACTACTACTACTACTACTACTACTACTACATAAATAATTGAGAAAGCTGCTTTTTGTCAGTAGATTTTTTTTCTTACGGGGAGATCTGCACGTGACATACCGCATTGCGCTATACGTGCTCAGTCATCATTAAATCCCGTTCTATCTTTGCAGCTGATCAATAAATCAAGATGACTTTATAGAAAGTACAAGACAATATTCAGAACTGGAGCACCCAATTACAAATGAAGTGCAACAGCCAGAATCAGAATAAGAGAAGAACATGCTAAATAAAAGTATCAATCAGACTTTTAAAATCACATCTTTGCCACATGATTTTCTTTAGATATGCAAGGTCATCCAGTTTTGAGCTCAGTCCTTATTTTTCAACTTTAATACCTCATGTCTTTTAAGCACTTCGACCAGTCCTTAAGATTTTAAAAGATGTTAATATTTTGTGCTCTTTCGATGTTACTAGGTTATTTGTTTCATAAAGGTACTGCTGTGTTACCACATGACCAATGATCAGCAGGTCAATTCTGGCTGCCCAGTAAACAAAAAATTAGATTTAAGAAGTGGAAGAATACTCATCGGTGGCTCTGGCCTGCAATGATTGAATGTCATATGACATCTGCAGTGAAGTCCAGATCAATACTCAAGAGTCTTATAAATGAAAATGGCAATGAAGGGAAGGCATTCATGTACTGTTGTCATAAATCCCAATAACATTACTTTCTTTCCTTTCTTTGAATGGCCAACTATACAATTGCATTCTGTTTTCAGCTGTAAAAATCATTCTTCCCTCAAGTAGTTAGGGAATCAAAATTGTAATGAACAGGTGTGGGTTGCAGATGTGACCCAAGCAGATGCAAATGCGAGTATGGGAGTGTAAAATGATCCCCAAAATTGGACAAAACACACAAACATGCCAAGAAGATTTACCAGTCAAACAAATCAGTGCTTTAGATAACCAGAATTTTAAAGAAATGTTAAAACTGCATAAAATGCCTAGTTTTGAGTGTCAAAGAGCAAGAGGTAATGGGACTAGGACTTTCTAAATTCTGCTTAAATATTGGAATGTGAAATCAGCTAACAAGTCTGTTTACATTTAAGTCATTCATTGAAATTAAATCAACATCGTGTCAAAATTGGTTTATGCAATTACTTATACTAACAGAATTATTTATCTTTGGAATTCATTACCAATGTCAACTGTTACAGAAGGAACAACTAACAGTTTTAAAAATCAACATCGACAAACATTGGAAGAGTTTGGTTTCCAGACAAATGTTAGAATACGAAGATACGCGCTTAGAAAACAACCATATAAACTGGATGAAATCTGATGCAGCAGGCAAAAGACTGGTTTAAACCTGCATAATGTACATTGATAAGAGATGATGATGAAATAGTGACAAGTAATAAGCCAGGGCTGAGTCCTTGGTAGCCTTCGCATATTTCATAGACCAGATTGAAATGCTATAAGATCAAGGCTTCTCTTATTAATGATAACTTAAAAGCATTGTCTCCACAGACACATGTATTGAATATAACAGCAAATAGATCTGATGGATAATTTTGGCTGTCCTACAAAGGAGGAAGAGAAATATGGGTGAGGTACTAGATGGGCGAGTGGTGAGAAGTGTAGAAAAGGTGAAGAGTGGGAATATTTCACAGGAAAAAATTTGTGCATACCATACAGACAGACAGACAGACAGACAGGCACTCACACACAAACCCACTAATGCTCACACACACACACACACCACACACACACACACACACACACACACACACACACACACACACATCAATTTATACATACACACATACACACACACACACACACACACACACACACACACACACACACACACACACACACACTCACACACACATACACACACACACACACACACACACACACATACACACACACACACACACACACACACACACACACACACACACACACACACACACACACAATTTATACATGCACACATACTCACACACACACACACACACACACACACACACACACACACACACACACACACACACACACACACACACACACACTGACCTTCACACACACACTAACACACCCCACACACACACACACACACACACACACACACACACACACACACACACACACACACACTCAGAGAAGCACACAAACACATTCTCCTCACATTTGATATTTTAAAGGAACCCAATCAAACTCGCATCAACAAAAAATAGCATTTATTCACCTGATTGAACAAAAAATAGCATTTATTCACTGGATTGAAAAAAAAAAGCATTTATTCACTGGACTGAACAAAGAATAACATTTTGTTCACCGGATTGAATAAAAAATAGCATTTATTCACCGGATTGAACAAAAACATATTATTTAGTCACTGGACTGAACAAAAAATGGCATTTAGTCACCTGATTGAAACATGTGTTCCAGAACTGACGACAGAAACCAGCCACCATG
The DNA here is from genome assembly GCA_018398815.1 of Conus ventricosus. NCBI lineage: Eukaryota > Metazoa > Mollusca > Gastropoda > Neogastropoda > Conidae > Conus > Conus ventricosus. Next base: position 179,772,670 of record CM031595.1, read on the forward strand.
CCCACTGCGGAACCAGCTCGTTCCGTGACCTACTCTGCCTCCTTGCAGCAGTCCGATGCCAAGGGGGATGACCCCAGCCCCACGGCATCTCACCGACTCAGACGGACAAGCGCATTGTGCAGGGCATTGAGGTGGTGCAACAGATAGTGTACCAAGGATGGGAACCTGGCAAAGAGTACATCAGGAACATTGTGCTGAAAAACGTGTCCATCAAGACCCAGAAGATCAAATTCAGGTGAAACTTCTGTGGAAAGGAAAAGACTTTCTGCACAATGATAGTGTACAGTGTTGAGTGGATGGAATGGTGGGTTGTTGTGTGGACTGATCTGCCTGGGCTGACTGGTTGGTGTGGTTGTCAGATTCTTGAAATCGTAATTGAGTGTCTGAAGTTTTCCTGTTGAAATTTCGAATAGATGTCAGGCTGAAAAGGTGAATTTACTGAGAAGATGTACACATGTAGTAAGGTGTATGGAAATGGATGTGTTTATATTCCAAAACAGCATGCATGAATTTGTGTTTGTTCTATAACTTGACACAAAAAGAGTGCTGGCTCAAAACCCTTCCAATTTTCTTCCACAGACCCATTTCCTCACCACCGTTTTGTCTGTTGTTGCAATGCCCCCCCCCACCCCCACCCCCCACCCCTTCCAGACTAGTTTCTTCATAACTGTTTTAACTGTTCTGTCTGTTGCAGTGCCCCAAAGACCCGTTTCTTCACAACGCTGTATCCTAAGCCCCTGTCCCTCAGTGCTGGCACCAGCTTCACCCTCCCCACACATTCCGGCCTCTGGAGAAAGTCAGATATGAAGATGGCATCACTTTCACTACAAAGGTAACACACACACAGCACTCTTTGAGAAGAGGGCTGGAAACTGGCTTTGCTGTTACTGTGTTTGCTCCTGGCTTTTTTGTTGTTGTGCCGTATTTGTTTTCTTTTGGATGATTAGTCGCTGGTTGAAATTTACACAAATGTTTGTTCTCTCTCTCCCTCTCACTCTCTGTTACTCTTTGTTTTTCTCGCTATCTCTCTGTCTCTCTCTCAGTGTCTCTCTCTCTGTGTCTCTCTTTCACTCTGTGTGTGTGTGTGCATGTGTGTGTGTGCATGCATGCATGCTTTTTTCATTTTTGAAAGCTATATATGAGGTCTGAGGCCAAAGGCTGCCATTGAATGGTTGTGTATGAAGGTGTGCTGTGTTGCTGCTGTCACAGGAGGGCCAGTTCATGGTGCCGGTGCAGGCAGTGCTGCCCAAGACGGTCATCAGTGTGCCGGACACGCTGGACTTCCAGATGTGTGCCGCCCGTGACACTGCCACGTCACCTTCAGCGTGGTCAACACAGGGTGAGGGGATACTGTCTGCAGCCATGGCTGTGTTTCTCTCTGTGGGTAATATACACAGCTCGCCTTGTGTGCCTATGAACTACAAGACACAGAGACACAGACAGAGACACAGACAGAGACACAGACAGACGGAGAGAGACAGACACAGAGAGACAGACACAGACAGAACGAGAGAGACAGAGAGAGAGAGACAGAGACAGACAGACACAGACAGACACAGACAGACACACACAGACAGACAGAGACAGACAGACAGACAGACAGACAGAGACAGACACACACACACACACACACACACACACACACACACACACACAACACACACACACACACACACATGTTAGAGAGAGAGTGCTGATCAACGATAGAATCCACAGGCACCAAGTGGCGAGTCACTGGCTACATAGACAACTTCCTCTCCTCTGATTTTCTGATGTGAAGATCTGTCTGTAAAACATGAGTTGTGCCCCTTGCAGAGACCTGGACACCACGGTGGAGTGGCAGAGCAAGGAGCCCTTCACCATTGAACCCTCCGAGGCCTTCCTCAAGTTCCGCTCCTCCTGTCGGTTCACCGCCACCTTCAGACCCGAGGTCAGACTCTGGTGTTTATTGTGGTCGGATTTTTTTCTTCCCTTTTTTGCTTCTTCTTCTTCGGTGCTCCCAGCCATGCTGAATGCATAGTCCAATATTGTGGGCAAGGCCCGCCATTGCTGCGGACTCCCTCTGGTGTGCTGCATTGGAACTCATTGCACATTTTTTATTTGAACCTTTGGTAAAAGATAAACCCTATCTATTCCTTCAGCACATTTGTGTGCAGTCTCCCAATTTGGCACAGTGTGCAAAATAGATAATCTCTCTATATATAACCACGAATATCCACACACAGACATACTTTTATATCTATGCCTTAGTGATAGGACAGCTGTGGGTGGAATATGGTAGGACAGCTGTGCGTGGAATATGGTAGGACGGCTGTGGGTGGAATATGGTAGGACAGCTGTGGGTGGAATATGGTAGGACAGCTGTGGGTGGAATATGGTAGGACAGTTGTGGGTGGAATATGATAGGACAGCTGTGGGTGGAATATGGTAAGACAGCTGTGGGGTGGAATATGGTAGGACAGCTGTGGGTGGAATATGGTAGGACAGCTGTGGGGTGGAATATGGTAGGACAGGTGTGGGTGGAGTATGGTAGGACAGCTGTGGGTGGAATATAGTAGGACAGTTGTGGGTGGAATATGGTAGGACAGCTGTGGGGTGGAATATGGTAGGACAGTTGTGGGTGGAATATGGTAGGACAGCTGTGGGTGGAATATAGTAGGACAGCTGTGGGTGGAATATGGTGGGACAGCTGTGGGTGGAATATGGTAGGACAGCTGTGGGTGGAATATGGTAGGACAGCTGTGGGGTGGAATATAGTAGGACAGCTGTGGGTGGAATATGGTAGGACAGTTGTGGGTGGAATATGGTAGGACAGCTGTGGGTGGAATATGGTAGGACAACTGTGGGTGGAATATGGTAGGATAGCTGTGGGTGGAATATAGTAGGACAGCTGTGGGTGGAATATGGTAGGACAGCTGTGGGTGGAATATGGTAGGACAGCTGTGGGGTGGAATATGGTAGGACAGCTGTGGGTGGAATATGGTAGGACAGCTGTGGGTGGAATATGGTAGGACAGTTGTGGGTGGAATATGGTAGGACAGCTGTGGTTGGAATATGGTAGGACAGTTGTGGGTGGAATATGGTAGGACAGTTGTGGGTGGAATATGGTAGGACAGTTGTGGGTGGAATATGGTAGGACAGTTGTGGGGTGGAATATGGTAGGACAGTTGTGGGTGGAATATAGTAGGACAGTTGTGGGTGGAATATGGTAGGACAGTTGTGGGTGGAATATGGTAGGACAGCTGTGGGTGGAATATGGTAGGACAGTTGTGGGTGGAATATGGTAGGACAGCTGTGGGTGGAATATGGTAGGACAGCTGTGGGTGGAATATGGTAGGACAGCTGTGGGTGGAATATGGTAGGACAGCCCAGCGGTGCGGGCACATACTGAGGACAGTAGGACATGGACCAATGGCAACAGTGTCATATTTCACTCCTGCTACTGTCGTACAACAGTATAATTATGTCACTCCTGCTACTGTCTGTACAACAGTGTCATAATTATTGTCACTCCTGCTACTGTCTGTACAACAGTGTCATGATTATTGTCACTCCTGCTACTGTCCCTACAACAGTGTCATAATTATTGTCACTCCTGCTACTGTCTCTACAACAGTGTCATAATTATTGTCACTCCTGCTACTGTCTCTACAACAGTGTCATAATTATTGTCACTCCTGCTACTGTCTCTACAACAGTGTCATAATTATTGTCACTCCTGCTACTGTCTCTACAACAGTGTCATAATTATTGTCACTCCTGCTACTGTCTGTACAACAGTGTCATGATTATTGTCACTCCTGCTACTGTCTCTACAACAGTGTCATAATTATTGTCACTCCTGCTACTGTCTCTACAACAGTATCATAATTATTGTCACTCCTGCTACTGTCTGTACAACAGTGTCATGATTATTGTCACTCCTGCTACTGTCTCTACAACAGTGTCATAATTATTGTCACTCCTGCTACTGTCTCTACAACAGTATCATAATTATTGTCACTCCTGCTACTGTCTGTACAACAGTGTCATGATTATTGTCACTCCTGCTACTGTCTGTACAACAATGTCATAATTATTGTCACTCCTGCTACTGTCTCTACTGTTCCTGAAGCTGCATCCACTACTGTTATTGCTTCCAAATTACTTTCTGGTTCCTCCTATCTTGAAAATACAAACGTTGCCCCGTGACCGTTCTGTTGACTGAACGAAAATTTGTCAATAAACCTTTCTGGATTATTTGGCTCCCTTTCGGTTGATGGCCACCTGTAGATTAGAAGCAAGTTTTCTTTTTAAGTCTCTATAACATGCTCATTGGGTATTATAGACTTGTTTTTAAAGATAACATGTCTGTTGTTGAGCATTTGACTGATGAGTATGGGAAATGGTGTGTGTGTGTGTGTGTGTGTGTGTGTGTGTGTGTGTGTGTGTGTGTGTGTGTGTGTGTGCATGTGTGTGTGTGTATGTGGGTATGTGTGTGTGTGTGTGTGTGTGTGTGTGTGTGTGTGTGTATGTGTGCTGTGTGTGTGTGTGTGTGTGTGTGTGTGTGTGTGTGTGTGCATGTGTGTGTGTGTGTGTGTGTGTGTGTGTGTGTGTGTGTGTGTGTGTGTGCAGATGGCCACTGTCTATGAGTTGGAAGCTGTGTGCCTGTTTGGCATGGACAAGAAACAGCAAGTGACTGTCACAATGAAAGGCATTGGTAAGTTGTTGTTTTTAAAGATGCTGTGCCAGAAATGTTCATAAAACATACACAAAAAGAAGTAATTGCATATAAGTGTAATCAGACTTTCCTTCCTGAAAAAAACAAAAACAGATCCATATCAAACTGGTTTACGTTTGTTATGGAAAAAAGATTCTCTGATTGCTTATATTTTGTTCCTGTAGGGAACAAAATCAATTTTAACACACAATTATATCTGCAATTTTGGGTGGAAAGCTTAGAAAATAGTGGAAGAAAAAGCAGTCCATAATTCTTAGTTATAGGAGAATTTTGTTTCTGTTTGTTTTGTTTTGTTTTAAATCTATAATGCCACACAAGATTTAATTTCCGGCAGTTCTTTGAGAAAAACTATCTCCATGTCTGAATGGAACCTGTGTGTCTGTGCTGTGAAGGCAAGTACCCTCACCTGCTGGTGTCGGCCAGTGGTAAACCGTCCAGCAACCTGGGTCAGGACAACCTGGAGGCCATCATCAACTTTGGCCCCGTGCCCGTGGGCTCCAAGAACACCCGCTGGGTGGAGCTTCACAACCTGTCTCCTGTAAGTCCTGTGACAGATCTGTGTGTTGCTGTTGTCTGCACACCTGTCTCCTGTAAGTCCTGTGACAGATCTGTGTGTTCCTGTTGTCTGCACACCTGTCTCCTGTAAGTCCTGTGACAGATCTGTGTGTTGCTGTTGTCTGCACACCTGTCTCCTGTAAGTCCTGTGACAGATCTGTGTGTTCCTGTGTCTGCACACCTGTCTCCTGTAAGTCCCAAGGAGATCTCCACTGCTCCTGTTGTCTGTGAAGATATGACAGGCCAGGTTTTCATTTTCATGTGTTGTATTGCTAATGTGGGACCCTTTCATTCATTATGATGCATAGAGACACTGGCTGGACTGTGAATCTAGAACTGGTGATACGGAGAGAAAACAGACAGGTTTACACACATGAGGAACAGACTGTAAGTGGAAGGACGAAGGCTACAGAAACAGTCACTGGCAGAAGCAGCAACTCAAGAGATTTCTCAACAGTGCAAGGGAAATGTGTGTCTGACCTGGCGCCACAGTTACATTCCGAGCTGTTGCTTGGTACTGTGTCATGTGGAAGCCACAATGAAGTCATCATGACAGATACTGCCTCTATGTTCACTGTACATTCAGAGCTGTTGCTTGGTACTGTGTCATGTGGAAGCCACAATGAAGTCATCATGACAGATACTGCCTCTATGTTCACTGTACATTCAGAGCTGTTGCTTGGTACTGTGTCATGTGGAAGCCACAATGAAGTCATCATGACAGATACTGCCTCTATGTTCACTGTACATTTCGAGCTGTTGCTTGGTACTGTGTCATGTGGAAGCCACAATGAAGTCATCATGACAGATACTGCCTCTATGTTCACTGTACATTCAGAGCTGTTGCTTGGTACTGTGTCATGTGGAAGCCACAATGAAGTCATCATGACAGATACTGCCTCTATGTTCACTGTACATTCGAGCTGTTGCTTGGTACTGTGTCATGTGGAAGCCACAATGAAGTCATCATGACAGATACTGCCTCTATGTTCACTGTACATTCAGAGCTGTTGCTTGGTACTGTGTCATGTGGAAGCCACAATGAAGTCATCATGACAGATACTGCCTCTATGTTCACTGTACATTCCGAGCTGTTGCTTGGTACTGTGTCATGTGGAAGCCACAATGAAGTCATCATGACAGATACTGCCTCTATGTTCACTGTACATTCAGAGCTGTTGCTTGGTACTGTGTCATGTGGAAGCCACAATGAAGTCATCATGACAGATACTGCCTCTATGTTCACTGTACATTCCCGAGCTGTTGCTTGGTACTGTGTCATGTGGAAGCCACAATGAAGTCATCATGACAGATACTGCCTCTATGTTCACTGTACATTCCGAGCTGTTGCTTGGTACTGTGTCATGTGGAAGCCACAATGAAGTCATCATGACAGATACTGCCTCTATGTTCACTGTACATTCCGAGCTGTTGCTTGGTACTGTGTCATGTGGAAGCCACAATGAAGTCATCATGACAGATACTGCCTCTATGTTCACTGTGCTGGCAAATTTAGGTGTGATGTGTTTGCTTGATTTGGTACTTCATGCTATTCCTTGCAAGACCGCATGAAAGTAAGTGTCACTGCAGGATTGCTGTGGTCTGTACACTTACCAGCAGTGCCCCAGCATATGTGTGTGTGTGTGTGTGTGTGTGTGTGTGTGTGTGTGTGTGTGTGTGTGTGTGTGTGTGCACACAATATGCACGTGCGTGTTTGTGTGTATATGTGTGTGTGTGTCTGTGTGTGCGTGTTTTGTTTGTAGTGTTTGCATATTGTGTTTGTTTGTATGTGTTTGCATATTGTGTTTGTGTATATGTGTGGGGTAGCTGCACATGTGTACTGGTTGTTGTATGTATGTGTCGGAGCGAAAAAGCCAGATGCCACTATTCCACTACATATTGTTGGTGTGACTTCCATGTCAAGTGTTTGTGTCATGTGACCAGGTGAGGGCACCGTTCCGTGTGGACCATGCTGGAGGGATCAATTACATCGACCGTGTCTTCGCCATTCCCCAGCAGAATGGCATTGTGCCGGCCAACTCTTCCATCAGGATTCCGGTGAGCTTCAAAATAAAAGTTTTTTTTTTCTAAAGAAAGTCCAGTAATTCATAGTTCCTTACACCATTGTAACAAATACACATCCATCAACATGCACATGCAGAAACATTTATGGGTATTGGTTGTACCTAGTCTCCGATTGCAACATTCTCTTTGTTACACTTTGTTTCCTGCTCCTTTATCTTTTCTTGCTCCTGTTCTCTGTTTCTGAACTGTCCTCACTTCTCCACGTCTGTCTCTCTACATGGCCATCCTGATGCTGACAGCCAGTGTGTGTGTGTGTGTGTGTGTGTGTGTGTTGTGTGTGTGTGTGTGTTGTGTGTGTGTGTGTGTTGTGTGTGTGTGTGTGTGTGTGTGTGTGTGTGTGTTTGTATGTGCGTGTGCACAAGTGTGTGTTGTGTGTGTGTGTGTGGTGTGTGTGTGTGTGTGTGTGTGGTGTGTGTTGTGTGTGTTTGTATGTGCATGTGCACATGTGTTGTGTGTGTGTTTGCATGTGTGTTTGTGTGTGTGTGTGTGTGTGTGCACATGTGTTTTGTGTGTGTGTGTGTGTGTGTGTGTGTGTGTGTGTGTGTGTGTGTGTGTGTGTGTGTGTGTGAGTGTGTTTGTGTGTGTGTGTGTGTGCGTATATTCATTTTAAAGCACTTATAAAAGGAGAAGGGAAAACGCTTTAACTGTAAATTTGTAACTGATAATTCTATGATGTGTCTTGTTCAGATCAACTTCAGCCCTAACACAGTGAACACCACCAGCATTGACTACTTCTGTGTGGAGGCCATTGGAAACATCAGCAAGAGCGTCATCAAGTGCATGGGGTCCTCCAAAGGTCAGAGGTTGTCTCACATACTTGTAAATATACAGACGTGTTCATGATCCATATCTTTGTATCAACTGGACCGTTAGATGAGGAATCAAACTGCAGTACAGTGGAGTCTGACCAGTGTGAGCATCAGCTCACAAAAGAATTTGGCTGCTGTTAACCAGCGTTCCATTTTAGAAATGTCTCAGAAGTGTTTTAGAGTTAGAATGAAGAATCTTTATACGTGTGAAAATTAACACTAAAAAGTGTGTGCTTACTTGACTAAATTTCAAACTTTGACCCAGAATGAAGGTCAAACAAACCTCCCAGGAAGTTTGGATGTAGGCGATCAGTTCCATCCCTAGTGAGGTTAAGAACAGAGTTTGAAGGCAGCCATCCCTAGTGAGGTTAAGAAGAGAGTTTGAAGGCAGCCATCCCTAGTGAGGTTAAGAAGAGAGTTTGAAGGCAGCCATCCCTAGTGAGGTTAAGAACAGAGTTTGAAGGCAGCCATCCCTAGTGAGGTTAAGAAGAGAGTTTGAAGGCAGCCATCCCTAGTGAGGTTAAGAAGAGAGTTTGAAGGCAGCCAGGCCCGGCGCTGTATGGCGATGGTTGGTGCCTGGTCTGCAGGTCCTGTGGTGCAGCTGAGCGCCAGCAGCATCAACTTCATGCAGATCGATGATGGGGAGACAGCCACCAGGACAGTGGAGGTCGTCAACACCTCACAGATTGACGCTGTCTACCAGGTCAGACCTCCTTCCTCTGTGTGTGTGTGTGTGTGTGTGTGTGTGTGTGTGTGTGTGTGTGTGTGTGTGTGTATAAATATGTGTGTGTGTGTATGTGTGTGTGTGTGTGTGTGTGTGTGTGTGTGTGTGTGTGTGTGCGTGCGTGTGTGTGTGTGTGTGTGTGTGTGTGTGCGTGTGTGTATAAATATGTGTGTGTGTGTGTGTGTGTGTGTGTGTGTGTGTGTGTGTGTGTGTGTGTGTGTGTGTGTTGCTGTATCTAGTGTCTTAGTTACTGTCTGTCCCATAGCTCTTTCTTTCTTTGATTGTTTTTGTATGTATACTCCTGTCATACATCATCAGTCTTGCTCTCTCTCTCTCTCTCTCTCTCTCTCTCTCTCTCTCTCTCTCTCTCTCTCTCTCTCTCTCTCCCCACCCCTCTCTCTCTCTCATGCTCTTTCTCTCTCTCTCTCTCTCTTGTTCCTAGTTGTTGTACTTCTTTGAAAGTTCTTGGCCATAGTATTTTTGTGATACTTTAACATCTGATTTATTAACTTGAACAATAGCAGAAACACACACATGCAGAAACAAACAAACAACACACCACACACACACACACACACACACACACACACACACACACACACACACACACACACACACACACACACATGATGACACTTGCACTCAGTGTACAGTCTATATGGTGTCTGCCGTACTGTGTGTTTGATTCAGTTTGTGGTGGACTGTGAGGAGAGCGTGTTTACCTTCCAACAAGTGTCGGGCGTGGTGAAGGCAGACTCCCGAGTCGTCTTGCCCATCAGGTTCACCCCCTCTGCTCCCATCAACTTCTACCGCCGGGTCACCTGCCTCGTCCACAACCAGGTCAGGGCCATGTGGGTGACTTCGGATTTGAACTGGGCGGGAATCGTAGGTTGGGAAGGTAGTTGAAGACAAGTTGAGGTAGGTCCCAAGAGAGCTACCTCCAGCATTTATGGATAACTTGTTTGACTACTTCTTTGGTTTTAGTAAAATGCTGACATGCATCTCCGTCAAATCCCTTGTTTTCAAACCTAGATCTTTTGATCTCTTTTCAAGTGCCCTCTATGTGGAACAAACTTTCTTTCTCTCTCACTGTCAGCAGTTCTAATTCTCTCTCTACTTGCAAGTCGTCTGTCAACATTACACCTTTTCTTGACCTGGATCCTTATTCTTTCGTGTTACCATGCAATAGCGGTGCATGTCTACATGTGTGTGTGTGTGTGTGTGTGTGTGTGTGTGTGTGCGTGTGTGTGTGTGTGTGTGTGTGTGTGTGTATGCACGTGTGTGTCCGTGCATTTATGCTTTTGTATGCGTGTGTGTGTGTGTATGTGTGTGTGTGTGTATGTGTGTGTGTGTGTGTGTGTGTGTGTGTGTGTGTGTGTGTGTGTGTGTGTGTGTGCGTGCGTGCTGGTGTGTGCATGTGTTTATGAGTTTGTGTCTGCTACAAATTTTGTAAGTGCTTATATCTATAAGCACCATACATATCCATTATTGTTAAGAACAAAATAGATGTACTGTGACAAAGGTTTTGTTTGAAAGTCAGCATCTGTTTTGCGTCCTTCGAAATGTGAGAACAAGATGTTACTGATGATGGTGGTGTTAGCGATGATGATTGTTGTGTGGTGATAATTACTTAAGTGGTGTCTCTTTACGAGGTGCTAATGATGACGGTTCTAATGATGATGATTGTCATGACTTGAAGGTTGTTGAGGGATGGTTTCAGGGTCCTCTGTACCTGAACTTGCTGGGCACCTGTCACACAGAGACGGTCAAACTGGCCATGTTGCTGATGATAACGAAGGTGTTGATAATGATGTTTATCATGTGTGGTGGTCTCAGGGCCCTCTGTACCTGGACTTGCTGGCACCTGTCACACAGAGACGGTCAACCGGCCGTGCTGCTGGCCAAGCATGTCAAGCGTTTCCAGACTAATGTAGCACGGGGATTTTCACTCTACCCTCCAGAGGTATGCACTGCAGTGTACTGCAATGATCAGTACTTTTTGTACTCCCAGTTCTTATAGAACAGGGAGTACTTTAGAATGGGAATGAAGAAATGCTGTCTGTGTGTCTGTCTGTGTGTGTGTGTGTCCGTGGTCAAAATGTGTTCCACTCGCTCCAGACAAAACTACTGGGCGATCTTTCTGAAAATTTGTAGGTATGTTCATTATGGGTCAAGGATGATGCCCAATGTTTTAGTTTACCGCTATAGCCATTACTAACGGCTGTAATGGCCTATAACGGTCTTTCTTCTTTATGGAATATCTCAGAAAGTACTTGGCCAATTTATAAGCGGTTTGGATGATCTTGTGACAAATCGGAGCCTCTGTCCATGTAAGTGATGTAACGCTGAAAATGGATTAAACAACCGTTAAAAACCGTTATTCTGCCGTTATTTCTTATATATAGGTGGATTTTAATGAAATTTGTATATAGAAAGGTTATCACACCAAATGGCACTTCTGTATAGTGTTTCAAAATTTGACCGTTAAAAACCGTTATTCTTAACATATTGTCCGATTTGGATGAAATTTGATATGTACACAGGTTTTTAGCCCAGTGAGGACTAAAATACCGGTTTCAAAAGTGTATATGGTTATATAACCGTTTAAACCGTTATTTTGCTGTTATTTTTTTATATATTGGTGAGTTCTAATGAAATTTTGCATATAGAAAGGTTATCACACACAAATGGCACTTCCATGTAGTGTTTCAAATCTGACTGTTAAAAACCGTTATTCTTGACATATTGTCCGATTTGGATGAAAGTTGGTATGTACACAGGCTTTAGTCCAGTTGAGGACTAAAATACCAGTTTCAAAAGTGTACATCGGTTAAATAACCCTTAAAACCTTTATTTTGCCTTTATTTCTTATCTCACAAAGCACTTGGCCGATTTATAAGCGGTTTGGAAAAACTGGGAGTAGGTTTATATGCTTCGTCATCTTGTTCATTCTGAATGATGACCAGTGGGGAGGGGGAGGAGGGGGGGGGGGGGGGGGGTTGTAATGCATTTTTAGTTTCTGCTGTTGATGCATTTGTATTGTGAATTGCATAGTGATATGGACTGGTAGGTCATTTTTATCATGGCTTGTCACAGTATGTGACATGATGTCTTTCAATGCGTTTTGTTATTGTTATTTTGTTGTTGTTTTTCTTTTAAACCAGCCTTGTATAGTTATAGCCAACATAACCAAGATGAAACTATTTTGTCAGCGATCAGCATTTTGTAGTTGTCAGTTCACTGCTAAAAAAAAGAGAAGTGTATGTGATATGTTTACTCCTATGTTTTGACATCAGAGATGCCACTGTCTGATTTCATCAAATTTTGTTATTACTGGTCACAATGTGCTGCAGTATCACACCATCAACATGACAACTGCTCCTTTCAGCACTGTAGTTTCACAACTCTCATGGTGCATGTTGTCACTGGTCACAATGTGCTGCAGTATCACACCATCAACATGACAACTGCTCCTTTCAGCACTGTAGTTTCACAACTCTCATGGTGCATGTTGTCACTGGTCACAATGTGCTGCAGTATCACACCATCAAAATGACAACTGCTCCTTTCAGCTGTGTAGTTTCACAACTCTCATGGTGCATGTTGTCACTGGTCACAATGTGCTGCAGTATCACACCATCAACATGACAACTGCTCCTTTCAGCTGTGTAGTTTCATGTCTGTCACGGTGCACTGAGTGTGGGTTGGGAAAGTGAATCACACCTCTAATCTCAGGTGACAAAGTGGAGCCAAAACCAGTCAGGTGTGCATTTAAACAGAACCAGTCAGGTGTGCATTTACACAGAACCAGTCAGGTGTGCATTTACACAGAACCAGTCAGGTGTGCATTTACACAGAACCAGTCAGGTGTGCATTTACACAGAACCAGTCAAGTGTGCATTTACACAGAACCAGTCAGGTGTGCATTTACACAGAACCCATCAGGTGTACATTTACACAGAACCCATCAGGTGTGCGTTTACACTGAGCCCATCAGGTGTGCGTTTACACAGAACCCATCAGGTGTGCGTTTACACAGAACCCATCAGGTGTGCATGTACACTGAACCCATCAGGTGTGCATTTACACAGAACCCATCAGGTGTGCATTTACACTGAACCCATCAGGTGTGCATCTACACAGAACCCATCAGGTGTGCATCTACACAGAACCCATCAGGTGTGCATTTACACAAAACCCATCAGGTGTGCATCTACACAGAACAGTCAGGTGTGCATTTACACAGAACCATCAGGTGTGCATCTACACAGAACCCATCAGGTGTGCATCTACACAGAACCCATCAGGTGTGCATTTACACAGAACCCATCAGGTGTGCATTTACACAGAACCCATCAGGTGTGCTTTTACACTGAACCCATCAGATGTGCATTTACACAGAACCAGTCAGGTGTGCATTTACACAGAACCCATCAGGTGTGCATTTACACAGAACCCATCAGGTGTGCATTTTACACAGAACAGGTGTGGAGTGGACCTGTCAGCTGATTTGTTTTCTGAAACAGGAGAGGATGTGTTTCAATTCTCTGTCAAGTTATCTCTGGGTTCTGCTTCACCTTGTCATGGAGTGCAGTGGATTCTGAAACAGGAGAGGATGTGTTTTCAATTCACTGTCAAGTTATCTGTGGGTTCTGCTTCACCTTGTCATGGATGTGCAGTGGATTCTGAAACAGGAGAGGATGTGTTTCAATTCTCTGTCAAGTTATCTCTGGGTTCTGCTTCACCTTGTCATGGAGTGCAGTGGATTCTGAAACAGGAGAGGATGTGTTTCAATTCTCTGTCAAGTTATCTGTGGGTTTTTCTTCACCTTGTCATGGAGTGCAGTGGATTCTGAAACAGGAGAGGATGTGTTTCAATTCTCTGTCAAGTTATCTCTGGGTTCTGCTTCACCTTGTCATGGAGTGCAGTGGATTCTGAAACAGGAGAGGATGTGTTTCAATTTCTCTGTCAAATTATCTCTGGGTTCTGCTTCACTTTATCATGGAGTGCAGGGATAAAGTTTCTGATTTGTGAAGTGGCCAAGAGCTGTAGTTTTAGCTGCAACTGTTAAAAGGCAACAGTGGGAGAACGAATTTAGGACAAGTTATACCGAGAAGTACCCATTCATGGTGGAACTTGTCAACAAGTACCAATAGCAGAATTTGACATTGTTGCAGGTGAGCGTTGTGTGTGTGCTACGTAAATGTTGTATTCATGCCAGTACAAGTGAGGGTCCGAATGTTCCTAAAAGAATCAGAATATTCCTACAAAATTTCCAAATTGTTATTTTAGAAATAGGTCAGAGAGGCTGGCGTCTCTTTTTGTCATGTAAGAACAGGAGTTCACTGCTGTCTTCATGAAAATGCTGTTGGCTGTTTTAGAGCCAGGTATGTAACATTGCATGGACTGTTGCAGCAACTGAACGAGCTGATGGAGAACAAGAAGCTGGAGGTGGATGCTGACGGCTGCCTGGTGTCTCCACAGGTGAGTGACGTTCTCTGCCCAACCATCCTTCCCTGCAGCCCCGTTGTGACCAGATTTCAATGGGAAGATAGCCTTGTTAGACCTATGGCTGACTGATAGTGTCTAGAAATGTACCTGAAACGAAATGCATTGCAAGGTTATGTCTGTGAGTTCTTGAAGAGAAATAGTGAGGACATATATCATAAGTGTTAGGTAGAAGGCATATTCATTCCAAATTGTTGTTTCTGATGACCTAACAAAAAAATGTACAGCCCATTATTTTAAGAAGAAAGACTGGTTCATTTCAAAATTGTTACTGATACCCTGACAAACATGTGTGGCCCATGATTTCAGGAGGAAGGATAGGTTCTGTCAACATCACTGTCACTTATCTGACAGACATATGTGGCCCATGATTTCAGGAGGAAGGATAGGTTCTGTCACATCACTGTCACTTATCTGACAGACATATGTGGCCATGGTTTCATGAACATGGACAGGGTCAGTCAAACTTTGGTTCCTGATTAAAAAAAAACATGTGTCCCATGTTTTCAGGAGGAGAATCCTGCGGTCCCTGTGGATGTTCCCCCCTTTGAGGAGTACTTCAACGACGGCTTTCATTCTGATGTTGTGGTAAGTGGCCGATGTTGTTTACCAGCGGGACGAGTCTGTTGTGGTGTCCAGGTTGTGTGAACTGAAAACAGGCTACAACAGGGCGGCTGTGTCAGCCATACTGTGTGTGTCAGCCATACTGCAGGCTACAACAGGGCGGCTGTGTCAGCCATACTGTGTGTGTCAGCCATACTGTGTGTGTCAGCCATACTGTGTGTGTCAGCCATACTGTGTGTGTCAGTGTGACTGAAAACAGGCTACAACAGGGTGGCTGTGTCAGCCATACTGTGTGTGTCAGCCATGCTGTGTGTGTCAGCCATACTGTGTGTGTCAGCCATACTGTGTTGTCAGCCATACCTGTCAGCCATACAGTGTTGTGTCAGCATACGGTGTGTGTCAGCCATACTGTGTGTGTCAGCCATACTGTGTGTGTCCAGCCATACGTGTGTGTGTCAGCCATACGGTGTGTGTCAGCCATACTGTGTGTGTCAGCCATACGGTGTGTGTCAGCCATACTGTGTGTGTCAGCCATACGGTGTGTGTCAGCCATACTGTGTGTGTCGGCCATACTGTGTGTGTCTGCCTTCACTTCTGTCTATGTACATGTGTGTATTGTGCCTGCGCATGTGTGCGTGTGTGTGTCTGCATATGTGTGTATGATTATGTTTGTATGATTATGATTGTATGCATGGAATCGCTGTTCAGGGTATGGCAAAAGTCACAACTGATCAAAGAACAGAAAAAATGAACTAAAATGAATTTATGAGTAAACTAAAATGAAATCAAATAATGAAAAAGTAATTAAGAGCTATGAAGCAAGAGATGAAATAATTAGTGAGTAAAAAACTATTTATATATAAAAGGAAACTAAGTAAAATGAAATGAAATTAGAGTGAAAATAATAGAAAATTTGATGGAAATCATCATCATGGTCATCATCATCTTATTGTTGCCATCAGATGTACACATGAATACAATCTTGTACAGCTGTACGAACTTCTTAGTTCATCGACACAGACGCTGGATTCAACCAGCAGTTGGCCAACAGGCAAACCATCGCTCTCCACTTCCTCTTCACCACATGTTTTTTTTTTTCTTTTTTCTTTTTTAACCTTACAGCATTACTCCTGTGCATGAGGACATAAGGAAATGTTACGATTTTATTTGGTTTTGTGTTAACCTTTGATTTGATACACACAAAGAAGAAATGTGTACTATTTGTTTGCAGGAAAGGAAGGGGGAAATGGTATTGTTCTGTTACCCCCTCCCCCCCTGTCAAAAGACCTCTTTGGTAATGACAATAAAGTTTCAAAGTGTCAGGTGTAATGTTTGCAGGTACGCTTAAATGCAGTGTGGTTCTACCTGTCTTGTCTCTCTGTGTTGTATCTGTCTACATTTGTGATGTCTGTCTAAATGTCTGACTGACCATGTCTATGTCCCAGTGACTTGGATCAGTTTCTGAAGTTTGGACCTGTGGATGATGATTTAAATACCAGTTGAAGATGATCAAAGACTTGTTGCATAGAGTGTGATCTTGAATTAACCAGCATTTGCTAACGTTTTGATGTAATGAAGCAAAGTTGGCCTTCAAAGTGGTAACAGTAATGATCACTAGAAAGTAATGATAAATCCTTTTCATACTGACGGCAAGGAGCATGCCAGGTAA